>OY720639.1:1687500-2208623 GCA_963169105.1 Ceriagrion tenellum | reverse complement strand
AACCGTGATGAGGTTCTATTTTCTGTGGTATCATTCTCCACGATCTCCCACATTAATATTCCATCAGTCCAAAAATCTCGCCATTTAGAACTGGAAACTTAGTATACTCCGACCTGATAAAGATATGGAAAATGTCCGGATCACACCCAACTTATCATCAAGTGATTAGTAATTGGAACGAAATAATATTTCTTCCCATGCTTGTATATCCAGCAGGCGATGTGGATGAAACCACAAATAATGATCTGTGAATGATTTTTTATATGGATTGAGTCCTTTGCTAATTTCACCTATGATTGAGTGATAAAGAAAAGGTGATTGGAAGCATAATCTGGCCAGCTACTGTCTTATCTGCTAAGATGTTAGAGACAGAGGTCTCTTTTAAACGCCCATAAGAGTTGCTTGTCCTGATTAGCCACAGATTAAGAAAGCTTGAGTCTCATACAAAATGCAGAACTTGCTTAAATACATCTTCTAAACTGGCCCAGTATGGCCTATTAGCTGAATAATTGAACTTCTCGGGAGATAGTTTTTCTGCCTTTGTAGTTGTTCACTACTGTTTATACATATTTATGGTCTGACTTCTTTTGGTCAAATTAAAGAGCCTTAGAGTGGGAGCTGTACTACACTCGAGTTGTGCTTTTGGCATGGTTTAAGTTTTGATAAATTATTTAAATGTCATCGCAAAACCACCATTTCGATTTAGTGATAAATCTTCACGAGGGCAGGAAATATCAATGTCAACCAAATGAAACACCTTTCGATCATGCAAGTTAGGTAAACATTTACTCGGGGATGTTTGAGCGGCTGGAATTCTTAGTCATCGAGTTAAATATGACTCCACTGGAGCATTTTTATGAAGTTTGAATTGAGTCTACAATGATTTAAAAGTTGTTTCAAAAATGGTGATCCATATTTGCACGAATCTAAGACAATGTTTTTTCCCTGCTGGACTTTCTAAGATAAATGGGTTCAGCATACAATCAGAGGCCTGTTTCCCAGAGCTACATGTCTAAAAGTTACAAGTCACGAGTACGTCATAAGAAGGCTGATGTGTAACTCAGATGTGCCAAACAGAACGACTTTTAATTTGTCCAAAGTCCAAAATTTGTCCAAAAATTTGTAAAACCAGAACAGAACGACTTTTAATTTGTCCAAAGAAATGGGGGATGTAATCTAGACCATATGTAACTTGTATTTTGATGATTACGATATAAAGCAAAGGAAATGGAAGCTGATTTTCTTCAATAGCTGCTGCTATTCCCATCTCATGAAAATGAAAAATATAGCAAAAGAGGGCAAAAAGCATCCACGACTTCAGAGGAGGTATATAGCGGTTTTTACACTTAGGGGTAACAATAGTCAGGTACTACAGCATTGATGCAACACTTATGAGAATGTTACGTCCATTTCTCAAAATTAAGAATGTTAACTTAAAGGACAAACGAGATCTGAAGGGGCAGATTCACCAATGTACCTTCTATGATTCTAAACTCTGTAAGTCTTACCAGGCTACTTCTTAAACCTACTAAGTATTACCACAGTTTAAAGAACTTCTGTCAACATTGTTGTGAGTTATAATCCTAGTGTCGCTTTGTACTGTTCATAATAATATTAGTGTCGTCATCATGATGGCAAAAATACTCCTAGTTACTTATGGGGACTACTAAAAAGTCACTTATTTACTCTCTGTGGTGGTTTTTACAGTTTGTGGGATGCATGGTGGGTGTTCACACGGAGTGACTTGGTGTGAGCCAGGAGTGTTTTTGAGGATGGAATTTGTTTTGTGTTTAAGATGAATAAATAATTCATGTCCTCATAGATGTGGTCCCAAGAATGAGTATTATTGCTTGTCATTGGAGAAATTGAGGTTCTTATTAATTGAGCTGTGACTCTTCCAGGTGAAATATGGCAAGAAGGCAAACAGGACATCAATGCCAGAGGACACCAAGTATTACCTGTTGCATTTGTCCCTGATGCGAGGCTATTTGGACTGGGAGTTTTCCAGCCTCAAGGACAAGTTACCATTTGGTTACAACCTTGAAAATATCATTGATGACTGGGTAAGTGAAGTAGGCTGAGTAGTATCCTCATGCTTATCACCTAATCTGATACTCTTGTGCTCTCACACAGTAAAACGTAGTGCTGTGCGAATCGGGGATTTTCATTTTGAATTTAATGGAATCGAATCTCCCAAAAGATATTTCAAATCGAAACGAAGCAAACTTTTTCTTTTAATTTTAGTAGCAGATCTGTTCACCCTAAAAATTTGCTTGCGAATCGAATTCGAATCTAAATAAAATACAAAAGCTTATGTGCAGTTTAAGTAATAAAGAATTTCACAATATTTCAGAGCCTTACATTAGCTTATACATCTAAATAGAGGTACAAAGAATAGCACAAAATGACATGTAGTCGTGTAAATTTTGTTTCACGTGAGGAAAACATCGTCTGAATGGATGGCGCACCATTTTTGGAATGAGCGCCATGTTTGAATGCATGCGATGATTCAAAGACGAATCTATCAGATTGGAATATTTTGAATCATTCAGTTTCGAAGCATCCCAATTCGCAGGCGAATCGTATCGAATTAAGCCTGATTCGAGTCGATTCGAACCGATTTCGAAGCATTCGCACAGCTCTAGTAAAACCTCAAATTCATTAAGTCGTCAAGACATAGTTGTATGTAGATTTGTTGTGGGTTGCATCGCCGTGGGAGAATCTCTTAAGTTACATTGCGATTGGGGCCTGCCTTTCAAACCCTTGCTAAGTAATCAGACGGCTAGAATAAGGTCAATGTAAAGATGGTGACTCATTGCAACTAAGTTGAACTAAGCATTGAACTAAGCCATGAAATTGAAGTATGGGATAATTATTGATTCATTGCATCCAATTCATTTACAAGTGGTGATGATGACTTAATTTTATTTGCTTTCATTTAGACCGAAACGCAGCACAATAAAATCTTGAGTGAGCATCTGCGTATTGTGGCAGTCCAAACAATCCCCAGCTTTTCACCTTTGATCCTTTGATCTGGAAGAAGCTCCTTGACTCGGTGGACAATCTTGATGCCAGCTACAATAAAGAATCCCACCTCGGAGTCTTTCGCTCGATTGGGAAATTGACTTGGAGGCCACCTATGAGTGGTTAACTTGGGTTAGAGAACTTTAGACTTGATAGTGGGAGTGAATGACGAGACGTACACGACGGAATTGCAAGATAATTTCATTTAATAATCCTTCAGTAAAATATGGATACCTCAGAATAAATAGAAATACTCCCTCCTGAAAACTTAATATTGGGAACTCCCAACCATAGTTCATTCCCCTCTCCACCAAAATAATGAATACAGAAATCACAGTGAATTAAATGCAATGCTGTCACCTCCAACAATGGAATAACCTTACACACGCCGTCTCCTTGAAATTGTCCAATGAAACAAGATCCTCGGGCCAAGGATTCAACGACTTTGTCGCCTGCAGTTAGCCCTTTCTTCACAATCATGAATTCCCATTGAACAGGCAAAGGCACCAACACTCTTCTTATTATCCCACTTTTTATGAGCACAACTTCATCCGATCGCCTACACTGAACTTTTAACTGATGTCATATAAAGGGACAGGAAGGACTGATCTGCAAGTCATATCCGACCCTGCAGTCCTGGATACGTGACACTATTTACATCTGTCGATTCAAGTGGTAGCCTATCCACTTTACAGTACAGTAGAGCGCCAATTATCCAACGTCCGAATAACCGATTGTCGGTTAACCCACGATCTGTCCCTAAACAAGTTCCCCTCTCTCTCCCCGGCTCTCCCTCTTATACCCTCCCCTACTCTTTTTCCAACCCTCCCCTCTCCCCCCCCACCTGCTACCACTTCTGACCGCTCTCGTACACAGTAGCCGACAGACAGTGAGTCGCATACAGTGTTAAAGTCAACAAATTTGCTACTTTTTGCCAACAAAAAAGATTTTCCTGCAATAGGCAATTCAACAACGCACACGACACTGTAGCATTTTGGTGAGTCTACTGAATCTCTGCTCAGTGCTCTATTTATTCGCGACCCGGGTGTGCGAGTTTATTCAGTTTATATTGCTTCCGTGGACGTTTTACATTTGGCAAGTTTGCGTCGGCAAAATTATAGATTCGAAATGAGTAATTCCGTGGGAAAGAGGAAGCGTGTAGTATTAGATATTCCCAAGAAGTTAAGAATTATTGAAAGGGCATCCAAGGGAGAGTCACCGGCTAATTAAGTGGTGGATTGTGGCATAGGAATCACTACAGTGCACGATATTTTTAAAAATCAAGCCAAGTTGTTGAACTATGCTTCAAAATCGGATAGCACTAGTGGACTTCAAAAGAGAAAAACAATGGAAAGTTCGGCTGTAACTGATGTGGACAATGCACTCTACCTATGGTTTCAGTAGAAGAGAAGTGAAGAAGTGCCTGTTAGTGGACCGATTTTGTGTAAACAGGCTCAGGTGTTCCATCAACAGTTGTAGACAAATGAAACATTCTCAGCATCTTCCGGGTGGTTGAAAAGATTTAAGAATCACCATGGAATTCAAGAGTTGAACATAGTCGGTGGAAAACTAAGTGGTGACCAGGGGGCCATGGGTGACTTTAAAAAAGGATTCAAAAGGATGATTGAACATTATGGACTCACTCCTGACCAAGTGTACAGCTCTGATGAAACTGGCCTATACTGGAGGTGTCTTCCGAGCTAAACATTAGCAGCGGAAGCAGAGAAATCCGCTCCGGGGTATAAGGCCAATGAAGAGACAATAATGATTATGTGTTGTGCAAATGCTAGTGGGGAGCATAAAATGAAACTGACGTGCATTGGAAAAGCAAAACATCCTTGCTCTTTCAAAGGTACGGAAGTGAAATTTTTGCCAGTTGGTTATTTTAGTAGCAAATCAGTATGGATGATGAGGGATATTTTTAAATCCTGGCTCCACTCCAAGTTAATTCCGGAGGTGAGACATCTTTTAAAAACAAAAGGCTTACCTCAAAAGGAGATTCTTTTCATTGATACAATCAAGGGGACAACATCCCCTTGACAGCGAACTGAAAAGTGCTGATGGCCTTATATTCGCTGCATTTCTACCCCCAAACGTAACTTCATTGATCCAGCCGATGGACCAAGGTGTGATAGTGACTATGAAGAGACATTACTGTCGAGATCTCTTGGAGCTGCTCTTTAAAGAAGGTGCTGACATGATTGACTTTTGGAAAAGCTGAAAGTGAAAGAAGCACTTTACCTGTCGGATCAAGCTTGGAAAATGGTGATGACAATTACTATCTCTCAGTCATGGAGGAAAATTTACCGTGATTTTGATGAGCCGATTGATGGGTTTGAGGGATTTGAAGAGGACCCAGAGAGTTTCAAATTTATTGACACCATCCGAACAGTAATTGATGGCAATCATCAGTTTTCTGAAGTTAACATGGAAAATATTAACGAGTGGCTCAGTCGTGACGATGAATTAAAAGGACATCAGATTCTTGATGATGATGCCATTATCTCCGCTACCATAATTCCTAATACTAGTTCCGTGTGTGCAGGTGAATGCAAAAGTGATGAGGAAACAATCGAAGCAAAACAAGTATCCCTCCTAATCGCGCTGGAATCAGCAGAAACTTTGATGGATTTCTTGGAACAGGAAGAAGACACTTCCATGCCAGACATTTTGTCTGTTTGAAAAATTAGGATGGGCATTAAAAAGAAAATATGCAATGCAAAATTACAAAAGAAAGTGACAGATTTTTTTAACATCTTGTAAATATTTGCTTGAAGTCAGGATTTTTTGTAATTATGCAACAGGAAACGTATTAAAGTTACTCACAGTTTCCTGTGAGAAACTTCTATTGAGTACATAGAGGATACAATTTTTCAGTACCCAATTTATTACAGGAGGCATCAGAAGCTGATAAAATATTTGGATAGAGAATCGATTAGTAAGCGCGCCACTGCATGCGGAAAGGAGGTAAGTAGCGTCCGTGGCCTCATGTGCTCGGGAATAGGGCTGGTCTGTGGCCTTGACATGTTTACTTCGATAGCCGGTCGCTCTCTAGGCGGAAGAGTCGGAACTCCGAGAAGTGACTCCTTATCTCCACAGAAGAGGCATGTGCTTTGTTGAGCTGTAGCTTTGGAGGAATTTAACTCAGACAAACTGTAGTCGTTCAGCTTCGGGTCAGCTATCGGGATGGGCTTTATACGGGAAGTTAAGAAATGTGAGGCTAATTTTACCAATCAGCATAGTCTCAGATTCCTCGAAATGAACGTAATATGTTGCATAATAAACAGTTTTGCTGGGCAAATAGTAGTGCGGCATATAAAAGCGGGATGCATTGCATGTCAGAGATTAAGATACATTGTTGAATTTTCTGCGAAATGATAGTGTTTTCAGTGCATGTAATGGCTGGAAATAGAGTATTTCAATGGAATGTGCGCTAAAGACCCAAAGAAACCACGGCGCTGAAACTAAGGGCAAAACTACTAGGAAAATAAACAGATTATCTGTTTTTTCGATTATCCTATTGGGCTTCCCCCTCCATTACCACAGATAATCAGCGCTTAACTGTAATATCTCAACCCTTTCCTTCCAAATCCACCGAAAGCTGGCCGCAGAAAATTCCCAGCCCTTCCTGTGGGATGATATTCCAGTGAATGTTGGTTCATTAAACCTAAAGTAACTCGCCATTAAATGAAGCATTTTATTTTCTAATATGTAAATGTATTATTCATGCATCGATTAACTAAAATTATATTATGTACATACCTCAGTGGGTATTTAACTCCACACGTCCACCCTGTTTTCTTGGTGGTACTAAGAAAACAAACGTAATTTGTAATGAGTTAAGTCACAGCTACGGCACTTCCATGTTGTTTTAATACGCCATCCAGCCTACAGCCAAATCTTGAATGGGGCATCATAAAATCACAGATGTCTTTTGAAATCACAAGGCTCTTTAAAAATCAAATGATCTCCCCTTGCCTTGCATTTTTCACCTTTCATTTGCATCCCATGTACTGTTACCCATTCATTCAATGGAGAAATCATCGCTCATCACTTCTCTTCAAACTGGGCCCCAAAAGAATAACAACTCCTAGGGTGACTGCTCCAGCTATGTACTACCTCTAACATAGTTGGAATTTTACTGGTCCCATTCAGCAGAGACCCTGTGTCTCACATATACACACAATTGAGGACATTGTTTGAATGTAACATCCAGGAAATGATTATCTTGTTTCATTTTTAGCAAGAATATACTTTTTAAGCTGTGCACATTTTAAACATTATTTTTATCAAAGTCATACATTGTCCTCTGCTTCTAGGCAGAATTTTGTCTTGATTGAAAATATGACTTTTTCGAGACTTAAAATGTTTTCACAATCCTTCTTGCTTCCACTTTGTGCAAAGAAAAATGCTTTCACTTTTTGTAAAACTTCGTAAGTCTCAGCAAAGCTTGGAACCACTTCTTGTTCATTTTCATCTTCTTCCTCTACAGTCCCAGCAGATGTAAATACCTCACTTGACTCTCCAATCATTTCAGTGCCACTTGTTACCACATGGTGATCTACTGAGATGTAGCTCTTAAAATCACATTTCTGGGCTCTACACAGTTCTTCCCAGTCTTGGTTGAAATCATCATCATCACCGTTTGCCAATTCATCATTACCCGACTGGTATTTTTGTCCAGCGTTACAGAATCAATACAGAATAGTTTGCTGTCTTGCTTGTTTCCATGCTGCCATTATATAGTGGACTGCTTCAAGTACGTTAATTTTTTTCTTCATAGCCTTTCCTGTCTCCATAAGGCAAATGAATGTTTGCACAAGGCGTTATCTATAGTACACTTCAAATCTACAAATGATTCCGAAGTCAAGGAGCTGTAGCATACTTATTCAGTTTGCTGGGAACCGTACCACTTGAACATTCCTCAAAAAGAATGTATCTTTGGGATGTGCCACACAACGTTATCTTCATAGAGAATGATTTTTCTGATTTGTCCCCCACCTGTGCGTCTAATGCATGGAGGAACGAACTAAAAAATCTCTGTCGCCATCCATGCTTTACAGTTCGTGTGGTATTAAGTCTGCAATTTTTTGATATTCATGAAGCACCTTGGTTTTGGTGATTTCCAAATCACAATCGGCACTCGATGGTCGACTGGTGCATTTCAGTATATGACCATGCCAAGTATGCACTCGCATTTAATGAATTTTACCAAAAACGAAAAAGTTGCCTTACATTTTCTGTTGACGTTTTTTCCCAACCTATGGATTTTAATGGTCGATGTTTATTATGAAAGCTGATTTTAAAGAGAACGATCGAGAGATAGTAGACTGTTTTTTGATAAAAAACAAAATTTTGGCAGAATCTCGAAAACTCATGAAAAAGGCTTAAAAATGAGTGAAAAATCAACCTTGAATACTGTGAAATAAATATTTTACGTCATATATTCCCTAAGTATCAACTGGGATGTGTTAAATGAACTATTTTCTATTAGTCCTACTGAGAGTAAAAAAAAAAAAATTATTTCAAGAAATACGGAGGAAAAACCCTTAAAAAGTCGATAATTCCTGAAAATGTGCTTAAAAACTCATTTTATTGTCAGGTTAGAGTGGAAAGCCTCAACCCTGTGCAATAATATTGTGCGTACTTCCTAGTCATAGCAAAAGACTATGTGTGGCACCCCTCTGTAAACGATTTGCGAGAAAAGCCTTTTTTCGAACCACCCTATTGTATACGTCTCCTGGATCATAGCCCCTCAAAAGTGGTGGCACACTTTCCAGCCATTCATCTGTGCTTCTTTAACTTACTTTGGCACTCCCTCCCACCAGTTTCTTGAACACCAGACCATGTCAGTTTGTGAATCGACTTATCCAGCTAATGGATGAACTAAAATGTTCAACTGGGTTCGCTTTTTCTTTTAGTGTTACTCTATCAAGTGGAATATTGGACACCCTTGCCTGCTTGTGAAGAGCATCTACTTCTGCAAATGGTGGCTCCTTGCCTGTTTTTCTCTTCTTGGACGTGTTACCTCATATGTCAATTTGTTCTCGAATCTCGCCCTTCCTCGCAATGATAGAGCTTAACCACTTGACTGGCAAACTAACTTTTCACAAAGCACATTTCATTTGGGGAAAAATTATTTTTTTTGTATCAATTAAATTTTTTAGCTACAGTAAAGGGAATACATTTCTTATCATATTTTGTTATTATTAGGGTTGGGGCAAGGATTCGAAGATTTGGTTGAATCCTATCGAATCCATGGATTCAAGATTCGATCAAATCAATGGATTAGAGATTTGAATAGCAGTCGTGCGGATTTTATGTACCAGTGGCGGAGAACTACGGATAATGAAGCTCATCGACAGGTAACGATATACTGTGGTCAAAATATTGATAATTTTCGACGTTGCAATTTTGTGTAAAATACCTGTTCGAAGCATCCGGAAAGCCACATATTTTTAATTTGCCTTAAGGAATTTTCAAGGAATCATTTTGCATTCTCATTCTGTTCATTTTCCAAAGAAGCGTCACGCCGCAACAATATCCAATCCCCATTTGATTTCAGATATCACTACTTCTCGCTTATCACTTCCGCATGGCATATTTCTCTCCGAAAGAACTATCGATAGTTTTCGTCACTATCGATAGTTCCCCGCCACTGCCACCACAGCTTCTGCCATCTGCTGCGTCAGCTAACTACACACTTTGCGCCGTAACAAAAAATGCTTGCTCCTCCTGCGTTTGGATTATAGGTAGGGATGGGACGGTTCCACATTTTCCCGGTTCCGTTTCTCGGTTCCGGTTCCATCAATCGGTTCCCAGTTCTTTCAATGGGTTCCCGGTTCTCAACTCCACTTCTCTATCACTGATAATAGTTAAATCACTAATACAATTGGAATAATATAATTTGGTATAAGATGTTATTAATTACTAAAACACCAGTGTTTTAAATTACTTTATTTAAAGGAAATAAATGTTGTAATATTTAGGCCTGAATAAGTAAGTGTTAATTACAAATTAATTAGTTACAAGTACATGGACCAAATTCGTAGCTGTGCAAGAAAAGGCGGAGTACAATTAAAATTTATTTAGATTTGTTCTTAATAAATGATCTCATAAGTTTTGCAGTACATGCCAGTCAGAATTTTTTGTTGAATTATAAATTGCTTTATTATGAAATAACTTCTTTCATTGACTCACTGTATAAAAGAAACACATAATTTGCAAGAAAAACAGCCAGGATTCATAAACTTATTGCTATTACCAATCAGATGTAACCATTCTTCACAGAAATAGAGCATAATGTATTGCTTTAATACCTGGAATAATTTCCTAATAAAAAATAGAGAATGAGACTTACAGAAAAATAAATGATGTTCTGTTGGAAACTTTTGGGTTAGTGAATCATAGTTCAGATTTCACTTCACAAGTTTTTGTTCAGAAAGAGCAACATTCTAACACGTTCTGGGTCTAGCCTGTTTCGTTCTTTGTCAACAATTATTTTAGTGGTACTAAAAAGCCTTTCTGAAGAAACAGTGGCTCCAGGAATACATAAATATTTCTTTGCGAGTTTTTGCAAACGTGAAAATTTACTGCATCCTTTCCAATATTCAGCGGTGCTGGAGTTTGGTGACAATGTATTTTCATAAAGGGAAGATGTAACCTCATTTTCTGCACTATCCACTTCACTTGATTCACCACCAAGTTCTTTGAACATTGAACTGTAATGGGACCACTTGCAGCTTTGTAGTGTTGAAGTTTGTTGTGTCCTTTGATCTAACACCAAGTCATGTTTTTCGGAGGAATGCACTTCATTGATAACAATATGTCTTGCTTCAGTTATGAGATTTTCCTTAGCAGCTGCTAACTTTAATGGACCTTTGAAGGGATGCGACTTCAGGTGTGGATCCAAGAGAGTTGCAAAAGCATAAAACTTCTCTTCTTCCAAGTTAGCATACCGAAGTTTGAGAGATGCCAATAAATCATTTCTTAGCCCCTGAAGTCCTGAAGCAGGGGGAGCAGTACCTTCTAAATCATGAATTGTGAGGTGGACAAGTGGGATAATCTCAGAGGCTGTTGTGTTTTCCGAACTCACTATAGATGTAGCTGAGTCAAACACATAAAGGATTGGAATAGAATTGTCTATAAGGTTCCACTGAGCTGGAGTCAACTCTGTTGGCAGTTTAAGTTCACTTCTGGCTAGCAAAAGTGCAGGTTTCTGCTCACGTAGGCATTTCAACATATGCAGGGTCGTATTCCACCTTGTAGGTTCGTCTTGGACGAGGCAATGATATGGCACCTGTGCCATATTTTGACAACTTTTCAACACTTTGCATGCTTGTGATGAATGCTTAAAATGTCCCACCAATTTCCGGCAAGTTCCGGTTAAATTTGTAATTACCTTGTTGTTCATAAACCCATCTTTTATTACCAATTGAAATGTATGAGCTAAACAAGGGATATGGCTGAACTGAGGCATCTCCAGCGCTGCCTTAATGTTTCGACCATTATCTCTTACTACAGCCACAACTTTTTCGGTAATACCCCACTCACTTAGAGTTTTTGTGATAAATTTGCATAAATTCACAGCCAAGTGGCTTACTTCCGGGAATGGGATTACTTCTAGGTTATAATGGTGAAGGACAAAGCTTTCATCAAGGAAATGAACTGTTAAGCCCAAGTAGTCATCACAGGCAGACGATGTCCACATATCTGCTGTAATGGCGACAAATTCTGCATTTTGAAGAACACACTTTACTTTAGCCCTCATTTCTTCGAATAGTTCAGGGATCAATTTCTTGGCAAAATGCTTTCTAGAAGGTAATGAGTAGCGAGGTTTGAGATGATCAATAAGTTTTTGAAAACCTCTGTCCTCGGCTACAGAGAAGGGCTGCTGGTCTTTGCATATCATTTCGCCAACTAAACGTGTGATATCCTTACTTCGTCGGTCTCCTGGTTTAAATTTGCGTTTTAACTCCACAAATGTTGTTTGAGTGGGCTGGTATTCATGCCGTCTTGACTGAAGAAATCTTTCAGCCAATAGTGAAGGAGATGACGAAGTAGTAGCACACGGAGAAACACTCCTTGTTGAAACTGTGCAAGTTGATTGAGACCACTCACCACTTACTTCGCATACGGATGGTTCATCTATATCCACTTCCAGCCCCTCAGTCAAGTCAGTCTCAGGTTCAGGAATTTCAACGCATTGCCTCTCGCGTGTTACCGCAGGGTGTTTGGCTTTTAAATGCTTCCTCAGGTTTGAAGTACTTCTTGAGATACCCCGCGAAATTCTAGTGCCGCAATGTTTACATACTGCAAACTTGTCGTCCGAATGGTCTATCCGGAAGTGATTCCACTCATCGGACATCATTCTCTTTTTAATTACTGGAGGATAATATGTCTGTGGGAGCACTGAAAATATATTAAATGTCTTTTATGTGTTAACTTTTTCTGGGTTCACAGCAAAACTAGCACATCATGATAACAAACCGGCTGAGCATTGTTGAACACTGACACAGATTACTCGAATCGTGTTCTCGGAGAGACTAATCGAATATCGTAGTGGTCAATTAACGAAGGTTGTTTGCTGTTTGCTGCTATTGAAAGAAGACTTACCTCGGACATTGCTTAATTTCTTATGATTTCTCATATCATTCACAGTGACTACGTCCGAAATGGCTTACGTAGGCAATATGGCACAAAAGTGATTTCTACCTCGCCAGTGAGTCAAAGAGCTTTAAAAGTCGTATGTATTTGTTTACACTGTATTTCCTCTTCAACTATGCCTACGTTACACAAGTTAACGCCTTTGATCGGAAACTTAAAAAACACTCCACCGTGGGCCAACTTAACGACGGGACTTAAATAATGAACAAGAACAATTTTTAGCATTATGTTTTCCCTGTGTGATGCGACCGCTCTAGCTTCAATCCACTCTCTTAACCCTCTCAACTTCGTGGTGTTTGACATGGAGCACATTTTCATTACCCTTACCATGATTATCGTCAAATCATCTTCAGCATTATTGATTGCACGTTTCTGATTGAGAAAACAGCACTAATGTATGCTTCAGTTATTGGTTGTTTCAAAGATTAATAATACACAAAATGGAACCAAAGAACCGGTTTTATAGGCCGGTTCCAGTTCTTTCGGTTCCTTTAAGAACCGGTGGAACTGAAGAACCGTGGAACCGGTCGTCCCATCACTAATTATAAGAGAATCTAATTCAACCTAAAATATTTTCACTAATCATCAGATATTAGATGGAGAATTGATGGAGAATATTAAATGAAAACAATACGATTAAAAGATTTATTCGTGATTCGTTCTACCAACAATCGAAATAAACTTTCCAGAGTACATTTTATTCAGCAGGCACGTGAATGACATATATCGAAGGTAACTGCAATCGAGATTTAAGTTGAACGAATCTTGGGAGCTCATTATAAATCTTGTGAACACTGTGTTTTTAATCATTGGTTCAGTGCTTGTGAATGGCGAGGTTAAAAATTGAAATCTGCTCTATTCTGGCGAAAATACTTTATTAAGAAAAAGAAATGTCGTCAGTTACAAGTGAGATTTGGTACTATTTTTCAGTAAAAAGTGGCAATGACATGTTGGCGATTTGTGATATTTGCGGCAGTTTCATATCCTGCGGCAAAGCTTCAAAAACAACTAGCGCTTTATGGAAACACGTAAAACAGCATTCACTACAAAGTTATGGAAGCTTTCCGAAGAAGCCAAAAAAGAAGATGACAATCCTGCTTCTCTGGATGTTGATATTTCACTCCCTGGAACCAGTGCTTGTGAAGATGTGTCGGATTCTCCCAATTATGCAGATGCCTCACCTTTGTCTACCAGTATTTCATCTTCAACAGGCTCAGTGAGTCCAAAAGTTAGTCCTTCTACATCTACTTCATCTTCTACCACTGCTGGGTCCATTATTTCCATAAAACCAATGCCACAAAAGTGCCAAAAATCTGATCAACCCAGCCTTCAACAATACTTAAATAGAAAACAGGCTTTCAAAGCTGGAGATGCAAGGCATGAAAAGATTACCAGAAAAGAAAAGATTACAGGATGATTGTTAAAGACTGTCAACCTTTATCCTCGGGTGAAGATCATGGGTTTAAAGAACATGTTTCGCATCTGGAACCTCGTTACACTATGGTTTCACGAAAACATATTGCTAATACAATTATTCCTGACATTTACAAAAAAAACTGTGAGCAGAGTGAAATCTGAACTGAAGGAAGTGGATTACATGTGTGCCACAACTGATTTTTGGACGAGCACAGCGAACACATTACATGAGCCTGGCCTGCCATTATATCAGTGACAACCATGAGCTAGTCCATCAGTGTCTGGAAGTTATCCCTTACACAGAGATCAACCATACAGCAGCCAGTATTGCAAAAATTTGTACCGAAACAGTGACTGAATGGGAGATAGAAAATAAATTAGTTGGTGTTATTCGAGATAATCCTTGATCCATGATTGCCGCATTCAATTTGATGAAGTTTGAACATTTTCCATGCATTGCTCATCAACTGCAGACCGTCACTGAATCTGCTATACTGCAAAGCCAAAAAAATTTCCAATGTGGTAGCAACTTATCGAAGAATAGTGGGACACTTCAAGCACTCCACTAATGCTACCAAAGCCTTGAAGCATTGTCAGAAAAAAGTGGGAATTAAAAGTCACAGGCTTATACAAGATGAGCCAACAAGGTGGAACTCCACATATCTCATGATGACATGCCTTTTAGAATAGAAACCAGCTTTAATTTTGGTCAGTGCAGAGTGTAATTTGCCAGCTGAACTGAGTAGTGCTGATTAGAATTATTTACACAATGTCCATAATATTTTGAAGCCATTTTGTCATGCTACAATTACCCTCACCACTTCCACAACAACAGTAGCAGAAGTGATTCCAATGATAAATGGCATTTTAGAATTCATGAAAGAGCCTGCAGTTTTAGGATCTGGACTTCAGAGAATAAAGAATGGCACATGTAGTGAGATGAACAGCAGATTTTCTGAAATTGAAAGTAACAGTACATATGCAACTGCAACTCTTCTGAACCCACATTTTAAAGATCGAGTCTTCAAAAAATTGGAAAGTCGTGACAGTGTGAAAGATCTTCTAATTCGAGAAATTGAAACCTTATCGCCCAGCGAACCCAAGGTGAGATCTTAGTAACTATGTAGTTCACTTCATTCCATTTTATTCGAGCCATAATGTTTCATGGTTACTTGAAGAATGAAAGTATTAATCATTGAATAATATTGTAAACATTTCCCTACATCAAATTTCTACAATGCAATTAGAGATACAAAGAGCAGTAGCTGAAATAAATTATTTAGTTAATATATAGAACCTAAACTTATTCAATTTTCAACAACTTTTTGCTCTGCACCATAAGTAACTGAAATATTAATTTTTGTTTTAGAAGGTACCAAAACAGACTTCCTACAAAACTTTTACAGGAATGTGGGCCTTGAACTCAAAACTTTTGAGCAGTCCAGTTGAAGAAACTTCTGTTTCTCTTAACAATGAAGTTGAAGCTTACTTACAAGAAGCTCTTTTGCCTCCTGACATATCAACTATGGATTACTGGGGAAGCTGTCAAAAATATCCCAATTTGAAAATTCTAACAAAAAATTCCTCTGCATTCTTCCAGCAACAGTATTTTCAGAAAGAGCCTTCAGTACTGCTGGAAATTTGGTTGATAAAAAAAGAAATTGATTAGATCCAGTGAGGGTGAAAATGCTGCATTTTCTAAACAAAAACTTGTAATCTGTTTTCATTGAATTTTCAATTTTATTTAAGAAAAATTAAACTGTGATTAACTTTTGAAATTGTCCATTCTTTATATTTGTCCTCGAGCATGTCGACCTTTCGGTGACTATATGACCATTATTTATTTATTATTTACTTTAAGAAATAATATTCAGCTTTGATTGGATTTAATTAGAGAATTCATGAGAAAGGAAACATTATTTAAAATTTTATTGATGAAAGGAAGATTTGAATTGAATGAAGATGAGGAGGATTCGAGATTCGATAAAAAAATAGGAATCGGGATTCGGATTCGATCAAATTTTGGATTCGCCCCATCACTAGTTTTTATCTTTCAATTTTACGCATTAATTTTACATTAAATGTCAACAATTTATATAAAAACATTTTTTTTTTAAATTCAGTTTTCGTGTGATAATCTTTGAAACGTATGGTCAGGCGGAAAGCCATTTCTCAATCTGGGCAGCAGAATCTCGTTTTCTTATGCTGCCCTGCTTTGAACCATACTACAATCTTTATGTGGACAATTTTTTGGAATTTGTGTTCGAGTCTACTGTGTCTCTCAGTCAGCCTAGTAAGGGAAAGAGTATGAGAAGGAGCTATTTTCCCTACCAAAGGTTGACTGTACTTTGAGGTGAAGTTTTCTGCCTTAGTGATCATAAATGTTACACATTTCTGCTGGCCGGTTCTTTTTTGTTAGTTTCATTAAGCATAGTGTCCCTCCCAGATAAATTTTACAAAGCCACTCAACCCATTTTGTACTCAATAAAAAAAAACTAGAATTTGATTTCAAACCAGTTGCGTTTGGAAGAAATTAATTGCTTTCATGTTAGGTGTCCTTTCCACTGGAGTAGAGACTCATCAACCACTATTGCTGCTTCAAGGACGTGGAGGGCAGAGAACCACTCTTTCATGTGCTCCAAGACTGGTAGAATTTTGATAAGTTTTTTGTTGGGGTAGTCATCACTAAACCTTACATTGTCTACAAAATCGAGAAATTTCAGCTGCAGATGAAGTCATCTTCCCGTAAAATCTTTTCGAAATTATGGAGACTAGGTGCTCTCCCGTGCTGAAAAACATCTGTGATAGTCTGGTTTCTGTACAGTTCCCATCATAATAGAAACTCCAATGCTTTATTTCACCAGGACTTGACTCACTCCACCTGTGCACCCTTGAGCACAGTTTTTGATCTGGATTCCAGTCCAGAAACTGCTTTGCGTGTAGGATTTTCAAGGCGGATATCAAGCCACACAGTTCATCATCCACGAAGTTTTGGAATATCTCTAAAATATCCTCCTTATTCTCCAACTGTATCCTTATGGCACTGGTGCCTTCAAAATCGAATCGACTACGCACAGCTATGAGCGAGCTCCATGACAGAGGATCGGATGGTGTTCACTCCACTTCCTCTTCCTCTGATTCCTCAGTTACTGCTGATTTAGAGGAACTTTACGTGGGTATGCATAATAATGTTGTCACTCTCCTCACCTCTTCACTTTCGTAGCTTTCTTTCAAAAGTTCACGAATGGCATCGGAAGAGAGACAAGTGTGCCTTCCTCTTTTACTACTTTGCCATTACTGATGGAACACTCCAAATCAATTCGAGGTTGTGCTTTCCCCGGGAATGGAAAGATTCAATACGAATTCACACCTATCTCAACAGATTCGCACACACTCTTATTACAGTCTAACCACAAAAATCTGGTGATTCACACTTACCATACACACAAAATTTGCACGATTTCCATTCTTGCCAAACGGATAAAATGGTTACTCTTTCCCTGCGGGGGTTCTGGAATTAGGCGATTTGATGTGGGACAGTCACACGAGCCTCCCACGACCGATGTGCCGTCTGGGAAATTCCCAGCCACGACCTGCTCTCTCACGAGCAATTGGCATCGACACTATATCTCATACCCATCGCTGCTACACAGCAGCTCTTTCTTAGGGCAAGGCTCTTCAGAGAATCTTTATCCCCTTTTTATTGCCCCTTCGCTGCCCTTCTCTGTTACAAATACGGTGGGAGCTGTGAATCGCAAGGCAGGTACCAATTCCTTACAGGAAGTAAACAACCGTGGCAAACTGAAGTAGATGGACGTCTAATTCACACGATTGGAGGAGAAAATGACGTTGGCAGAGAAGGGGCAGATCCTTAAGTATGGCTTCTGAACTCATATTTTCCCAAAAAGGTAAAAGTGATGGTTCAATAAAGTGAACGCAGATGCAATTAAGAGCACTAAATCAATTTTTTGCAGACATGACATTGAACGCTATGAATGTCTCCTTTGGTTGTAGAATATATTAGCAAACTGCTAACTCGAGCTGTGAAATGACATGGTATTACAGAATACCTGTGGAAACCACTTTATAATAAATAAGTGAGGAGTAAATGCATACTGCTCTTTAGAGAGAAAGGAATCACAATGATTGCCTTTGATTCTAAAACTGTACAATTGTTTTTACAGAAGTAACGAAATATGGCAAAAGTAGGGAGTTATGCAACCCCTATATACATGTGTGGGCTCCTACGAGAGTGCGTATTTCTGCCATCTGCTGGCCAGAGAGCGTAATTGAAGGACGAAGGAAGGTACCTAAGAAACTCCCACCGAGACGCCTCGCCCAAATGGGAGGACGCAAATTCGAACATGACGAGGCATCTTGTCATCCCCAGTCAAGTGGTTAATGAGGTAGCGGAAAACCTGTGGCATTTTCTAATATCCACAAGCTTCTTCCCTGGATTCTTCCTTTTCTACTTCTTCAATTATTTTCAATAGATCTTGTAAAGTTCTCACTTGCTTCTTCGGATTGGCTGGGGGCCACAAGAAAAATCCAATCAAAATAAAACTAATAACAGTGATACCTACCTTCACTAAATTAATGAAAACAGCCCCACAGGGGAAAGCACAGAATCATTCGCACAAGGTGAAGTTCAGAACTGGCACACTAGCAGACACAGAGCCAATAGCTGAGGATGCAGCGCGACTATATGACTTGCAAAATTTTTAGACCTAAATAGAAGGCAACTTACCCACTCATTTGTAGCGCCAGATAAGCTGATGAATTCGAATGGCTAGTAGGGAGTAACAAAATATCCTGAGAAGATATCCCTTTGCCAGTGACTCGGACTAGTGAGATTAGTAGTGTAATTGTAAATTGTATCCTGATTTTCTGTTTTCGGAAAAAAAATTGCCGTATCATCTGCCGAGAAGTGCAGCTGGGATGATATGGGGTTTTGTTAGGGAATAGGGGAGAGTTGGGAGGGGAGGGTAATTCGTGTGTGTGCTCCATAGTAGTTTGCGAAATATCCATAGGAGGTTGCTCTTGCAGTTGCGACTGTTGTCCCATTTTGCAGGAAAGATCCAAACTAAGTCTCCGTTGTATTTGGCCTTAAATGATGCAATGTAGATACTTCGCTTTATTTTTTTCATATGATGAAAGCGGGAAAACAATACATCAGGATTATTATCAATCAGGGTTATCTGCAGTCGATCAGTGCAGGAAAAGGATAATTCAGGGAATGATAGATGCGGGGAAAAATTACATTGTATGTATGGAATTTCATTAGGGACCGGGAATGGCGAGCGGTACATGCAGGAAAATGATCCATGTGGGAACGATAGATGGAGGTTCCACTGGACTGATTTTTGGTAAAATTCAATTTTATACAGGTGAATGAGTGGTCCCAGCTGATTTCTTAAGTATTCTTATTAAGTAGCGGAATCATTAATTGGTTTTTAATGTAAAGGCAATGAAACAAATTTAATCAAGGCTGTTGCGGTCACTGGTGTAAGTACCGATTTGATTTTTTGGAAAGAGGCATATGAACTTAGAAAATATTCAGAGAAATTGGCCAAATTCTTATGTATATGTGACAACAATCTTCCAGTTGATGCCTTAATATTGTGAAATTTAGCTGGAACAAAGCAGTACATCGCATTTTAATGGTACATATTATTTTACTTTCCTGTCTTTCAACACAAAAACGTTTGGGTTGAAGGTGTTTATGGTGTTAACTTGTTCACACTCTTGGCTGTTGTGCGGGAACTTTGGCATTGAAATTTGTTGATAGAGGAACTCACTCGGCTGCTCTGAGTGATGAGATAATGCTTGCTCTTGGGTCGCCCACATGCAAGCGTGTCATTGCACTGGTGCAGGTTGATGTGTGGTAGTTGATACACAGTTTTGTTTTGCCCAAAATTGAAGAAATTGAATTGAAATACTAAGCTGTGTCAGAATGAGGGTATATCCTTTACGAAGTTTCACACAAGTGCACTCATGGGACACATCAGAGGGGAAAATCATTCTCCTTGAGCGGGGGCTTGAGGCCAGATCCCTCAATTTTATGCCGAGTTCTCAATGCCAGTTAAGCTCCCTCCTCGTCCCATTTGTGGCCACTGTTGTCATCTTTTTTGCCAATGATGTCATTGTGACACTAGGGATCTATAAAGCTCTTCTTTTGATCCTTAATTACTTAGAATGCATGTTCCCAAGTTATTCTTTGCTTAATGTTATGTAAATTTTAATCCAAATATTGGATGGCAGCTCTTTCTTCATTCGCTCCTTGTGGGCATGCCCAGTCATGTTTTTGCAGAGATCTCGTAGTCTTAGGTGTAAAATTGTGTGGAATTGATCAAAACTAAGAGCTTATAACTGTCTAAGAATGTGGAAACTCATTTGTATCAGTGCATGTAAATAGGTCCCCCATGAAGTATCCACAAATACTATTAATTATTGATGTAATTTTGTTTATTCTTTGTAAAGGTCTTAATGGGGTTTTTGGTGGGAAACGACTTCATCCCTCATCTCCCTGGCCTGCACATCGCTCATGGTGCCCTGCAAATGTTGCACAAGGCTTATATGGATGTTCTTCCAACATTTGATGGTAAGGTTCCTACCTCATAAGACATTTTTCAGTCTTCATGTTTACATGCAGGATTTATTGCTTTATCAGCAAAGTGAATGAGTAAATCCTTTCTCGGGTTTCCTCTTGGGTCAGGAGTTCAAGTACTGACGTTTTGTTGACTAGCTCCAGTCATTTTCACAGGGGCTTGAGAAAAATGTTTGAGTTAATCATGGGCACATTGGTACCTAAATTCCTGGCATGATTTGAAACCCATCAAAGAATTTACTTATGTTTATGTGAGGGTTTCCTAGAATACCTGGGAAAATCATGGAAATTCAAAATGGGCCTTGAAAATTGCGAAAACTCATAAGAAATGAGAAACTAGCCTGGAAATTAGCTTTTCCAAATCTGGTTTTTTTATGTATGTGTTACGTGAGGAGGTTTAAGTCACTTGTTTGTTGTTGTGTTGATGGAAGATTTTTTGTAGAGATGGGATGAGTAGTGATTGTCTTGAATTCGAATATCGAATTCAAATACAATGAAATACCTGCAATTTTCTGTTTTTGAGCAAAGCTCTCACTTAGATTAAAAATGTTTACTCATTTTTTTTAAAAGTTAAATTCACCTATCATATAATGAAATTAGGGAAATGGTATACAATTAAATCATACCATATACACCCACTCCCCGATTAACGCTCTTAATTCGTTCCATGAAAAGCGAGTGCTAATCGAAACAGCGCTATTCGAATCATCAAGTTCTGTAACGCCTAATGCTATGGAACTTAATTCGTCCCCAAGATGCTGCTTTCACCGTATAAGTTTTGTAAAATATGCTGTGAAAATAATAAACTGCGGTTAAAATTGCTTTAAAATTGATTTAAAGTTAAATAAACATTGTTTTTATTCCATTTATTTAAAATTTTTCTGGTAAAAATGGATAAATAATTACATACATTGAGAACTTTTGTCTTTGCCTCAAACTAAAAGAAGATATTCTGCATTCCCTCTTATGCGCACTATAACAATACGTAATAACTTAAAATTGCGTTACTACAATCCAATAGTTTCTTTAAATGCTTTATAGAAACAAACTTGAAGAAAAACAATTAATCTCGGATAGAACTATAAATAAAGTGCATAAAATGAAACACAAGGAACAGCTGAAGGCGCATCACTACCATTGTCATGTTAACGAAAGTTCTTCCGGTTCTTGCAGTTGATCCACCTCGACGTCGTCAGAACGAGCATTGCTGCTGCTGTCTTGGCTTGTGGTGGAGGATTTGCTTTGAGTTTTAGAGAAATAACTGTCTAAAGAGAGCTGTTTTTTCTTTTGGTTTCTTTCTAGTAATAGTTCCTTGTAACAACTCACAGAATCCTGTAAACTTCCAGCAACTAGCGAGCTTCTTTCAAAATCAAGATCACACTCTTTTATGAGAGTGCATGCTCAGTCGATGAGATTTAAGATTTCACTAATATTTGATGTAGTTAAAACTTTACTTTTGTCACTGATTCTTCATCATCACACACATCTTCGCTCCGCTCTTCCATTTTCCAATGCTGTTGCATTTCTAATAGTTCTACATCAGTTAATTCTTCTTTATTAGCCTCAATCAGGTCCTGAATGTCTTCAGCCTCCACTTCGTCTAAACCGATGATGTGTGCTAGGTCAACTGTCTCATTAATTACGTCCTCAGGTTTATCAAAACCAAGGAAGTCAATCGCACAGTCGTCCCAAAGATTTTTCCAAACTGCATTCAAAATTTTTTGGAGACCTCACCCCAAGATTTTGATATGTTTTCAATGCCCTGTCGGATATTATAACAGCGCCAAAATTCCTTCAAGCTCATGCCGGCTTCACCCTCAGTTGCCCTTACAGCTTGGTAGAAAGTCTCTCTTAAATAGTATGCCTTGAACATTGAAATTATGCCCTGGTCCATTGGCTGTAGAATCGATGTAGTGTTCAGAGGTAAGTAAACAACCTTTACCTCTGAACATAAATCACTCAAAGTTCTTGGATACCAGGTAAGGTTATCTAATACCTTTAGTAGTACCTAATATCTAATACAGTGCTTTGAAGTCTAAATTTTTTTTGGTGCAGTACTCTTGTACAGCTGGGCAGAAATAGGTTGTGAACCACTTTTCAAAGACGACAGTGGTTACCCATGCCTTCTTATTAGCTTCCCATAAGACTGGTAAGGTTTCCTTATGGCAACCTTTAAGAGCCCTAGGGTTTTCCAAGTGATAAACAATCATTGGTTTAAGCTTAAAATCCCCAGCAGCATTTCCACCGAGCAATAATGTAAGTCTATCTTTTGAAACTTTGAACCCTGGCATTGATTTTTCCTCAACAGAAATATATGTTCTGAATGGCATCCTTTTCTAGAACAATCCAGTCTCATCGGCATTGAAAATCTGATGAGGTGAATATCCTTCCTTTTCTATCATGGCCGCTAATTCAGCGATAAATGCATCTGCTGCGCTTTCATCTGCACTAGCTGACTCTCCACGAACAGATATATTATGCAACATATACCGGGCTTTGAAGCGATTAAACCACCCACGGCTGGCAGTAAATGTTTCTACATTGGAACTGGCTTTGGGCAATTCATCGTACGAATGCTTAGCTTTTGCTTGAATCGCCAACAGACTTATTGGTATATGCTTCTCAACTAAATCTTTCCTTTTTAAAATTTCTGTAATAGTCTCTTAGCTATTTCTTGTTCCTATCCTGACGGCAGCCGAAGGAGTTGCTATTTTTCCATACTTCTTGATTTTATCCGCATTCTTTATGATAGTCCTTACAGTAGAACCAGCGAGAGATAATCCACTAGTGTCGACCATTTTCGGGTATACTGCTGCGTGGTGAACTTAAACGGCTCAACGTTTCGTTCTTCCTGCTGAGAACGTCATCAGGAGACTGAAGAAGATGTATCCATTTCATCTGGTCGGACCGAAAATAGTTGATACTAGTGCATCTAATCGCTGCGAAAATCTAAAAACAAAAATTAGCAAGAGATAATGTCTTGCAAATTTCATGTTGCCGCTGTCCAGCATCAAGACATTGCAAGACTTCTAACTTGATGCCAAGTGATATTGTTTTCCTTTTCTTCTTTTCCGGCAGCCTATTATCATTCATTGCCTTATTTTTTACGGGGAAAAAACATAATTAGAAATTTAGAAACACACAACAATGTAAAACTCCTGAACATACTCAGAACACAGTTGAAAGGTTCATTCATCAATAAAATCTATTATGCGGTTATGACGTAAGGTGGACGAAAGCCTTGATGAAATCGTTTTTCTTCCTTCTATTCACTGTATTATTCAGAATATTCAGTAATGAATTTTTTTGTCACAGATTGTCTCTTTCAGTAAAAAAAAGGCGTAGCAGAACGCAGTTCTGACAGGTGACGGGCGCATGGGACGAAGCGATTGCTGCGAATCGCGGGATTTTCAAGAGCGTTAATGCGGAACCGGAGAGCGTTAAAGTGGAACAGGGTCATTAAATATTTTCAGCGCTAATGCGAAACAGCGGTAATCGGAACAGTGTTAATCGGGGAGTGGGAGTACAATAACCATATATGAGGATTAATACAAAAATATTCAGCAGACAAAATAGTTGACCATTAATTATTCAACAGAAAATTCTCATTTAACTAGGTACATTTATTATGTTTTGATTTACAGTAAAAATAATGATATGATTTCCAATGGAGGAATAATGTTCATTGAAACAACACCAATTTAACGGACAGATCTTTATACCAAATCAAATATGTTGTCAGTATCATTCACAAGTCATGAAGTAATGCCACAGAGACTTTTCAATAAGCAACCACTTGGTAAATATGTACATTATTACATTTTTTGAGTATTTAAGAATTATGCCTTTTGTCTTTGTTTAGACATTCGTATGCACAGGATTCGTGTGGACATGGCGTATGCACAGTGTACCCACATAACTTTGTTTCTTTGTCCTTTTTTCTTTCACTTAACGTCACATAACTTTGTCCTTTGTTTCTGCCTGATCCAGTCTCTAACCACACGCTTATGGTTGGGGAAGCATGGGTGTTAGAAAGATTGGTCCCCAAACAGAATGGTGTAAAGGCGAATGGCAAAATCATCCTTGTTTATGGAAGCTATAAGAATTGAAGAAGTAATAAAGTATCCATTTCTCATCTTCATCGGCGTACAGGAAACCTTAGCTGAAAGTGATTGGTCTTCCCTTTATTAGGTTACAAAGAGGCTATTACCATCACTAAAAGAGGTTAAATTGTATCAAATAGAATATAAAAATTGCCCTTTTACGTTTTCAATTTTAAGTTGCAAAAAGTCCTTGCACAACAAATGATAGTGATCCATTAACACAGCATTTATCACAGAATTTCGTCGCTCAAAGGCGTTGAATCGTGTTGAAATGGATACAAAAATTATTCAATTACACATAAAGAGTTTTGATAACAAAAAGTCCTTTCCTAATAATAATAAGTATTATCAGGTTTTCTAAAGTTTAAAGTCCATCACTTACTAATTTAATATGTTTATTTCAACAATTTATACATTTAATGTGACACATACTTAATGTCCGAGGCCATAAAATGTGTAAACCACACGATGTGGCCCTCGGCAAAATTATTTTGATGGTATAAAAGTTATTCTTTCCATACAGGACAAAATTTATTGTCAATTAGAAGATTTTAGCTTGAAATAGACTCTAGTATGAATTCACGGTAATTTACTTATTCACGTCCTAATCAGCTATTCATTTAAGTCTTGCTGACTCTTCTGAATTGCCTCTTGCTAGCATAAATGCTTTTAGCAGGAAATTGTCAGGATATTGTTTGTATCCTGTACGTCATGTCCAAAATTGTATCCCCCCTAGCTAAATTTCAACAGGTCAGTAACTGGTTTAATGTCGAATGAATACATATGACCATCCCCAGGATAGTGGAGAGCCCACACTGGCTGATATCACCACAATATTTCACCAAAAGTTTTTATCTCTTTTCGTTAACTCATTCCAAGAACTCATTTGGAACATTGCGATCATGTGTCATTGAATTTTTATTTGATATTTTCTCCCACAGTTAGCTTTACAACTCCTTGTAAGCAGTTTTGCTTCAAATATGGATTGTAATAACTCAGCCCTGTGATTCTATTGTTAGAATGTTAAGACTTGATCCTTCTTTGTCTCATTGGTACATAATAAACTGCCACCTTCTGCTTCATAATAAAAAAAAACTTGTGCTGGGAGGTAGGAATTCTATGAAAATGATTTTTGTGGGCAGCTTTCAAATATCAACTCTTAACTTTCCACAGTTTTAACTTATTTGTTATTAACATCACAATAGGAAAACAGAGCATTGGCCAATGGGGTTTGCATTGCACATTTTCTGCCTGTATTTTTATCAGGTCATTCTTGGAAGATGTGATAATGGCATGAAGTCATTTGTAAATTTACTCCACTCCTAAACTTGCCGATTCTTTGCATTTGCTTCACCTCTCAGAACTCTACAATGACACAGAAAGAATTTCATTATTCCATGGCCATCCTCCCTAAATTCAATTACACTCCTATTGTCTAGTAACATTGAATAAAAGTAAAAATGGTTGCTAATGAAGGATTACAGTGAGGTCTGCTTTGAGCATCGGTTATATTCCTTTTGTTATCTGAAACTGCTAAAGCACACACTCTTTTTGTTATGCGGTAACATGAGGTGCATTGAAAAGACCTACGAGAGATATGTAGCTAGAGTGGTAATAAGTAATTCAAAGAATCTTTATTTGACCCCTTTGGAATTAAAAAAATTTAACTCAAACTATAGATAAATTTAAGCAATAAAGTTACAATATATATTATGGAGATATTGAAATATTCATCACTTTCTGATTTTCAATGCAATGCATTTTTGTTTACTCATAGACTCTATTGACTTTATGGCGTCATGGCATACAAGTGAATATATAGTTATCACGGCAGATTAGTCTATTACTGGCATTGCACACAGTTTTGTTTTCCTATTTTTTTTATGGTCAGTGAGTACATTAACATCAACAAATAGATTGGCTTTTTCGCATTACTCAGAAAGACCTAATATTTCCTGTAGCTGGTGTCGCAAATACAATCGAATATTTTTTTGTTTCTCTATTTGCAGCGGTAAGTCTCTTGTCAATAGTCTCTTGTCAGCAATAACAGGCACATAGTCCGAGCGATTGGATTGGCCTGAGTTTGCTTTGTAATTAACAATAATGATTTGATTGCACCAATGTTCAGTAGGGTAATGAAAAAGGTAGTGAGGGGCCATTGACAGGAAATGCAAGAGACGCTATAAGTGGATTGCAAATGATCTGGAAACATCTACACCCTTTATTGGAGTTATAAACATGATTTATGGTTTATTCGTCTGAGGATCCAAATTATCATGTCACTACATTGATGATAAAAGTAAGACAACCTTATCATCTTTGGGTATATAAGATACAAGTGTAATCTTCTTTTGGTCACCAAAAATGCTGTTTCCAACTACCCTGCCTTTCCACTTGGCGGTTTAACAAAGGTTATATCTCGCCCTTATTTTTTCTTAATGTTCCCACTTCTATTTGACCAATTCTTAGAAGTTCAAGTGCTAACAAATAGGACATAAACCAGCTATCAAGGGTGACATTTCTTTCAGTTTTATAAATTTGCTGAACCATTCTTTTCACTATGGAATCTGGCCTGTAATCAACTTCATATAGACTGTGATTTTGATTTCCAGCATAGACTTCCATATTACTGATATAAATGTTTCTGCATCATTACTGGCAAATATTTTTATCCAATATCTTGCAGGCATGTTTGGCTAGTAAACACGAAAACTGCTTTTACCTTGAAATTGTGGGAGCATCTCATTTACTGTAAATACCTACGCGACCTGTAATTTTTCCTGTAGTTACGTACAATTTCATTGAAAATAGCCCAAATCGGAGTCAATTTGTCTATTCTACTGATTTTACTTCTATTGTAAATGCAATCAAATCTCCTCATTTGTAGCAAAAATTCAAACCTGTTTATACCGATGACTAGTACAAAGTATTCAGTCCCCGTTCCACCTGCTTCCGGTATCCGGTTCTAAATGGCGAGATTCTTTGGACAGATAGTATATTAATGTGGAGGTCATGGAGAATGATACCAAAGAAAATAGAACCTCAGATCACTAACTAATGCTTCAGCTGCCACCAGGAAATGCCTTCACTTGCAATGGCGGTGCTTCACCAATCCATTTCTTATCGATGTTACTAACATCTACACAGTTAAGAGGGTAGCTGCCCGATCATGCTTCTAATCACCCTATCTTTATCGCTCAATATGTAATAGGTAAAAAGAGTGAAAGACTCAGTCCATTTAAAAAAATCCTTCTCAGCTCATTATTTGTGGTTTCTTCCACATCGCCTGCTGGACATATGAACTTAGAAGATATATTATATTGTTCCAATTACTAATTGCTTAACAGCAAATTGAGTGTGATCTGGACATTTTCTGTATCTTTATCAGCATGGGGTATACTAGGTTTCTGGTTCTAAATGGCGAGATTTTTTGGACAGATGGAATGTTAATGTGGAATTCGTGGGGAACGGTACTGAAGAAAATTGAACCTCAGATCACGGTTCATTGAGAACGAACAAACGCTTCAACTGCTGCCTGGGAATTGCTTTCACTTGCAAATACGCTGCTTCACCAATCCAATTCTTGTCAATGTTACTAACATCTACGCAGTAATATGCATAGTGATATATATCATATGCTCGTATGCACAAATAAAAAGGTTGGATGGATGAAAATGCAACCAAAGATTGGCTGCAAAATGAGTGGTGCAAAGATGCAGTTTGTAGACGTCATATGTTGGTTCCATATGCATTGAAATGCCATCAAATGCCATGCATCAAGAATATATTGTTTGAGAATGGCACAGATCTCATCATCATTCCTGGAAGGATGACAATCCAGTTGCCGGTGATGGATGTCAGTTGCAACCGCCTGTTTAAGACACAGATGCGTAAGAAGTGGAATGAGTGGCTTTATTCTGGACCACATTCTTTGACAGCTTCAGGGAAGTTAAAGAAACTGGAGCTATCGCTAATTAGTCAGTGGATTAAAAAGTTCTGGGATGCAATCGATTCATCTGTGATTAAACGAGGCTTTAAAAAATGCTGCCTCATGAATGCAATAGATGGGTCCAATGATGCTTAGGGATGAAGAATGTGTAGTGAACGATGAGGAGGACAAATATGATGTCTTTGGCGACGCAATATAAGCTGCCAGCGAGCATGATTTCAGTGTTTCGCACGAACTGTTCGAATCAAGCAAGGATAGTGATTTTGAATTCAAAGAATTCAGTGCCAACAGTGTTAAAGACCAGAGGGACTGCATATAAATTTTCGTTGTATCCCTTTCCACCCGAGAAAATTTTTTCCCTAATTTTAACGAACTTTTGCATTTTTCTGGTTCATAGAGATTTCTTTTAGCCCTCTAGAAGAAAAAACAAATTTTTGGACCAACAGTTATCTCGGAAAGGTACCCGCACAATCGTGTGGGTTCGTGTGTAGTTGTGTAATCAGGAAAATTCCTCACCCGCACATCTGTGTGGGTTCGGGCGCAATTACGACTGAAAACTATTCCAAAAAATTTGTTTTAACAAGATTCCTATGAAAAACGCAAATAGTCGCTATTACTTACAAAACAATATTTAAGTCTTCTGGAGAAACCATTTTAATGAAAAATATATTTATGAAACACACGTGATAAATGGCATCAATATTTTTTCAATCTTTCTCAGTGTCCACTAAATTGGAAAATAATTTAAGGATGACATGTGTGGAAACATTTGAAACAATTTTTGCTCTTTAAAAGACATAAATAAACATTACACTTCTCACATCTTGTTTTCGTCCTGCTGTTGCATTGATCGTACCTGCACATTCTCAGCGATAAAATGTCATCAATCACCGGGAAATGGTTATAACCATCAAAACGCTTGTCTGCACAGGGAATAACACTGGGTGGATTGTAATATTTACATTTTTTCTCTTTAGGAACCTCATCCACCATAATATCTTCATCGGTTCATTCCACCCTATCTCTATCGGGAGTAGCAATGAGAGCTTCTGCTAGCTCAGTCCTGAACTTTAGGAAGTCCTTTGTTTTCCTTCGAGGGCTCTTATTTTCTCTAGATGCTTCCTTGTACATGAACCAGCTATTTACGGTTCCTAAATCCAGAAAGTGTAGAATCACTTTGAGGGTCCACTTTTTTGTTTTAAACCAAATTCTGTAGTTCTCCATCATTCGATCACATAGATCAACTCCCCCCATTGATTTATTGTATCTTCGGACTATAGCTGGACAAGATACATCTAGATATTTTTGTTCTTTTTTAAACCACCACTGAACATCCAGCTGTGGTTCGATTCCACTACAGGTGGACGCTAAAAGCACCTTGTTATTGTCCTTCCATAGAACGACAACAATATTATCATCACTGCGCACATATTGCAGTGATTCACCCCGGTTCATTTTTTTTTCTTCAAGCTTGATCTGACCAATGACTCGATTCGCCATTATGGTACCATCAGGCGCATAACCACAGACGGGCCATGGCCTAGCTCCGGAAAGGGGAGAGGTGTATTCTTTCCCTGAAACACTTCAAAATCCATCACTACACCTGAAGAAGATGTAATGATGTAATTCTTTAAGCCCACAGGTCGAGGTTTGTTTTTTATATATTGCTTTAGTCCGGGACAACGGCCTGTAAATGGAATCATTTGCTCGTCGACTGAATAGTAGTTATGATCTCGAGGAATATCACGGCATGTGTTATGCACTACATCAATTATCGGTTGTACCTTCCACAACTTATTAACCTCAGAATCGGGTGGGGGGACAAGGGTATCCACGAAGTGTAAATTCATCCTCATGGTCAGGAAACGATCTCTGGTCATATTCTCCGCAATCTGAGGAAGACGAAATCCTTGTTGCCAGTACATTGGCAGCCTTGGATACTTTATAACCCCCATGAGAATGCTGATTCCGAAAAACTTATTTATTTCATTGGGATTGGTCTTTATTGATTTCCCTGATTTAGCCACAGAATACATGTTTGTAAAATCTGTCGCGAGCTGGAAGAAATCGTTTGGGAAATATTTCAGCCAGTAGTGAAGAGGGCTCACAACCGGATCAGGGTTCTGAAAATGATTTTAGCATAGTCAGCGGAGGAATACTAATTATTAGGTCAAACATCATTGTAAAATTTAACAAGGTAACTTGAATTTAAGTAATAAGCCTATCAATTGTAATATACTACTATCGTAAACTCACCAGTTTCTCGGCAGGGTTTTTCTCTGGCGGATGAACTTTCTCCTCAAAAGCTTTTTGGCACCAGGCCATTCTCTTCACAGGCAGCTTCCTCTGAGGTCTTAACCTTTTCTCTGGACCAGCACTCTCTGAAGGTGGAAGTGAGTTATTCCTTGAAGCCGGGCTTTCTGCTGACGGTAGTTCCGTTTCAAATGGAGGAGGCTTAGAGATAAGCGTAAACTGTATGCCACTCTGCGCGGAGGTAGAAGCCGATGAGGATGGAGAGGATGCTTCTTCCTCACTGCAGTCGTCAGAGATCTCGTCGCTAATAATGCGAGGAGGCAAATATGTTTGATCTACATCCTCATCATCACTTAGTTCACTTATCTCTGATTCTTCATTAAATAGCTGTAGGATCCTCTCTGTTGTCAGCGGTAATGTTCGCTTTGCCATCTGCCAAACAAATCAGAGCATACTTATTTAGCCACTGACTCATATGAATCTCAAAAATTCTTGTGTGAATAATTAGTAATGCAAAATCAACCATAAATATATTGTGTATTTTTCCGAAATACATTTTTTATAATTTTTTACAAATTATATATCTAAAATTAAATATCAAATCTAACTAAATAAAGGAAAATTATGAAAAGGGTACTACAGAAGCTGTTAGTTTTGTGAGGCAATTTCCTCAAAGCTCATTGTCAGAAAATATCGAATGCCAACTCATTTGTTACGAAGTATTACCTGAGTATTGTGAAAAACAACTGTGTATGATACAGAGCACATTTCCAATGCATGGAAAAGAATACAATTAAAGGTTAGGGCACATCCTGGTGAATACAAAACATTCTTCATATTTATCATGCATTACGCTAGACATCCAAGCAAGACAAGCATGAAAAGCAAGCATAACGCACATTCTTTTGTTTTTCGTGTTTTACATTATTTTCATTACGTGATTTGAACAACTTGAGACAGTATTACTATTTATTCTAATTATTTGAAAACTAATCACTAGCTGAATGAAAAAAATAACGACAAATATTACCTTTAGCTAGAGGCGGTGCACTTCTTCGCAGCCACTCAGGATGATCAAACGTTGACTTCACCGATTATATCCTTTTCTAGAAACGTTGCACCCACGGTCACTCACCAAACATCAAACGTTGACTGAACCGATGAGTCCCAGCGACCCATGCAAAGCCGTTTCATTGGTTTCATTGTTAAGCCTGGCTCAAATGCAAAAAATCCCAAGTGCTAAATTGTAATACATCGTGGGGTATGAGAATACATGACACGGTGTAAGAGATCCGGCTACGAAGACAAAAGTCACACAAAAATAGAACTGTCCGGGTCCCAGGCACCCATCGGTGTAAGTTATGAGTTGATCGTCAAAATTGTGTCATCAATTCTGCAGAGCAAAGTCGTGAGGGGTATCGTTCACCAAGAGGGTCAAATTAAGTTTAATGTAGCTAGGAATGGGAGGAAACTAGATACCCAGTAATCGGAGTAGTAAATGAGCACGACATTTCAAACCGTACGCGTGCAGCAGCAGGAAAAAAATATTCGACACAATGTTACCTTTCAATGGGAAGGAATGGAGGGTTGGGGAAAATATGAAAAGCAGTCAAGGCAATGGGGCAAGTCGATAGGGTGAGGAGGTAAAGAATCACCAAAAATGATATCGCAGTTTATGTACGACACCATACAAATAAAATAAATTATAAAAAAGGCGTGACTTTGTCCCACACAAAGTTCCTCCCTAGAATACCCATTACGAATTCATTTTTCGCTTTGAAGAAAATAAAATTGTGATAATTAGTCATAGTTAAGCCCGAACCTGCACAATCGTTCGGGTACATTTTTTATCAGAAATAAATATTTAATGAAACATCATACTAGGAGCTCGAATGAACCACAACAGCAATTGACATTTAAAATTGTTGTAAAATTAAGCAGTAAAAGAAAATAACAAATTTAAACATTAAAAAAATTGCAACATACCATAGACAAAAAAATGAGTACGGAGAGGCTTTCAGAAGAAGGTCGTCAGCATGACCTACTGTAAAAATATTAAATTAAAACCTCCACACAAAGGCTTGGAGCCGGTGGGAACCGGAGAAATAGCTCATGGACGGATTAACATTTTTTTTTTCTTACCCGCACGATCGTGCGGGTCAGTGTGAGGAAGCGGGTCGGGAGGATTAATAAATAAACTAAATTGATTAATTGCATTTTTTAATTAAAAATTGTAAAATGGAATATGTATAAGTATGTTGAGATTACTTCAAATGTGATCTACGGCCGGAATAGAAACGTGATAAGTTTTTAACCATGTATAATACGCACCCTACTTTTTGAAGAGTTTTCGAAGAAAAAAATGCATGCTAAATTACGATACTCTAGTCTGTGGAGTTATTTTTCTTTGTTAGAAGGCCAACATTGTTGAACTTTTAAGCCAAAACAATTTTGTATTCTTCTTCATGACATTGTTAAGGAAATAGGCATTTTCATAGCATTTATAATTCTCAAGAAAGTCAGCTTGGAACTGAGACATTCTGCTGGGGCATAGAGTTATGAAGCAAAAAGAACAATCGATGAAGAAAACAATTGTCTAAATTTTCTATGGCTAAGTCTTGTAAGAAAACTTTAAATTAAAAATGTTTGAGCCTCTTAACAATTCTTTTATTCTGCAAAGTACAAGACAGCTCTCTGAGAGTACATACATGTACTCTGTATGTTGTCTGTAGAGAGTAGAGTAAAGAGTATGTTGTGATCTCCCAGGAAATAATTTATCATCACTTTGTGGAGGTGATATTTTAGTTATAATTTTCAAATGGGTAATTGGTTTCCATTGGCTAACTCTTTGGCATATCATGAGGTCACGATTATAAAAACTAAATCTCTTTTTTCCATCAGTTAATAAATGCTGCTCTGTGTTTTACATCATTGTCAGAGGTCATGTCAATGATTTAAAATGTCAAAATTGGTTTTGTAAGCTACAGTTAAAAATGTAGAAAATTATTTTATATTGCTGAACATCATGGCAATTTGGACCAGAAAACTCATAGATTTGTTAATATGCAGGTGTTTGATTCTTCAGAAATGCCATTATATCCATGTAAATAGCAATTTAACCTTTATTATTATTATTATGAGATTTATGGCAAGATTGATATTGACATGTTTCCATGTGTTTACTTGTGGAGAATCGGAAGAGTAATTGCCACTCCTTGGTATCCAGTGATTGAACTAAACAGACATTAAGAGGTTATGTTAAGAGTAGAGATGGGTTCTCGAATCCACTCACCCTCCCAAATCCACTGAATCCTATTGGAATCGAGGATTCAATATTTTTGGCTGGATTCAATCGAATCTAGTATGAATTCAAAAGAGCAATTTTATTTTACCAAACTTTTGTTAAAGCTTTCTTTTATATCGTATGGCAGTACAATTGATAATAATAACTGCCTTCATTGCCTTAACCCCACAACTCATCGTTTTCACTGTCTCTTTTAAATACATCAATTTTTGCTGCGTCAAAACATAAGATGGAATTTTCATCATAAAAATGTGATTTGAATGTAGATAAATGCATGAGGAATTTCGCTCGTGAACTCTTTGGTGGAGATAGTTCTCTATTGGCCGTAAGATGGCAGGCAATGCAGTCGTTGGTGACGTACGATATTTTCAAATCATATAGTAAATTATTTTTACAGCTATAGAAGGTCAAACATAAATAACTTTTAATATCTTAATGAATAAAAAATATTTTTTTAATGTAGTTGAATGATTTGGAAAATGTATCTGAAATATAGTAAACATATTAAATCACTGCATTGGTAGCTCCGCCACGCCTTGAACTGGTGATCATGTACCTGGTGTAGAGTGTAGCATCGCATCCCAGGGAATCGAGAAATTGGAACGAGTTGTGGTTAAGTCTGTGATAAAACGTCAGAGGATATTTTTGTGAAACAACATTTTCATGTCAGAGGTTTGGAAACATTTTACTGTCAGTGAAGACAGCAAAGCATACGCAAAATGTGTGCATTGAGGATCGTGTATTTCAAGAGGAGGCAAGAGTATGACACTACAGCCATGAAGACAACATGCTGGTCTGCTTGAAAGGCAGAGGCGAGTGAAGAACAACATCGAAAGCTCACTAATCGATATCAGAGAAGAACTGAATGCAGAGGATGTTGATGACCCTCGTGCAAGTTCTCCAATTGCTTCAGCATCGAACAATTGCATTAGCCCTTCAGATTCTCCAAACAGCGAAACTATATTTGGTACGCAACTATCATTTACTAAGAAATGAAAATGTGATGCTAAACAGCAAACATTAATAGAGGCTTTCTACCGCTACCAAAAATTTAAACCCGGGAATCACAGGGGTGAAATGATAATGAAACTTATTGCACAGTTGATATGTGAGGACAATCAGCCATTCAGTATCGTAGAGAACAAAGGATTTCATGCTCTAGTTGCTTATCTTGAACCTCATTATACTATTCCTTCTAGAAAGCATCTATCCACTTCAGTGATTCCTAGCTTGTATGAGGAAGCAAGGTGCGAGGTTAAGGCTCTTTTGAACTTTGCCAATAGTGTGTCAATCACTACTGACTTATGGACTTCCACAGCTAACGACAGTTATTTGAGCATAACTGCACATTTGGTGAGTGACATGCATGAACTTAAACATCTTTGCCTTGATGTTGTTCCTTTCCCAGAAGTTTTGCACAATGCGGATAACATAAGGAACTTTTTGATCAAAACACTAGAAGAAATGAAAAATGCATTAATGAAAAAGTGTCTTTTGTAGTTTGTGACAACAGAAGAAACATAGTTGCGGCTGTCAAGAACTCCCCTTATGAGGGTGTGCCTTGTTTGGCACATACTTTCCAGTTGACAGTAAAAGACGGGCTTTAAAGTCAAAAGGGTGTAAATAATCTTGCAAGTTCTGCTTGACGGATTGTAGGCCATTTCAAACACTCTTGTCAAGCAACACATGCACTTAAAAAATACCAGGAAAAATTGGGCATAAAAGTTCACCGAGTCATACCAAATGGACCTACAAGATGGAATTCTACATATTTTATGTTCAATTGTGTACTGGATCAAAGGAATACAGTGACGCTAGCAGCAGCTGAAACTAAATTTCCATCTGAGCTTACGAAGTCCCAGTGGGATTTAATTAATGAAGTGACACAGCTGATGAAAGTATTCCATGAGGCCACAAACACTGTGAACGTGTCACAGCCTCGGAAATCATTCCTATAGTAAACAGCACAGTTGAAGCTATTAGGAATGGAAACTACATACATGCAAGCATCAGGGTTAAAAAACAAACTCCTGTCTTCTCTGAATGTAAGATACAGTGATCTGGAACCCAAGGAGGTATTTACTTCTTCTACTCTTCTTGATCCTCAATTGAAGGGATGCTGGTTCAAATCTACTGATAATTTCAGCCAAATCCAAACTATTGCAGAGAATGAAACAATTAACAACTAGAGAAAATGATAAGGTGGGTATTCTAAAAACTAAGTAACTTCATTGCTGGAAAGAATAATATCCTTTTCTACCTCTATTCCTCTTTCAATTCATTTCTTTATCAGACTTCTCTTCTAAAAATTAATTTTACTCTTTCATATCCTATAAAATGCATAATTTTTAAGTCTGTAGTTGGGTATTGTTCATTAGTGAAGTAAATTATTATTTTCCTAGAAAATTTTCATGGAGCTATTTTTTCAGCAGGTAATGGATGAGAGAAAGCCCAATGATATGGCTAGTAAGCATTGTATGTGGGTGCGTTACTCTAAAATTATGCAACATTCATCTACATCACAATGCTCGAAAGAAGAGGAAGAATTAAATGCATACTTGAGAGAGGGACTTATCTCTCCTCAAAATGAGCCTTTGGCGTACTGGAAGAATGCAATGGCCTACCCTAGCTTAAAAGTGATAAGCAGGCAATTTCTTTGCACTCCTGCCGCAACAGTTGCATCTGAAAGACTTTAGCAGTGCTGGTTTGATATGTGACCACAAATTTAGCAGATTAGATCCAGAACGTGTGCAGATGCTAATCTTTCTAAATAAAAATTTAGATGTCATTGTGTAAAACTTTCTGAATGTGAAATGTTTACATTTACCTCTGTTTATTACCATATCAAAATATTGCTATTAAATATTATTTGTGAGTCTGGCAGTCTCCTCGTCAACTACTTTCCTCCTCAACTAATTTCCTTGTCAACTATAGAGTGATATTTCTTTTGTTCTATGTGTTGATTGGAACAAAATAAAAAAAGCGTAATTTTGTCAGCAGCACATTAGTGTGTCCTGAATGAGTTAATTTGCTTTTGTTTAGAGGTAATAAATATTTTAATAATAATATGGTCACATTCAATTAAGATTTAATTAGTGTTATGTTGGTTATTATACTGCAGATACAATGAGCACACTGCATATTGATGCCTATGAAAGTGGTTGATAGATGTGCATTCTAATCTAAAGATCATGAATACGAATGAATGTGACTGGTGTTATTTTGGATTATGTTTTACGGGCCTTCGTCTAAATTTTCTTTCTGGATGGCATTCTAAGGTATATATTACTTTGTAAATGTTTTCTAAATTATTGATTTTTAAGAAAGAACTTCAAAATTCATAGGTGCACTTTTACTATGCATGATATCTATTGGAAAAGGAAACATTGCCCATCATCACAATGTTCACAAAAAAAAAGGTATTGTTTAATTGGGAAATACAGTGGAAATGTGGATTCGGGATTCGATTAAAATCTTAGCTGGATTTGATTTGGGATTCGGATTCGAGGAAAAAGTGGATTTGACCCACGTCGAGTGAAGAGGCTGTGTTTTGCAGGGAAGTTGCATGGGACCAACCATATCTATGCAGCTTTGGATGCACGCCCAAGTCCATCTGCTCCTTTTATATCTTAAGTCCTGATCTGGATGAGGATTATTCTTTATTTGTTAGTTCCTCTTCAAATTCCTTCAATCCTGCCGTGGTCTCCCTTCTGTGAAGTGCTGTGTGAATCAGAGAGTTTCATTTCGAATCAAATCAAGCGGAATCAAAATTCTCGAAAGATATTTCCAATCGAATCGAACTTTTTTTTAAAACTTTGGTAGGGAATCGAATCACCCTAAAAATTTGCTTGCGAATCGAATTCAAATCTAAATAAAATACAAAAGCTTATGCGCAGTTAAAGTAATAAAGATTTTCACAATATTTCAGGGCCTTGCATTAGCTTTTACATCTAAATAGTGGCACAAAGAAGAGCACAGAATATCATGTGGTCGTTTAAATGTTTGTTTCACGTGAGGAAAACATCGTCTGAACAGACAGTGCACCATTTTTGGAATGAACGCCATGTTTGAATGCATGCAACGATTGAAAGACATATGTCAGATTCGAATATTTTGAATCATTTGGTTTTGAAGCATCCTGATTCACAAATGAATCGAATCAAATTAAGCCAGATTCGAGTCGATTCCAATCGATTTCGAAGCATTCGCACCGCTCTACCTCTGTGGTATTTTTACTGTCAGACCCTTCTTCCATCCTTAAGGTATTTTCTCCTCCATCATACTTACTGAAAGAATGAGTGCAACTCGGAATCTGTCTGACTAATGTTGAGAGCTTCTTATGGTATATTGTCTGGTGATTTACCGTTTGATGCTTTGAATTTTCTCCTCAACAATTAGCTCTTCTACACTCTTGCAAGGATTCTCCTTCTTTACCCTCTTCAATGCCATCTGCTTTTTCACTTTCTGAGAAGTGTTCTCATCTTGTCTGGTCCTTGGTCTTGCTTCAATTTGTACATTTCTGAATGTCACGTTTCCTGTACTTTTTTGTTGAGATGCTGTTTAACTAATTCTTGTTACCTTTTCCTTCAGCTTCTTTGGCAAAAGTGGCCAGTTCCCCTGCTTGCTTTCACCTGTCTCTTTGATATATATCTTCACTTGCCAGTGTTTCTCTTCAAGTTCCCTCCTCTTGTTTCTTGTCCTGCAACTGAAGTGGAGCGATTTTGTTACCCTTGTTTCCTCCTAGATTTCATCCTCTCCTTTTGTTTATGCTCCCTGTGACCTTGTTTTTACATAGTTTCTATGAAGGCATCCTCCACTGCCTCCAAATTTTCTTCTACATTCTCATTCAAGTCAATTCGTATCAATTGGTCCAAAAAGTGTGTAGCTGAACCATTTTTTTTATTTTTAGTATGTATAGCGTTATATCTGGACAGTTCAAAAACTACTCTTTTTTATATTGTTCTGCTCATAATTTGGTAACTCTTTCTCAATCTTGGTGCTGATCTTTTAAAAGCATTGATGCTAATTTCTGTTTCTCTGCTGTGGTCCATTCCAGAGCAATGAGACAAAGAATGCTGTCTTATAACTTTAAGGATCTCTGTACCAGTATCTAATTGCATGGAATGGCCAATGATATAGTATGAATTTTATTATCTTAGTTTTGGATTGTAATTGCTTAAACTGTCATATTTGGGAATTTTTTTAGGGGGGGATAGCAGTTTGTCAAATGCTTCAAATATTTTGCGGAAGTGTGCTGGATCTAATATTCCACATAAGAATCATTTAAAGTCAGGGAATTGTGTGCTTTTCTTTTTCAGGATTGTAAGCATGTATTTTTTCTAACTTTTTGTACTTTCTTGGTCAGGTATCTCTGGTAGGCAGTATATTCGCTGCTTGCTTATGTCGTTTTTTTCTTGAGGAAAAAAAAATGGTGGCCATGTGTTAGTAGGTCGATGTTGTGCAAGTGGTGATAGGTGTACATTGAGACATTGCTAACTCTTCCTCTCTGTAGAAGTCTATACCACTTATCACAGTGACATGATTTGGCCTAATTTTTAATCAAATTATAGATTTTTTAATGAATGTTCCTGATTATGAGTATTGCTACAAATTTATGCATCCAGCTTTATTTTAGTTGCTCTGTTGGGATGTAAAAAAATAGCACATTGGGTTCACATGGCACAATGGGTTCATCCCTGGATTTTACCATTTATTTGTTCCTCCAAATGTCAATGAAGGTTTTACTCTTTAGTAATCTTCTGAATGGCGTATATGCATGGTAATTAAAAGTTATTGGCATTTTCTGTTGTTCAATTTAGCAATGAATTGTTCTTCTTCCTTTTGCTTAGGTTACATTAATGAAGGTGGAACACTGGTTTTGTCAAGGTTTCAGCGATACATGGAGAAGTTGGCTGCTTTCGATATCCATCAGTTTAAGGATGAATTTGCTGACCTGAAATACTTCACTGCAAAAACAGGAAGGCGAATGGGTTGCAGTAAAGAGAGACCAAAGGTTAGGAAATCTCCTTTGTGCTGCTCAGTTTAGTTTCAAAATTTGTGGATGGGTAGAATGCCTTTTTTTGCAATTTCAAATATTAAGCTCAGGTAACTAATTTTGCCTTAAATATCAGGATCGAATTATGCAGGTATACAGTTTTCTCCTAATCATGTTTTAGACTAAAATTCTTGTAATGAGTTGTCAGTGTCATTTTGGACATTACATTATTTATTGGTTTAACTTTAGTTCTCAAGTTTTTTTGTGGGGGAGAAATAAGCTGGTATGCTCAGGCAATTATTGCTAGCAGTAGATTTCTTCTTAGGTCAGTGATGTGGGAGTCAAATCACGGCTATTTTATCCTTTTCTTTGGAATGTTTTTTGTGCACATTCTGCACTTTTTCAAATGGTTTCTTGCCAGTAGTTGTATGACATTCTCCTCCTAAATATATATTGTCTAAAGATGTGTTGATTACTTATTTCTTTCAAATTCATATGTTAAGCTCAAATATCATATAATTTAGGCATTCAGTTTTCCTCTACTACATTTGAGTCCAAATTTTAGATGACAAACTATCTATGTCCATCTTGACTCAATATTATTAAATAGTTTAACCATAGTTAAAAATCTAAGGTTTCCATTTATTTGATTGGAGTTAAATCAGAATTTAGTGTTTTTGTTTGTTAAACTACTCAATATTCTTTAATTATTGGTATAATGAAAGCATATACCTTACATTTTATATTCAAGGCATTCTTGATTTGGTTGCAAATACTAATTGTAGGTATTTTTATAGGCTAGAGAGAGTAGGATTCAATCAGTGGGTTTCATAAGTATAGACCCGATAACAGCCTCCGAGTAAATCCTTGTGAGGTAGGCCTTCATTCCCGAAAAAACTTTGGGGAAGCACAAATAAAAAAATGTTTCTTCCATAGCGAAAATAATTCCAACGTGCACTCTCAAGATAGCTGCAAAACTTCTAAGAAAAGCTCGCTTCGTGGCTTCAGAGAACATCAAAAAGATAACACACAGAATTACAGAAAACCACAAACCGACATCCATCAAGCTAAATGCGTTATATATAAATTTAATGATAGTAAATTTCCGAAGCGAAAAGAAAACATGACGAATTTGAGCATATAAATGTAAAAGCAGATATAGTAATTGGAACAGAGAGTTGCCTAGCAGAGGATGTTAACGATAGTGAAATTTTTCTGACAAGATATAAAAATAAAATCTATAGATATGATTGACCAGATAGAACTGGCAGAGTATTCATAGAAGTTAAATCGTATTTGAATAGTACCGCACACACATTAGACAGCAATGGAATAGAGAGCATTTGGTGTACCATTTAGCCATAAAACAAAAGAAATATTCAAAAATGCTCAAACATTTATACATTCAATGCTCATTTTACAGGCCACCAGATTCCAAAATTGACATTTTGTACAAATTAGAAACTCAACATCATTTTCCTCTAAAAGAACTAATGTGTGATGATTATCAGTGGAGATTTCAACCTCCTGGCTATAAATTAGAAAACCAATAGTGTTGAACCAAGTTCAAGGAAGCGTGATGTAAGCGAGGCCTTACTTAACCACTTCCCGGACGTACCCAAGAATACTTGGGCATCGAAGACCAGCAAATTCTAACTCGCCCAAGTTACTCGGGCAATCTCTAAAAGTCTGTATCTTTCTCCTCACGCCCGAATATTCTTGATAGTGGTTCTGCTGCTAGTGGTTCATTTTTATGCCATCAGTGGAACATGTTATGGTCTGTAGCTCACTCTAGCCAAGTGGTATGTGGAGATTTGATGGTTATATACATAATGGTATTTTCCCGATATTTTGCAGTGTGTGCTAAGGTACGAAACTGCTAGTAACTGTTTCAAAATAATTTTATCCACAATTTCTTCAATTTTTTTTGCATACCTTTAAAACACCTTATTGAAGCAGGTTATTTTTCACTTGTTTCTATATATATATTTATATATATGATCTAGTCGCAATCTTTTTGACGACTATTACCCCTAACATTGTCGGCAATTTTTGGAAAGGATTTCTCTTGGCACATTGTCTCACATGGAGCCTCTTGCTGGAAACCTCTCCTGTGCAAATTTACCGTCAAAGGAAGACGGAGACGGAGTTGAGGATGGTTTTAAGAGCTATTTGTTTCTTTCGTCGAGAAGCCGAGAAATGTGTTGACAAAGTTGATGGGAAGCGGTGAAAAAATGCCTCTAGTTATACTTTGGGGAGTGCAGCAATTTTTATCATTTACTACAGTACGTTAATACGATCGAAGTAGTTTCCCCCGCCGGTAAATGCTTGCAGTAGGCAATTCCTCGCGCGTCTTACGGACAACCCTCTGACTAGAGATGGGCGCCGCCAGCCGGCAAATTTACCGGCCACGCCGCCGAGTCAAAGCTTGCGACGCGCCGCCACGCCGCGGCCGACAAAAACTCCGGCGGCGGCGCCGTGGCATGACATACTGGAGTGGACGAGCGAAGTAGTTTTCCCCCGCCGGAAAATGTTTGCAGTGGGCAATTCCTCACGCGTCTTAAGGCGGTTTTACACCAAGGCAACAGAGAGCAACGAGGTGGCATGCGGCAATCGTTGCCCTTCGACGACTGTTGCCGTTTGTAGCATGCGGCAGGTTGCTGCTGTTTGTTGCTCCTGGTGTCCCTTTTACACCAAGGCAACGAATTTGTCCCACTCACTCTTGACAAAATGTTGCTGACAGCAAGTGCAACTGCTGCTGCAGCGTATTTAGTCATTTCATCGAGTGAAAAATGAAGAAAAAGACGCTATTGGCAAAGAAAGTTATTCCATGACAGATCCGTCGCTGGAAATATTTTTAGTGAACAACTGATGGGCGTTGAAGAATTTTTCAGGAACCTTACAAGAATGGATACAATGGACTTCCAATTCCTGTTAAAAAAAGTCGGACCACTAATTAAGAAACAGGACACTAACTACCGAGACAGTGTCACTACCCACATGAGATTGATGATTACCTTGAGATTTTTTGCAACATATAGATTCGTATAGATCATTGATGTACCTTTTCAAGGTCCACGATTCAACCATCTCAAAAATCATCCCAGAAGTCAGTCGCAATAATCAGCGTCCTAAAGGATTCCATAAAGGTAAGTCAAAATCTCAGTTTGAAAGACGGGAAAAAAAAGTGTGTAAAATTTAATAGCATGAAGGGTAAATAATGTAACTGTAAAACACACAAATGATTAATGTTTATTTAAAAATAGGTTTACAAATGCCTCAATTCGTTCACAAGTTTACAAATTCCAGTACTCTTTGGTAACGTCTGCGGATTCCCTTCGTGAAAAAGATTCTGTGGATGGCGAATGGAAAATAATTCCTGCACTGCTTTCACCTCCCTCCTGGTTCTCATACTTTCCCATCACGGCAATGAATAAAATATTATTAATCAGGTGTTTCACCATAGTTTTAGCGTGCGATCCTAATTTCCTTATTTCATTCCCTACATATTCTCCATACTTATTCATCTATTGTTGATGAGTCTTTAAGTATTTTATATGCTTCCTCTGCCCTGGAATCACAATTTGCCGCAGCCGATTTCCCTCGCTTCTGTGATCCTTTGCTTCCTATGTCAGCTGTCGTTGATAACACTGGGCACTTTTCTTTCCCGCGGCCATTCTCGGACTCAATTTGCCCATCCAAATGCTCATGCACCTCAGACGTTTCAGCCTATTAAAATAAATTCATACAATATTAGCAATTAATTTAAAATTAACTGTAAATAGTACATAAATGCTTCAAAGAATTCATCATTTAATTTTTCCAGATTCCAAGTACGGAACAAGAATGGAAGAAAATTTCTCGAGGTTTTGAAGTGACTTGGAATTTTCTGCACTGTTTGGGTGCTATAGACGGGAAACATGTTCTGTTGCAATGCCCTGCAAACAGCGGGAGCAAATTTTTCAACTATAAAGGAAATTTTAGCATAGTGCTGATGGCAGTGGCTTATTCAAACTATTGTTTCACTTATGCTCATGTGGGGTGCCAAGGCCGTATTTCAGATGGTGGAGTGTTCCAAAATACGTCTTTTTATAGAAAACTACTCGGAAATACTCTCTCAATCCCATCTCCTGAACCACTACAAGGAAGAGAAAGAACCCTTGTGTTTTACTGACAGAAGATGCTATCAGAACTATCAGAATACAAATTCCTCCATGCAACCCAGAACGCAATAGTATCCACCGAAGTATTCTCTCCACACAATGTGGGCTGGGAGGGAAATTATCCTCAAGGCTCGCTCAGCCCTCGGCATCTGCAGCTAGAAGCAGGTTCCCTTACTGTCCGATTAGTTCTCACGTCGGCCGTCGAGCGCTGACCATTCATTCGCCCGGCAGAAAGTTGCTTCGGATTCCCAACTCTCCTAATTTCGCGACGTCAAGGGATACAATTTCTAATATGTAGAGCAAAGTTAAAGTTTTTAAACAAACGCAACGACACTAAATATGAAAAATACGCCACTAAAAGTAACATTTGCCGCCCCTAAGGAGCATCGACTGATAAAATGAGAATCCTGTTGGGAATGCTAAAAGCTCTCAAATTTCGGGGACCTGAAAACGAATTTCAGCCGAAAGACCAAGAAACAAGAGGAGAAAAAGCTTCCTATCTGGAATTGCATAGAAATTGAATCGTAACTGCGATCAGCCATCTTTTACGGCTATTTAGGCGTACCATATTCTTCACCAACACAATGTTAAGGTGTATTCTCAGGCCACCACGCAATTGCTAGCAACATTTAAATGCTGCAATAATTACTTGCCCCACCCAGAAACCTGATTGACCTCTGCTGTTACACCTCAGGTCAGTACATGCATTCACAAACAAAACACATAGGAGGAACTAACCCTGCATTGGCTGCAAACCATTCCATAAAGCGAATCCTGAAATAGTCTTTTCTAATATCATCCACATTGAAATATGTAAAACAGTACACATTAGGTTCCTCATTAATATGAACAAATTAACTTTAAAAATTTTTATTTAATATTTTGCAATTTATGATAAGGCGTGGCGTGACATGGAGAATGCTGCACGGCAGATTGAACACCTTGTTGTGGCTCTAGCAAAATATTTGGAACGTCTGGCAAAAAATAGTCTAAATCAAAATTTCGTTAAAGATTTAACCTGTATTTCTCCCTTCGATTGGATAGAGGTTCCCTCCCTAATTCCTTCAACAATTTTGTAACACTACTATGATTATCATAACAATTTTTAACAAATCTAGCTGCCCTTCGCTGTATTCGATCTATATCTGAAACTAGTTCTATTTCGTTAGGGTCCCATATACTAGCGGCGTACTCCAAGCAGGGCCGCCCACAGGGGGTATGGCGCAAGTTGCGCCGTAGCAAAAAATTTTGGGGGAATAAAAAATGTGGGGGATTTTTAAAATACAAAAAGAACTTCACTAAGTAAATGTAAATATTTTAATCCATTTACAGTAATTTATATACGTATCGAAAGGTTATAATGATAAATGAATGTTAAGCGTTAAGTGTAGTATAGTAAAACATCGTGCAGCTATAGAGAATCATTCAGCCTGCCAAAAGCTTTTTTATGTCGGTCTCGTCCCTCTGTACTCTTCCTAGGCTGCCGCACCGTGCTGTCGTCGAGGCCAACATAAGATCCCCGAACGCAACCCAGTAGCATAACTGACTCAGCATCCCTCCAGTCTCATTCCCCTCCTCCCCCTCCTCTCTTAATAAATCCTAATTTACGACTGGCCTGTCCACAAATTTCTCATATATGCTTCCCCCACAACAAGTCCTGAGTAAGGGTCACCCCTAAGTACTTCACTGACTCTACATTTATTAGTTCGGCTTGATAAAAAATATGTACGTCTCGTTAGTTAAGCTACTCTTCCTCCAAAAATACATAACAACGCACTTATTAAAATTTAATTCTAACAACCAAGAGTCACACCATCCGCTTATCGCTATCATCTTTCTTCAACGTGATTCTATCAGACTCTATGTTAATATCCCTGTACAATGCTGCGTCGTCGGCGAAGAGACGAATTTTACTCGTAACGACGGTGGTGATGTCATTAATATACAAAAGGAATAATAAGGGACCAATGACACTTCCCTGGGGTACACCGAATGTGACTTCAACTGTATCTGAACTAACGCCATCTAAAACTACCCTCTGTTTGCAGTTACTTAAGAAATCTTCAATCCAGCATATTATATCGTGATGTATTTTATAGACTTTTATCTTAACAATTAGTTTTAACTTCGGAAATTTATCGAAAGCTTTTTTGAAATCTAAAAATATCGCGTCTTCCTGGGTGAGCATTTCTCCTGAGGAAAGAACGTCGTGCAGAAAAAGGGCTAGCTGGGTTTCACAGGAGCTGCCTTTTTGAAATCCATGTTGGTTTTGAATTAACGAGTTCTGACTATCTAAACACCTCATAATTAAGCTGACGATTCATGTTCTAATACTTTGCATGAGATGGACGTGAGGTAGATAGGTCTACAGTTGCTTGGATCTTCTTTATCGCTGCTCTCAAATATAGGAGCAACGTTCGCGATTTTCCAATCGTAAGGGACACGATGTTCTGCTAGAGATTTTTCATTTATTTTTTTCACGTACGGTGCTATTTCTGACGCTAATTCTTTATAAACTCAGGTTGGAATTTCATCAGGACCAGATGATTTCTAGGAGATAGGGGATTTTAGGTGACTTTCTCTGCCACGACAAGAAATATTTATAGACTGCATTGGATTTTTGTATAAGCAAGGCAATGTAGTGGCGTTATTCTGAGAGCATGAAGTGTAGACGTTTTGAAAAAATGTGCTAAGGATATTTGCATTTTATAATCTATCGCTGACTCTTTCTCCTGGACCGTTTCTCAGTGACGTTACCGTAGATTTATTCCCTTGAACCTCCCTCACGTAAGGCCAAAATGCCTTAGGGTTATCTTCCAAAAATTCACCTAATATTTTTCTCTTGAGTTCCATTAGTGCTTTTCTTAAGGCCGCTTTTGCTGTTATTTTCGCTCTCTTATATTTATCATAAATTAAGTTCCTCTTCGGGAACTTCTCCTCCCTACCGGATGGTTTTCTAACCCGTAAACACTTGTATATTTAACGTTTAAAAAAACTAGTCTCCTTTGCTGCAAATTTTTCACAAAAATTTGGTTAAGCACAATGAATCACCAACTGAAGCTTACTTTCTGGGATGTCATCAGGCTTTTGTCAGGCGACTGCACAAGTAGCGCCAACGACCAAAGCAGGAACTAATCGGGCAATAAGGGAGAGCGGAGCCAATACGGTAAGGATAGGGAGTTGCCGGGAGCTGGCTTCGCTAACAAAGTCAGACGCCTAATCTGGCTTTGGAACATTCCGAAGTACAAAATTAGTGTTTGTTCTACTTCATATTATTACATTGTGAGAAAATTGAATTAATTGAATACAGTCAACCAGGCTTGTTTCCCACTGGAGGTGGGAAGCGTGGCAACCGGAGGCAACAGGGTTTTTTGCAGCTTGCGACATTGCAGTTGCCCCATTAAGGCAACAGAATCTGGCAACACACCACATGCGGCAGTGCCGCATGCAGCGTATTGCCTCTCGTTGCCTTGGTGTAAAACCACCTTTATGGGCAACCCTCTGACTGGGCAACAGCACGCGCCTCTTCCTTTCTCTTCTGGGCATACTCCTGGCAGTGCAGCGCGCTCTGTTTCCAAACTAAATGTTTATCAATATTGATTGACCACCTAATTCATTAAAGATTTTATAAGTGGATTCATGATGATGATGAACTCGATAGCTTTAAGAAGGTCCAAACGGAGGTTTTTGCTATGATATTTGTGAAGGAAATTCCGATATCTTGATCAGTGTTGTTATTATGAAGCTGTAAATGCGATGCATCCGTCCGGTACCCAGAAAAAAGTGCTTAAATTCAAGCACTCACTGAAATCAATATAAACGGTAAAAAGTTTTGTATACAATGACTAAACCCAGAAATAAACAAGCTCTGATTTGGTGTACTTCATTTTAAAATCAATTGAGCCGTCTCTGAAATATCAGTGTTCCAAATAAGGTGACGGAATTTTGCAGCTGATAGAGGTCTCAAATTCTTTTAGGGACCGATTTTGAACCCATAAAAAGGCATTGCTACTCATGTCGGGCACAGCTAGTACATTACAATGTTATATTGTTGAGCCACTCCCCCAATTGGGTCATCTGTTTCAAAATTAGAAATAAACTGTTTTAAATGCAAAATTATATCAATCGCAGGGACGGCTATACCCTCGTAAATTCTTGGAAACTGTTTTTTTCTATTGTCTCATGAAATGTGGACAATGGCGGGAGTTAACTCGGGTTTATTCATAGTGGAGCCATTGATCTAGGTATAGTGACTGTGACAGGTATTCTAGTCCTATTTCCCATCATTTAATCACATCATTTTCCATTCAAGTGCTCAATAAATTATAATTGACACTAATAGCACATGGCAGTGAGTTAGTACACGGCGAAACACATGAGTTATAATCAAAAGAGAATTGTTTACATCATAGAAATGCAGCTAGAAGTTAAAACAAAAATAAAATAAGGGAAAATTTGCCTCAAGCTACCATTTTCCCCGTCACTCGCTAATTATCCACGACTAAAACTTGATAAATTACTGTGTGACACACGCACTTATGAGAGATAAAAGCACTAGAATTCACGTATTATACAACATTAATAGATTATATTCGGCAACGCTGATTTGTTAGGTGTCTACGTCAGCAAATAGAGAGCTTTTCTGACACGATTTCCCCACAAGGTTCGTAAAAACAAACTCAGTTTCTCTGTGGGGACTGGGTCCGACGTTCATATTTTTGAATAGCGCCATGTATTTAGTAAAGGCTTTTCGTCGGGACCAACAGTTTTGCTTTGTAAAATCAAAGCTTCTTATTTTCGTGCTTCGTATTATCGACTTGCCACTGGATTTCCTATGTTTTCCATCCGATTTGAAAAATTCTAATTATTTGAATTTCAATATGGCGTAGAGAGTATATTTTGACTGTGAACTATTGATGTCTGGAACTGATAAAGTAACAACATTAGAGAGATGCACTACCAAACTGATTGGTACAAAACTTTCTTTACTCTCTCCATAAGTGACTGTAACAAAAACAGGCTGACTCTCATGTAAGATTAATTGTTAACATAAAATTTACCTCAGCCCCTCACCTGCAGCAGCTTGCAGTGGAGTGTGTAAATATAGATTCTGTCCAATTGCTTGAGCTTGCTGAATGTGATTTAGTTACTGTTAAGTAGGTATTTGACTGCCTGGGCACCTCTCTTATGTGACTAATTTGTTTTCTTTTTTTTTTGCACATTTGATAGTTTTACAATGTACCTGAAGAAGCTGTCGATGAGCCTAGTGGACCTGCAGCACCAAGAAATCCAAATTTGCAAGAAATGATCATGTACACGGAGAGGATTGAACACGAGGTGGAAACATTTGTTATCGGTGTTTAAGTGCTGTGTTAATATTAAACAAATGAGGCCAGAGTCTGAGTATTTGATCTTATCTTGTGCAATCCATGGATTCAAGCTTCAATCGAATGTTTCAAAAAAAGATTGTAATCTTGCTTGTGAAGCTGGCTAATGCATCAGATAGTTATTGTTTGAAATATTACCATGGAATAATCATCAGTGCCAAGGAGTTGGTTTTTCTTTTCAAGAGTTTGGAATTTGAATAAAGTTCATTACAAGATGTTTTCTTAATAATTCTACCTTAGATGAGTAAGTACTCATGTATAGTTTGATCATGTGTAAAATGTGCAAAGTTTCAAAGGAAGCTTTTTTTGTTTAAATCAACCCTCCTGGGTATTTTTTTGTTTCAAAGGTTCCAAGTTTGTGTTCAATTAGACTTTCGTGGGGTTTTTGTGTGTTTCATATTTCATTTGTTAGATTGTCTTTTGATTCTTGTAATGATAAAATTTTCCACAGAAAGTAATTGTTTTTGCATGAGTACACACTAACTAATAAGATTTAATATGGCTCATCAATTGCTAATCTCTTTTCCGGTTTACTTCTTTTGATAATTAGGTACAGTTGAAAATATGACACACATTTGAATTTTTACAGTATGATATGATTATCTTTGGGGAAAATATTTAAAATCATGGATTTTAATGGTTTTATAGCTGGATTTGAGACTGTAAAGAGGCAGTTATGTTATGGTCCAAAATTCTTTAATACCCTGAAACTTGGTTTTCTTGTGGCTTCTGTTAGGTAAGCTCATCATGAAAAATGTGTGAATGTCATCAAATTTGATGTTGGTACTATGGGATTATAAAGTGTCCCAACAAGTGGAGTGGCGCCACAATCACTCTGGGTGGAAATTAAGCTTCTTCTCTCGTGGTATATTATTCTGAGGTCTCGCTGCGACGAGGGAAATATAGACACAGGCGGTAGGCTCATAGTTCCAATCGGGGACGGCCATCTGCGTGCCCTGAGCGTTTTCCCGCTCCATTTGTTGGGAAACTTAATAATCCCATAGTACATATTACTGTTTAGAAAGTAACTCTTTCTCTCACATCTACCCATAACTAGCGTCCCAACACTTAGTTGCAGTCTGAACCTGTCTCAGCTTGAATAGTTGTGTGTTGATATAGATGCAAAAGTTCTTAAGCCAGCATCATTGTGGAGAAATATATTGTGATATGAAAACTTATTAAAAATCATTAAGGTAGAAAAACATTAAATGCTGAAAAGAATATCTATCTTTAGTGAAGCTGTTTCAGGATAGTATGCATTGCTTCAGTTTTTTAAAATTCAGTTATGAAGTATTGATCCTTCTTTAAGGTAAGAAAATGGATGGGATACTTTTTATCAGTGGCAACTTATAATTTCATAGAAAAGATGAAATCCTAAACATTTTTTGAATAAATTACTTGTAGCCTTGTTTCCTAGCAATTGTTAAAGTTCAAGCTTGATACTTTTATTTATAATGAAATCTATTCATCTTGTTTTACTTGGTGCAGAATGACCAATAATTTTCTTCATGATCTCGGTATGATTCTAGGAGAAAGATTTATGTGTATCAGGTCTTCTGCAGAATAGTTATTTAGTAAAGTCTTGATATGATGTCATTAAGTGTCCAAAAATGTTGCTTTTTGTTAAATCAAAGCTCAATTGAGGATTGATAACTGTGCATGCTAATATTTTTCTTTTCTCTTCATTATATATACAATCAAATTGTGAGTAAAACATTTTCTTTTGATGGATCATTAGGAACAAATAAAAGGCATGCTCAATTTCATTCATTTTTCATGTATTCATTCATTCAACTTATTTCATGGTTATGGGAAAACAGAGCAGGATTTTTCTCCTGATGTAAATCTTGAATAGTGTTGGTTCTTTTGGCGTAATCCACTGTATAATAAAAGGCCGGTGAAGGGTGGTTGGAGCCATTTGATTTTATTTACCGTGGGGTGGGTAGCAAGAAGCTAGATGGTAAGGATGCTAGAGGTTTTTTTTGTTTAAAATGTTTAATACTAACTGATACTCATACCTGTTGTTGTAGGTGATCTGTATTATTATTATATTCAATTCATTTCATTCAAAATCAACCTTGACCAAGGTTCATTATCTTAGATAAATTCCCAGACTAATCTTCCCATATTGTTCACCTCTTATCTGCAGTTGGAGGAGTTGTCACTGCTGAAAGAAAACAAAAATGAAGACTTGGAGCAACTCTTTGGGGGTATTGAGGATGATTTTCATGAAGAAGACGATGAGGATGATGAGGATGACGATGACCCAGCCATGTTCCTGGAGTTCTGTCAAAAGAAGCGAGACTATTACACAAACAAACTGGAGTTTGAGAAAGTGACTCCGTGAGTTGATGGATGAGCTTTCCATTTTCTTACTGTGGTTTAACAGTGTGTATATTTAGAATGTGCTCAATGAAGTATTAACATTCCCTCATACTTTAATAGTATGTACTATATCTTTCAAAAGAAGTGTCAGGAATGAAGCGGTGCCACTTTCGCTATGGATCGTTCCTCACCTCCGCTATACCCGCCGGTCTATGTTCACCTCTCGAGGCTCGTGTTATGAAAAATATAACAGTGCATTCGACTCCTCACATGATAACAGTCTCTTTCAATCCCGTGGACGAAATGTCCTCTCATATTACTTCTCTTGCGTGGCTATTTATGTGCTAAATTGAAGAAATATCAGTTGTCAATGAGAATAACAACATTGAACGTATGACATAAAATCAGGATTGACCTCACCACGTCATGAGTCGTTCCTACTGTGAAATGCCCGATTTCCCAATTTCAGAAATAAAAGAAACCAGCGTGGATCCAGTGGAAGGCTGTTGTTTGGGTCTTCTTGATGCGAAGCATCCAACATAATTGCTTAAATGATTCGCTTTGGAAGTTCGTACCTTGATCTGTTATTGGATCGGGTATTGGATGTTAATGATCGGGTATTGGATAACCCACTCCATGGCATTATTAATGTGTCTCAAGGAAGTTGGCACAGACCCAATTACTAATTTGTACTCTGCACTCTCGTGTCTATATTTTGATGTAGATTCATTGATTTTGTGTGTTGTTACCTCCTTTATTTTCAGGGAGGTTTTACAGTCCCAAGCAGAAGGCTATGTTCGAGCAATACAGTGGAACCTCCACTACTATTACAATGGAGTGTGCTCATGGTCCTGGTTTTACCCCCACCACTATGCCCCTTATATTTCTGATATCAAGAACTTCTGCAATGTTGACTTGAAATTTGATCCAGGAAAGCCTTTCTTGCCATTTCAACAACTGCTGGCTGTCCTGCCTTCTCTTAGGTTTGTGAGAATTTTAATAAATCAATAGTATTTTTAGATGATTGAATTTTCATTTCAAACAGTTTTTAGATTATCTTTCATTTTGCTGAGTAATTTGTCTTAATGTAAAAGTAGTGAGAGAGTTTAGTTACTTAAGAATAATGTTAAAATTTGTGATGATTGATTTCAGCAAAAACTTGCTGCCAGAAGCGTATCACTCACTGATGGAGGACGAGAACTCGCCAATCCTTGATTACTATCCGTCCACCTTCCAAACAGACCTGAATGGAAAGAGGCAGGAGTGGGAAGCAGTCGTCCTGATTCCTTTCATTGATGAGGTGAGGCTTTGAGTACAGCTCTTCCTCAATGGATGGTTTATTTCATTTGTTGATATTGGTTTGTGATTACTCCAGAGTAGAGTCATTTCTCATTTGATGGACATTCTTTTACCCTAATGCCGTATGTGCTCAAATCAGACTGTTGACAAAAACAACTCTAATCTCCTCCTCCCATGTGTCTGTAAATTATTGTATGTAGTGATTGCTAGAATCCAAATCCCTTGTTTTTATTGACTCTCAGATACCAAGTCTTAAATGTGATAAATAATAACACCGACTATGTTTCAATCCACTGATTTACGTTTTGTGGATTGAAACAAAGTTGGAGTTATCATTTATTAAAAATGGACTTCCACAAGGTTACGCCTGAAACGACTGAAATTATCTTAAATCTGAATTATGGTTTCACCTATTAATGGTAGTCCTGGTTCAACAAATCTTGGTTCCTTTTCATTACCTATGTACAGAACTTGATGTTACATAAACTTGAGATTACAAAGTTAGTGGAACCTTAAAGATTGGTACTTGGTATTTTCAAGTTTAATATTTTTGAACCATTTTCACAAATTTCAAAAAGTATTGTTTATCAGCGTGGCCAAAAGTCAGGGAAATGTCAGGGAAAATGGGTCACCTGTCAGGGAAATGTCAGGGATTTTCATGCTTTGTCAGGGATTTTCATGCCTTGTTAGGGAAACTCCTCAAAGATTTTCTTTCACCAATGTCATGATAAAATAAATGCATGCATTACAAATTTAATTACCACTACTGTTAATTATGCAAAGTATTTATTTAAGCAAACAAAATTCTAGCAGATTAGATGGAATAGAAATAATATTTCAGTATTATTATTGAAAGTTACTTTAGTAACATTCCCCTCCCGAGTCCTCGGCAAGCATCGGGTTTCATTTCCGTCATAGTGGCCGAGGACTCGAGAGGGGTTTGGGAGTTCTCACAGCCACGTCATGTGCTGTTATGTTATGTGTTATACATGTTTCAGGGAGGTTTTACAGTCCCAAGCAGAAGGCTATGTTCGAGCAATACAGTGGAACCTCCACTACTATTACAATGGAGTCTTTGAATGGAGCTGGCAGCATAACATGTGTACATACACAGGGCGTGCCGAGCCCAACATAACATGCTGGGCTCGGCACGCCCTGTATCTCGTGTCTGTAACCTCCGTCTTGAATATAATGCGGCGGCACACGAGTGTGTTTATGACACCATCCTGGCATGTGAGGACGAAACCCTTGGTCTCTGACTTTACACCAGCAGAGCGGAGGAAGTCAAACGTCAGCTCCTTCGATAGCCCATGCTTCTCCATGTATCGACAGAAACATCCATGCATAGACTTATTGGTGTGTGCCTAGAGCGAGGCGTTCTACTCGGCCTTTTTAATTTCAAGCTTCAGGACGTTTGCCTTCAACGACAAGATGGACTTGCCGTCGTCGCTACCGTCTGATGTTGTATCAAAGTCCATATATGTTTCGTCCACTGCCCTCTTCACCGGCTGGAAGAGAAACGCCCCTACTCCGGCACCTTCGTGGTCTCTCACGAGACTGAGCAGGGTCTCTGCTATTGAGCACTTGGCATGCTGTTCCAAGGACAACTCTGTTGTGGAGACACTCCAGGCTCAACAGACTTCTACCACCTACAGCGTGAGGGAGGTACAGTCTGGGGATGGAAGATTTCGGATGAAGACTTCGATAGATGGTCATCATCTTCCTCGTCCCCCTGTCGAGGTTCTGCAGCTCGTTGTCGTTTCATTTCATGCATCCAAAGGTGTACAGCAGTGTTGGAACCGCGAACATGTTCGTGGCAAGAACCTTGTTCTGGCCAGACATCTCAGAACTCCAGATTTTCCTGAGAGTCTGTCTGTACTTGGTGGTGAGTCTCTCCTTCACTGCTGCAACCTCCTGCATTCAGCTTTGGGGGATGCTGAGATATTCATAGCTGTCATCGCCCCCGAGGTGGTGAATGACACTCCCATCAACGAGGTACACGTCTTTCTTGTTCTCCGAAAATCTTCCTCTCGTCAGGTGGATGGATGCACACTTGTCCAATCCGAACTCCATCCCTATGGCCTCACTGTACTCCAGTACGGTGTCCAGGGCCACATGAAGCTCTTTTGCGTTGGAAGCGTAGAGCTTCAGGTCATCCACATAAAATAAATGGGTGACCATATGCTTCCTGCCACCTGGCACACCGCACATGTATCCTTTCCCTTGTCTCACCCTTAGCAAGAAAGGTAGGAGGGAAATGCAGAACAGCAAGGGGCTCAAACTATTGTCTTGGAAAACGCCACGGTGGTATGATACAAACTCTGTCGAGACCGACCGCTTGCCTGCGGTCAGGACGAAGCGAGTTCTCCAGAGTGGTATCAGGCATTGGATGCAGGACACAACCTCTGGGTGGATTTTCATCAACTTCAACATGGCTATAATGAGCTCATGTGAAGTGGTGTCAAACACCTTTGTAGTCAACCCAGGCCATTGATAGGTTGCGCTTACGCTGGATGGCATCCTGGCATATGCATCTATCAATGAGCAGGTTGTCCTTACATCCCGCGATTCCATGCTTTAAACCCCTCTGCTCGTACACCTCTTCCCACACCGGCTGGACCTGGTGGAGGTTAAGGTCGCTCAAGATGGAGGTGAACGCCTTGTATACAGGTGTTTCGGCTCACGCCGCAGGATTGCAACTTCCGCCCCCGGTTTGCAAGCTCTCGCTTATTACCGAGGACATGGAAGAGGTGGGAGGAAAGGATGGGTAGGGAAGGTTAGCGAAACCACTGCCCCTTCGAGGCCGACACCAATGAGGCGGATTGAGGTCAAAAGGACCTCAAGGGCCTCCGCCTCCCCGAAGTGCTCGTTTTAGTTTGGTTCCCCCAAACAACTGAGACGAGTAACCGTCGGCTCCGCTTTCGCTAGAGCCTACCGCACATCTCTGCGTACAGAGAGAGCCTGTTGCCCAAATATTTGGGATTAGGTATCCCTCTGATTCGCTTTTTGGGTTGCCGCCGTGCGGTCTGCCGACGTACGTCATTGGAGTGAGGATCACCGGACCCGATGGAGGGTCAAAACGGACCAATTTTGGTCAAATGTGTGAGTGCAACCCACTCCTCAATAGGTCTCGACAACCCATATTCAGTGTGTGATGGAACACATCACATTTGGGCGGGCTTTCACACCCAAAGTCCGGCGCATAGCACGCAGCCTCAGATTTCATTATCACACACTGAACATGAGCGTGCTCCTTACCATAAAGCAGCACGCGGTTGATAGAGTTCGGGCACTCACCACGGCCCGGAAAAAGCTCCTGAAGAGGAGTAAGTCCGTGAGGAGAACTCAATCTTCCTCCTTCACCCGTCCCGTCTCTTTCGACCACCTCAGTCTCTCGCCTTGTATACAGTGTTGAGGCAGGTTATAGGGCGGTAGTTCTTAGGATTGGACAAGTCTCCCTTCTTAGGTATTACAACCGTGCGTCCCTCAGTCAGCCACGGTGGAATTTCTTCTCTACCCAAGAGAAAGGATGTGAAGATTCTGGCGAGGTGTCTGTGGGTGGAAGTGAACTTCATCCACCAGAAGTTATCCACGGCATCCATTCCAGAAGCGGAGAAATTCTTCTTGCTAGAGAAGGCCTTCTTCACGTCACTCTCTGTGACTGAAAGAGGTCCATCCACTTCATGTAGGTGGTCGTCGCAAGACTTTTTAATGAGGTCTAGTGCTGGAGTGTCTCCATTGAATGGCTTCGACGTTTCATAGACATCCTTCCAGAAACGTTCTACCCCTTGGACGGGTGGCAGAGATTCGACGACAGACTGAGGTGGTCGAAAGAGACGGGACGGGTGAAGGAGGAAGATTGAGTTCTCCCTCACGGCCTTACTCCTCTTTAGGAGCTTTTTCCGGGCCGTGGTGAGTGCCCGAACTCTATCAACCACGTGCTGCTTTATGGTAAGGAGCACGCTCATGTTCAGTGTGTGATAATGAAATCTGAGGCTGCGTGCTATGCGCCGGACTTTGGGTGTGAAAGCCCGCCCAAATGTGATGTGTTCCATCACACACTGAATCCTTGAAGTCTGCCGTCTCACCAGTGTGATCTTAGCCTCCAACTGTTTAAGCCGTTTTGCCGCTTTGTCCTCCCAAGAGGTGGGCTTTTGGGAGTTAGCCATTATTTTGGCAGCTGCATAGACCACGCAGTTGACCGTCCAGAGGTCTGACGTCTCCGTAAGGATTTTGCTGATAAAGCCATTCGACCTGGTCAGGACGTTACTCCGTAGAGAGATCTTACGATGGATGTCTCTCTGCCTGCTTGTTCTACATCATAGGTGATTTCGCTTAACAACTGCGTCCGGAGTTCAGAGTCGGCCTGATCTACCTCCTCCCTACTTGTTGGCGGTACGAATGTTGCAGTGGCTGTCAAAACAGCTGGTGGAGAAACTGCTTGTGCCGGGGAGGGTGGTCTGGCCGATGGTGCATTTCTCTGAACACGCAGTTGTTGGGGAGTTTCCTTTTTACGCAAGTGGTTGGCATAGACGCACAGATTCTGCTGCGAAAAGTGGTTATGTTCAGATTGCATCTCACACCACAAAGAGTGCATCCTTGCCATATACCCCCTGCGATTGGGCTCGCTTGTTTACACATGTTATGCTGCCAGCTCCATTCAAAGACTCCATTGTAATAGTAGTGGAGGTTCCACTGTATTGCTCGAACATAGCCTTCTGCTTGGGACTGTAAAACCTCCCTGAAACATGTATAACACATAACATAACAGCACATGACGTGGCTGTGAGAACTCCCAAACCCCTCTCGAGTCCTCGGCCACTATGGCGGAAATGAAACCCGATGCTTGCCGAGGACTCGGGAGGGGAATGTTACTAAAGTAACTTTCAATAATAATACTGAAATATTATTTCTATTCCATCTAATCTGCTAGAATTTTGTTTGCTTAAATAAATACTTTGCATAATTAACAGTAGTGGTAATTAAATTTGTAATGCATGCATTTATTTTATCATGACATTGGTGAAAGAAAATCTTTGAGGAGTTTCCCTAACAAGGCATGAAAATCCCTGACAAAGCATGAAAATCCCTGACATTTCCCTGACAGGTGACCCATTTTCCCTGACATTTCCCTGACTTTTGGCCACGCTGATAAACAATACTTTTTGAAATTTGTGAAAATGGTTCAAAAATATTAAACTTGAAAATACCAAGTACCAATCTTTAAGGTTCCACTAACTTTGTAATCTCAAGTTTATGTATTTACTTCTGAAAGTGACCTAAACGGGGCTGCGGTATCTTTCTCAGCCGGGAGTGGGCATATCGGACAAGTGTTGTTTTTGAGCTGTTTCCAATCATTCGGGTTGTTTTGGACTTCTGTTTCCATAATAGTGAAGGAGAATGTCAAGATACCTCATTCGCAACAGCTTGAAGGTGCTGAGAGGATATGTCAATTAAAGGTGATAGAATACTGCTTTCTCTAACACCATGTTGGCTATCTCTGGTCTTCACTGTCGTATGTCTTTCTGTGATAATTTTCTCATCGTATTCTTAAACTTTAAAAATTATTTATGAGGTGATGTAATGCGTATTGCATTTTATTTTGATATCTGAAAGATCTCCGTCACACCACCAAAAGCACCAACAAAAGCACTCTGAATATGGATAATGTTGGTGGTTTCCGGCGATATTTTATGAAATTTACTAAACATTTTGAAGAATAGAGTAAATTTTGTTTTTACACAATGAATTTTATAACTTGCGACCATGGTTTCGACGATTACCGTCATCATCAGGTGATGATGATGACGTTAATCGTCGAAACCATGGTCGCAAGTTATTAAATTCATTGTGGAAAAACAAAGTTTACCCTATTCTTCAAAATGGATAACGATGATCACGCTGACATCTCTAACAGGATCTCAGCGGAAAGGTGAAAAACCTTTCTGCTGAGGATTCCTACAAGTTGAACATTGGCGTAATCCTTATCCAGTCCAATTTTTCAAATGAATAAAACTCTCACGGTTTGTTTAAGCAATGCTGCTCAAGTTTTTAGGAGAGACAATCATAAAAATTACTTGGCCCCAACATTTCATGTTCTCTGCTGGGAACTTCGGTAAACTGCTAATGCCGCCCATTGTTACTTTACCATTGATGCTGGAAACTCCAAAGGAAAAGCTGGAAATATTATATTCTATTTTTTTAATTATACCTCCATAAAAATCATCTAATTAGGACTTTACCGTGACTCATAGTATATCAGCACTAACTGGGAAGTACGCGATGCAGATGGTAATGATGAACGTTGAAGATGATTATTGGGGTCTATAGCACATTTTCTCATCTCTGCTTATCTAAGAATTCCACTTCGGTACGCCAGAGGCAATACTGAGAACCCCTAACCTCCAAGGTCCTTTATCAAGGTATAAGAACCCTCGCCGTCACGAACCTTGGGTGAAAGAGCCTGACTGACCACTAGATCGTTCCTTATCCCCCACTCCAATCTGAAAACAATGTCGCTGCCTCCTCCCCTTGAAATTCTTATGCAGGCCTCGCTGGTAAAATGAGCGAAGGTGGCGAAGAGGCTTTCTTTCATATTGGTGTGTTTACAGTTCACTCGGTTAAGTTGGTGAATGTGCGATTGCAACCAGCGCGGATTTTCAACACCGGTGGTCATGAATGTTCATTCTATGTTTAATCAGCAGAGGGTACCCGTTGAAATTCAGCGAGAGGTAATAAAATATTGAGTATGACTTGGAGGATACAACCAATATCCTCTCAATTCCCTGCTCAAAGCGTAAAAGTAGACGTGAAGCAATTAATGGGACTTGGCAAGACAAATTCATGTGCTGATTAGAACTTGAATGATAAATAAATTAATGTGAATTCATAATTATATCTATTTTAAGCTACTTTATTCTCATTTACAAAAACATTGTCCAGTACGACAAAGAAATACGGTCAAATGAGTTCTTTGAGGACCACGCTGTGTGGTTAACGTGTTTAAATCATCTCAGACATCACCGATGTGTCATATAAAATATTAAACTCAAATCAAAACTTTTTAAGTGTAATAGAATGATTATGCATCCAATTCAACACAATTCAAACCCTCCGAGCGATAACAATCTGCGATTAATGCCTAGATAATGGAACCTCTATCGTAAGTTAGACAACGACTTGTTGTAATCAGTAATATTAGCATAAAAAATGATTTCTATATTCGATTTGACCGAATTTAACCTCTTATCGCGACGGTAATAGACTTTCTGGGGCCAAATAAGAGGAAGACACATCAAATTCAGAGAAAGTTTCCTGTGCGGCAATGAAGATATGAAATGGATCTTTGAGTTCTGTCTTTCATTCTGTAAGGGTAGTAATTTTTGTTCCTGTAGCTTCCGAAAACAAGGAAGATTTTGTAACTTCATCTTCCAACCAACCTTTCTCTCCATGCCTCCCGGCCCCGACACCAACGGGATAGGACCGACACAATAGACCCAACCCACCCTCACCCCACGCCAGCAATAATCCCTCGCAGGTCAAAAATTTTCATCGAGTTTTCACCGAATTTTTCATCGAGTACGTTCCAAAGAAGGCTTCTTTTCTGTCCTGTGCATTTATTGCTTTCCTGCGCAAGGGGGCGTGGTTCGGCATTGTCACATTGACGTCAACTCGGGACTTAGAAATTTTTCGGCTCCAAGGTGGTAAGTTTTTTTTGGACAGGAGTATACAATGGAGAATCCTAAAGTCTCTGTAACTTTATAGTTCTGTTTGCAAATGCTTTAAACTCTGTTAACATGGTGTTGGCAAAAAGTCCAAGTTTTGAAAATGTGTATAAAGCTAAAAGTGCACGTCAAAACTTAAGCATATATTAAAAGAAGTAGTATAAAGCTGTGTTTACATTATGCATGTACCAGAACTAGTAAATGCATGAACATTTGGCCATAAAATAGACCTTGTTTGAAGCATTTGTCCACAGTTTTGTGCAGCCACGTACTTTCATGGGTGCATGCATCATGTTAACATGCCTTAAGAATTTAATTTTCTTAATCTATGATTAGTAGGAAGAAGCACTTACTGAGGGTACTTCAGATAGGCATTTGTTTCTAGCATCTACTTACAGTAGAACCTCTTTTTTACGAACCTCTAATTTACGAAATGATGCCAATTTACAAACCATTCCACCGGTCCCGATCATTGTATATAGGAAAACCATGTGAAATGACCTCCGTTTTACGAAACCTACATTTTATTGATTTACGAAGTGAGAAACTGGTCCCTGGGAGTGACTGACCCCTGTTTTACGAAGTATTTGAAATGGTTTTGTCGCACAGAACTCAATGCAATGGAATGATGATCGCCCAATACCGCGCACAGGGGCAGCTGAACAATGGATAAAACATCGCTGACAAAAGAAAAACTAGGAAGTTCGTGAGTTTGGTCACCAAATGGGAGATTATCAAGGAAGTATGTGATCGCGTGCTGACAAAAAACAGATATTGCTCGAAAGTATAGCATTTCTGTATCGACATTAACAACAATCGTGAATTCAAGCAAAAACATTTTGAGTCACACTATAGCATCGTCGAAAACAAAGAACATTTCATCGTCGAAATTTGAACAACTTGATTTGCAGCTGTATAGTGTTTTTTTTAAGTGTCATGAGTGCAACTTGCCTATACGTTCCAATTCCTTGCCTATGAGTTCCTAAGTAAGGGCCTATTCTGAAGGAGAAGGCTAAGGTTTTGGCTCTTAAACTGAAGTCTGACAACTTTAAATGCTCAAATGGGTGGCTAGAAAAATTCGAGAGAAGACATGGAATCACTTCACTTAAAATCTGTGGAGAAGAAGGACGTGTGAACACAGAAGATGTTGAGCAGTGGCATGAAATGTTCGACGATGATGACGAAACGATGAAACGACAAAATTGTGTCAAAATATTCCCCTCGGACAGGTACAACCTGGATGAAACAGGACTATTTTTCAAGGCATTACCTGACTCCACCCTTGCGACCCGTGGTGAGAAATGTCACAGAGGGCAAAAAAGTAAGGCTAGGATAACAGTGTCACTGATCTGCCATGAAGACGGCTCAGAGAAGTTAAAACCACTTGTTATTGCAAAATCCAGGGCTCCACGTTGCTTCAAGCATGTGAAAAATTTGCCTGTCTCATGAAAATAATCAAAAAGTGTGGATGACGGAAATTTTTCTGAAGCAAATTATCCTCTTGCAGAGGAAGAGTGCATGCGAGAATTGCCATGTACTTCTTCTTGTAGACAATGCCCCAGTTCATGAAATAAGCAGACTAGTGCCAGCAAACGTCGAAGTACTTTTCCTGTGTCCAAATAGCACCATTAAGATGCAACCACTGGACTAGGGAATCATTAACAGCTTTAAAGTCCACTACCGAAGATTTATTGTCCAGCACTATCATCGGTCGCTTGGTAAGTTCTATTTCTTTTCTATCATTTTGTGTATTGCAAATACCTAACTCTTCGTCACGAAGGATCCATATTTTCTCTGGCATTATTTAAAAGTAGCAGTAAGATAGCCCCAGCAATCCCATCTCTGAACTTTGGTAAGCCTTTTACTTGAAAGTAGCATTCCAGTTGGAAGTTCTTCGCTGCAGCTGTCGTGGAAATTAGTTTCATTAAAGAATGCTAATTTTGTGATAAGACGTTACTTTTGTTCTAATTTTGATGTATTTTGAATATTTAATTTTTCATTAGAAGTGTTTTACATCGTTATGTACGAATTTGCAATCGCGACTTAAGCTTTCAGTACCCACGAGTAAATTGTTCTCGCAAATCACCGCTAGATGTCAGCGTTGTAGAATGCATGTAAAAAGGAGGGAATTTCAAATTACCTCCAGTAAAGTTCTAAAATTGACTTTCATCAGCTGCGAAGTATTATTGGAGGTATTTCAAGCGACATGTTTTCTTCAAAAATAGGCATTTCCTAGCCTTTTAACTGAAATATACAGGGTCAATTGGAACTTTGTTATGAAATTTCCTAGTTAGAATGCATCCCTGGCTTTCCCATGTTAAAATGGCCTCTTTCAACACAAATTCGACTAGCACTAAACATATCCCCTGCGCTAATTAATGCATAAATGCATATGCGTAAAATACTCCGCGGGATGAATGAACTCACTTATTCCTGTTATTATGATATCTACCAACTTGAAGCTACAAGAACTTAATTCAGTTGAAGCAGCCGAGTTCATACCATCATAAATTTGTAGAAAAATATTTACCAGTTAGTTTTTTTGGGAATTCATGGCTGTGAGTTTTATTCACTTTGACGAAAGTGAGTCTCCTCGCCTTAGGAATAGGGCCTATGCTGTACAGCAAATCAATATAATCAACGTCTAATTTTTAAATCCTTTCAATTTGATGTAAATATACTGCACACAGAGAATGTCACGTGATATCCATTGTTTTTTTCCTGAATGAGCAGATGACTATTACCTGTTATAGAAATTAGTTTGATTTCAACCCTAACGTTATTATTTGACAAGTTTAGTGCTGCATAGTTTTTAATTGCATTGAAAGTATACTCGCATTACTCTCAGTAGAGTTTTAGTACGCATACATTTGTTGCAGATCAAGCCTCTGATGTGCATGATGTGCCTCCATGGACATTGCTCCATGTTGTGCGAGGTGTTGCCAGAGCATGGGACAGTGTCACCGCAAAAATTATTTCCAACTGTTGGAGATCAGCTGGTTTTGGTGACACATCAGTTCCTGAGACAGGGGAGTTAGTGGAGGTTCCCACACTACAGGACCTCCTTAGTCAAGAAATGGCTCAACTAAAGCAATACATCCCAGATGCATCCGCTCATGCTGAGCCATATGTCAAGTGTGACTCTGATGTGATGATGCGTAATTGCAACGCATTAAGTGAAGATGAAGAACGTGAGGAAGAAGTGAGCTTAGAAAGCTCTTCTGCAAGCTATGAAGATGACCCAGAAGCACCTTCTCCCCCTACAAGGGATGAATTAAGACATGCTATAAAAAGACTTCACAATTTTCAGCTGTTTGCTGATGGTGTACCTCATTCCTTCAACAATCACCTTTCAGCTATTGAAAACATCATCGCCTCCTTCATAGAAACTTCCAAATAACAAACAAAAATTGATGATTACTTTAAAATACAGTAGAACCCCGATCTATCGTTTTTCAAGGGGATGGGCAAAAAAAACGATGGATGCGGGAAAATGGACAATACGGGAAAAGATTTCCCGGGAGCCAAAACGAGATGAAAATGCGAGAATTTTATGGTAGCTTTTCGCAGTAGAGGGGGAATCATAGCATCAAGTCGGGGCGAACTGTTGAACTAACGGGCATTTGGAGCATTTGTTTTCATAATTACGTTGAAATGCTAACGAAATTTCAAAGTTAGCTGAAGAAAAAATTGTCTACTAGATTTTGTTTTATTTGCATTCCTAATTTTCCACGCTCTGCAAGATCTCTAGTGACATTTAGTGGGAAATTCCCAATGAACTAGCTCCAGAAAAATGTGGAACTTCACGGCTAAATGGTATTGAACATATATGTATATAATGGTCGAAGGTGCCACATGGAAGTGGTTGATATACTGGAGGGTAATAGTGAATGAGAAAAATGTAACTAATGAACTTAAGCGGTGCTAAATCATTACCATTATAAAAATTAGGATATCACGGTAAGTTGATCTGGAATTGAGAATGTATTGCCGAGATGGGTCAAAATAGAACCTCTACCAGTCATTTTACAATAGAAGCACAACCGATCGTTCTAAAAATACAATCGGGAAAGAGTTTTATACAATACATTGAACTTCGGATGCCAATTTTGCCTTGTTCACCATATGGAATATCATCATTTGTGACTTTAGGCTGGAGTCCTAGCGTGAATGCATGTCCGGAGAGCTGTAATACGTTGTCATAATGATGTTTCTTTACATCTACATGGTGCTGGTGTCACAGGAAGAAAAGCAGAAATTTGTTGCTCGATAATTAGAGAAACGGAGAAGGGTTCAGTGATACTCTATTTTATAGCAAGGAATGAGTCATTTTCTCTCAAGACTGTTCGGGATACATATTTCAATAGGAATCATAATGCTCTCACTCTAATTTCGTGCATCTCCTCCAGAACAGAGGCCCACACCATTCTCTCACTAGTGGGGAGGCCCACTGGATCAGAGATTATCTGGGGGCTGTTTCTCAGAGCTGCAAGTCTACAAGTTACAAGTCACGTGACCATTTTCACAAGGCGGATGGGTTACTCAGATATGCCTAACTGAATATTTGTACTAGTCCCAAAAATTGGGAGGGCCTAATGAAGACCACATAGAACTCATATTTTGATGATTACGATCGGTATGGTCTTGATTAGGCCTGCCATTTGTTTGGACTGGTACTAGTCTTTGGTTAGGTATATCTAAGTAACCCATCCACTTTGTGAAAATAGTCACGTGACTTGTAACTTGTAGATTTGTAGCTCTGAGAAACAGCACCCTGGCCATTACTCCAGTAATATCCTTGTACTTCTTGTGGCAGAATCACAGACCAGTTCTCAGCGAAATCACAGTGAAGCACTAAACATAGTTGTTTAATCTCTACACATTTATTCACTTCCGTAATGTATTGTTGCAATTTTTTAAGATGTTGGTGTGTCACTGCTTTCATCGTCCACTTCTCAAGTTCATCAATGAAGGTATCAGTGGCAATAGTTCTCTTAATGTTTTTACTTTCTTCCCATGTTGCATATCCATGTAACTTCAGAAGAGTCATCCACTCTGGTTTCCATACCAAGTGGCTGTAAGGCAAGTCCTTCCGTTCCAGGGCAGTCACCACATTATTGAAACAAAAAGGTCTCTTGAGTGAAATTCTGTTAGGATTCAAGAGAATTCACTCATACTATTCGCCAGGAAAGTACTAAATCATTTAAACAGGTCTCTTGCTCTACATCACAGGCTCCTAACGTCTTCACACATTCAACCATGGTGTCATATGTCAGGCCTTCAAGTAAGGTCTTCAAGGGAGAAATAATGCACTATGTAATATTCCCCTGGATTTATTTTACCCTACCAGTTTTGACGCTAGCACGTCATTCTCCACAGTACAGTCTCCAAGCTTTCTGGGAGTGCACACACTAAATCATTACTCAGGAAATTTATTGCACTATTCACTTCAAGCAAAGGCCCCTGCAGTTCACGAGATGAATTAGCTTCATTTATCAGTATTACTGGGTTGATTTGTTGTCATGACAACTGTTTTGTCAGCATTACAGCTGTTGTCTTCAGGGGAAAGTACACATGCGTGTGTCTAGGTTGTCCTTATGTATGTTTCTGTGGGTCGTTGCCTCCCCCTCATTGGTTGGCTGTGGTCCATTGTAGTTGACTGCTCTATCCATGTGGCCAATGTGTGATTTCCCTTGGCTGCACAGTGCTGTCTCCAGTGCTGTGGGTCTTGGGGGTCACTAGCCACGTTGCAGTGTGGGTTGAGGTGAACAATGGTGCTGGCTGAAAGAAGTTTGGTGCTAGACACAGCAACTTCCAGAATGTACTAATGTCATCTCTCTCTCCTGCTCGTGGGACTGGTCTATGGATGAGAAATCTCATTGCATGGTACAGTGATGCCTGATGGGTGAATAGGGCAGCTTGGAGCCAAATTTGGTCAGCAGTTGAGCGGGCAATGGCCTCAATTGCCTCTCTCCACTTTGGGCACATGTTTGGCCCCATTGTCCTCAATGGGATGGAACACTATCTCATTGGGTTGCACATCTTCTGCTCCTTGGGTATGTTCCTTGCACGGCCAGACAAAATTTAGTGCCTTCGGTGGATGGCGAAGTGCACGAGGAAGAGGCCAACACTCAAGTATATGTATTCAGCTAATTGAATCATGAATCTATCCGAGTTTGTGCTATGTATTCTGTTTTACTGTGTGAATTAGCCTCGTGTACTCTCATGTTCTGGTTTTAACAGGTCCGGCTACTGGCTGCTATGGAGCCCTTGGAAGGATTGCTGACTGAGGAGGAGAAGAAGCGCAACAAACACGGGCCCATGCTCGTGTTCTCATACTCTGGGAAGAGTGTTGGTGAGTGCATGTCAGTGAGTGATGGTTCATTCATGATTGCCATTGGCCATCTCCCGTCATGCCATCCCCAGAACCACCCACTCCTAAATTCTTTGAATCCCCTCAAGGAGGCCCATGGGAGACCTTGACCCACCTCTACCCTCATTCTACCCCATCCTCTCCCTCCGAACCCCCTCCCACTAAGTCTCCCCACCTCCCACACCCTTCACAAGAGAAAGTCCAGAATTCAAGTTTAGTCGATTACAGAGAGCAACCTCACGCTGGAGTACTTGAGCAATTATGTGACGGCTTCTCTTTTTAATATCTTGTCAAAAGGGCAAAATTGTGGATAGTTTGAGTTCATCTACATCTACATAATACCCTGCGAGCTGGCACATGGGCGTGTGGCAGGGAATGTTAGGTCACCAGCCATGTAAAGATGTAAATTTTTGGGAGATGAAATGGTGACATTTAATATAGGATTCAAGTAGTGGAGCTCAATTTTTATTGTGGTCGCTTATTGCTCCCGGAAAGAACGAGTTTTTGTTCCTATCTGTTCGGCATTGTATCTCTCTCATTTTATCACATCTATCAGACCTAGAGATGTAGAGAGGAGTCATGATAATATTCTCTATGTCGCTCTGAAAAATATTTGAATATCTGAATTTATCAAGCAACCTAAGCCTAGCGTGTAGCCTCCGAGTCTCTAGGGGCTCCCACCTTAATCCCTCTAAAAGTTGTGAGACACTATATGTACGCTTGTAGCAGTTTTTAATGAAAAGTGCAGCTTTCCTTTGTATTTTATTCATTTTTTTGGTTAAATCTTTATGACCAGGGTCCCAAATGCTCATGGCGTATTCGAGGTGTGGCCTAACCAGAGCAAAGTAGCATCTCTCTTGTACTTTTTCATCCGAGGACCTTCCTATTGTTTGCTTAACAAAACCTAGTTTTTTTTAATGCTGTGCCACTTATGTTTTGTATGTGTAATCCCCACGATATATCAGAAGTTAAAGTAATTTCAAGATATTTTACTGCATCTGAAGATTTTATGTTTACTCCACCCACAGTATAGGTATGGCTTTTGTGATGACTTTTGCAGGAAGTGAACTGTGGTGCATTTGCTGATATTTAATTCTAACTCCCACTCCAGGCACCATGAATGAAAGTTGTTAAAGTCCGATGACAGAGCTTCAAAGTATTCACTATTTTTCTATTAACTCCACATGATTACAAGTTATATATGAGTTTTTTGTGAGGAACTTTATAGAATGCCTTCTTGAAATCAAAGAATATCGTGTCGACTTGCTTTTTCCATTCACCTGATTTTGGGATATCATTAAGGAAGAGTGCAAGCTATGTTTTGCAGGACCTGCCCTTACGGAAGCCATGATGACTGCTATGTAAGGAGTTACTATTATCCAATAATGTCATAATATTACTAACGACAATGTGTTCAAGGATCTTGTGTAAAAGTGATGTTAGCGATATAGGCCGCTAATTTCCTGGGTCACTTTTATTTCCTTTTTTGAATACACGAGTGACATTGGCTACTTTCCGGTCTTGGGGCACCTTTTGGTGAAAAACCATGAGTTTGATTTCCTCCCCTTGAATGGCTCTTAAATTTACCTTGCAGGTTCATTTGAGGCTCCATACTTTCCAACAATTGAGAATAATCATGCATTAGAGAAGCGCTTAATGAGGGAGGAGATACATGTTCCTCAAGAAAAACTCAACAAGGGCCTGTGCTGCAATGTGCTGCTTGATGTGCACATCCCTGGCTTCCCTTCCCTACGACATGTTCCACACAAGGTGAGTTGTGAAAGACTTGCAAGGTGAGGCTATGCTTTGATAATTGTTTCTACTGTGTTAATATATTAACAATGTCAATCTTGTTATGCTGAAAATTATGCCATTATTCCTAAATTTCAGAATGGAGAACTTGCAAGGTTTTTTTTACAGCTGTTTTAACTCATGCATCATATAGATAACAAAAAATCCATGTATATTCGTATACATCCTTTCCTTTCATTTGAGGGACCATATTTATTGAACTACAGTGAATTGAAAAGATGTTAAAGAAAATCATTGTAAAACAACATTGAAAAACAAGTAGAAGCCAAAAGATTACATAAAGTACATAGAAAAAGAGCTCATAAAGCAATGAGGAATTGATTGAATTTATCATAATACATACATCCCATCACGACGTTCCCTTCCGAGGTAGGCACAGTCAAAATGTTTCACTCATAAATACATATTTGTACACCTAACTCTGCTTCAATAATTTCCTCCATATTGACCTATCCTTGCAAACCTCTTTTGCCTCATTTACCCCCCATTATACACTGCTTCAAACACGCCCTTCTCCTGTTTTTAAGACTCCTAATATTCCTCCTCCTAAGAATGTCCTCAACCACATTCAACCACAACTTCCTTGGCTTACTTCTACCTCTCGCACCATTCATTTCAATCTTATATACAGTAGAACCCCGATCTATCGTTTTTCAAGAGGATGGGCAAAAAAAACGATGGATGCGGGAAAACGAACAATGCGGGAAAAGATTTCCCAGGAGCCAAAACGAGATGAACATGCGAGAATTTTATGGTAACTTTTCACAGTAGAGGGGTATCTTAAAGGAATTTCTCTTAAAAGCAGGAGAATTTTTAAATTTAATAAAAAACTTAATGTATCTCTAATTTTTCATTTGACTACTAACTGATTAAAATATTTTATTAGTATTACATATCAAAATGGTTTCAAATATCCTTGAGGGTGAGAAGCGCGCCTAAAATTTGTTGGGGAGGATGTAATCTTTTTTCTCGCTTTCCATTGTGCTCCGCTGATGGAGGAGTGCCACCCGTTAAAGATGGAGCGAGCTTGACACTACCAAGAGTATTCTTTGTTTATCTGGAGCAATCGCGTAACCCACGAGGCATAGAGCAAGAGAGGTGTAGCAGGTTATCGCCATCTGGTTCAGAGTGGCAAAACTTAGCGGGCAATCGGGTTGAAATGTTGAATTCGGATATCGGCGGTTGGAGTTCAACTTGTCATTGTCAAATGAACATGAATTTCAAAAAAATTAATCATTTTGATGGGTCACGGTGCCTAAAAAACAAAAAAAAACCATTTCTGGCAATGCAAGCCCACGTCAGACAATGGACGAGAAGGAACTTAGCCCACGCTCGCAGGACTTCCACTACGACAAACTAATGGTTGAAACATCTGCGTTACCTTCAGCCGTCTTAAAACACCTATTTTGAAAAGTTTCGGCTATAGGCTCAGAAATAAGTACTTGAGGAAAATGAATAGACATAAATACCTACTTTAACTGGCTAAACACGGAAAAAATAGAAAAAGGAAAGAGCACAGAGCATGTAGGGTTTGGCCGCACTTACTAGAGGCCCGCGAAGTGACCATGACGAAGGTCAGGAAGTGACTGAATTACTGAGGTTACAAGCCTCGCCCGCTGCCCTCAAGTTGGTTCTGCGAGAGTCACATGACGAGAAACCCCACCTCCCTCCCTTCCCTCAGCCACTCCCCCGTTGAGGGCCATGTGGCTCACGTCATTTGAAATAATGCACTGGTTACATACAAGATTTGGGTGAGACAGGTAATTGGGGGACCCTGTTTTCCGCCGGGAGGGACAGGGCAGGTGGAAGAGCTTTGACCCTTCCGAACCTTTCCGCGGAAAGGGCCCCACCAACTGAGGGGCACATTAGTGGAACGTCAGTTAATTTTGTTAGTTTTTAATCGGCATAAATCTACAGAACAAGTATTATGTGAAGTTTGTCCGTTATGTTCTGTTACTTTTGATACCAAACACCAAGGAAATCCGTTGATATTTACCCACATAGGTTATATCAGATCTTGATATGGTGCCGGGAGCGAGCGTATGACAACTACTGGTAAGAGAGCATTGAGAGGATAATAGGAAGAAAGGTTAGAAGCTCATGGCAAAGGAATGCGGCCGCTAAAGAGTGAGGTAAGGACTCGTTTGGGTAGGAAAGGAGGAAAGCCAATTGTTCTATAGGAAGGAGTTTGCGCCATAAAGATAAGAAGGGACTCGGACGGCAAGGGCTACCCTTCCGTCCAGCGCGGCGCGTCACCTAACTCCCTCCCCCTCCTCCTTTCCCGCTGCGGAGCGCCGCATAAATCCCAAAATCCTACTTCGGTGTAATTTTTGGTTTTGTCTTTTTCAAACAATGAATGCAGGAATTGCGATGTGGGGACCGTGATTTGGAAACGATTGAAGCGGGAAAACGATACTGCGGGGAACGATGGATGGAGGAATTATTAACGTTATCAGCATGGAACTACATTCGGGACCAAAGACAGCGAACGATAGAAGTGGGAAAACGATCAATGCGGGAACGATAGATCGAGGTTGAACTGTAGTTCTTTATGATCCACAGCATCAAAGGCTCTACACATGTCAAAAAACATGCCCATAACCTTGTTCCCTTGATCAATTTCTTAAATTATATAGTCTACAGCTTCAAACAAAGCTTGTTCTGTCGATTTACCTTTTTGGAAGCCAAACTGGCAGGCAGACAGCAAATGTTTACTCTCTAAATGGTCAATTAACCTTTTTCTGTACACATATTCAAATATTTTTCCAAATTGTGGAATAAGGGAAATGGGCTGATAATTTTTCAGATTATCTCATTCACCTTTGTTCTTGGAAACAGGTACCAACCTTTGACACATTTAGTGATTCAGGATAAACACCTTCTGCTAAGGACTTATTGAGTAGAAAGAGTAGAGGTTTTAGGATGAGATCACCACAGCCTCTAGTAATATTTCCCATAATGCCATCAATATTAGCAGGCTTTTTCTTTCCTAACTTCAGTAAACAGGAGCTTGATTCGCTCTCACAGCAAGGTTTTAGGTACATTGAACTAAGTGACTTGGTGTCAGGTATTATTAGCTCAGTTGTTATGGACAGCATCAGGCAAGTTTAAAAAGTTCCAGTTAAATTCATTGGATATCTCTAAAGCATCAGTTACAAGATTACCTGAATCATTATTTATTTGAAAGGGTGAATCGTGGTTGTTGTACCCTGTATTGCCTTTAATAATTTCCCAGGCAGCCCTAGAATAATTGGATGAATTCCTAATGTAAACATCATTATATTCTTTTTTTGATTTCCTAATCAGATGCCTATGTTGCTTTTTGAGGCTGGTCTTTCAAGGAGGCATCACCTGAAAACTTAATGTATGACATTTGTCTTAACATTCTAGACATCTTTCAAATTTCAGGTGTTAACCAATTTTTTCTCCTAGCATTCATATAGTTCACAGGCTCATAAGGGAAAGCAACTTTGAACTGATGCTTAAAAATGCTATAAAATGCATCCAAGTTGTTGTTAAAGGAATAGACATCATCAGCATAGGCTAGGTTTTGCGTTATATAGTTGAACAATGTACCACCTGGGTTGCTGACTTCTGTTTTTCACATCACCCGTTCCAGTACCACATTGAAAAGAATGGTGGATAGCATGTCGCCTTGTCGCAAGCCCTGATTAATTTCAAATTCCCTGGTGAGGTTCCCTTCTATTTTGACCTTACATGTTGTATTCTTTAAGGTCATTTGTACCAATCTGATTAATTTGGTTGGAAATTCCATATTCAGCGTAGTCTGAAACAGCTTATTTCTCTTTACACTGTCGTGCGCTTGCCGAAAATCCACAAACAATTGGTGCACATCCACATTATATTCATAGCACTTTCCATTATCTGCCTAACCATGAAGATGAGGTCTATTGTTGATCTACCCTGTCTAAAGCCACTTTGGTAGTCCCCAAGAATCTACTCTACCAATGGGTTAAGTCTCCTAGCCAAGATTTTGGCTAAGACTTATAGACCACACTTAACAGGGCTATGCTATGGTAGTTTTCACAGTTGGCCTTATCTTTTTTCTTATGAATTGGTCAAATAATAGCCAGACTTCATTACTTGGGCATCTGCTCTGATTCCAATATATCCACTATCAGCTGGTGAATAAAGAGTGTAAGCTGTTCATCTCCATATTTAATCATCTCTGCTAAAATATTATCACCTCTTGGTGCTTTGTTATTTTTTAGGGTTTTTATCACTTCCTTCACGTCCCCTATCGTTGGAACTGGTACTGGGATTGTATCTGAGGTTCTTTCCAGTGGTGTCCACATTCCTCTTCAGCTACTTCTGGTGTCATCTTCTCTGCTGTGACATTCAAAAGTTTACTAGAATATTCAGCCCATCGTCCTAGGATTTGTTCCTTCCCCCAATCATATTTCCTTCCTTATCTCTGCAAAATACTGTACATGGTTGAAACCCTTATCCTATATCATGTAATTTAGTGTAGAATTTCCGCACTTCCTGGGTGTTGTAATTGCTCCTCCAACTCTGTAATCCATTTCCCCTCCCAAACTCTCTTTTTCTGTGTACATAACTTGTCAGCTTCCTTTCCCTTCTGTCTGTAAAACTCTGCACTTGCTCTTGTTCTTCTATCAATCATTTTCCTCCTTGCCTCATTTCTCTCCTTAATTGCTTCTCTACATTCTTCATCAAGCCATCCTTGCCTTTTTACCTTATCTTTTGCCCCGAGGACTTCAGCAGATGTTTCTTGTAATATATTCTTTATTATATTCCATTTTCCCTCTACACTCTCTCTCTCCCAGTTCTGTTGTTTAGTCTCAAAATTCTTTTCCAGGTCGGATTCATATTGTTGGGCAATTTCCTTTTCTTTTAATTTTGAGACATTGTACCTCCTAAGTGCTTTCTCCTTCCCAGTAGATCTGTACATTGCAATACGTTATCTATATTTTACTTGAACCATGTGATGGTCTGATTCACAGTCGGCTCCTCTGCAGCTGTCAATCCGAAGTATATTGGATGCTTGTCTCCTATCAATTATCACATGATCAATTCGATTGAAAGTAATCCCATCCAGTGAGCCCCGTGTGACCTTCCTCATGTTTTTTCGTTGAAGCCATGTACTCTTTACCACCATTAAATTTCCCATGGCAAAATTAATCATTCTTTGCTCGTTATCATTTGACACATCATGGAGACTTTCCTTCCCGATGGTTTCTCTGTATGCTTCCTCTTTACCAACCTTTGCATTGAAGTCCCCTAAAACTATTCTTACATCTTGTCTTGAGATTCTATCTATTTCACTTTCCAGTTGCCCATAATAAAGATCCTTTTTCGCATCCTCTGTCGGCGCATATACACATACGAATGTGATGTTGAAGAAATGGGCCTTCATCCTTAGGGTGCATATAGGGCAAGGGCCTAGCCTCATTGAAACACCAGTTCCCGTAAGATTACTGAAGTTAAGCAATGTTGGGCCCGGACGAGGGTTGGATGGGTGACCATTCATACCTTCACCGTGGCGCTCTTGTCCCCTGTCTGCATGTGGCAGGCAGGTTAAACATGGGGTAGGCACAAAGGACCACTAAAGGTCTAGGTGCCCGAGCTCCTGTCGAAGACTCCCCCAACTAACAATCTAGGGTGCATATCCTTTCGTATGTAGGTTTGAAATTGAGTACTGCTGTGTTATATGTATTTATTATCCACTGAGAAGCATTTCCCACCCATTGCACCACTATCTCCTCCACTATACATGATTGTATATTATTGTTTTAAGTATACTTTGAATATTTTTGACTTTTATTTTTATTTATTTATTTATTTTACCCAAGGATCAAAATATTACAATAATATTTGGTATAAGGCACTTCAATTACATTCATATACAAAATCAAAACTATACAAATATAATAAAAGAGAAGTGTAAATACAGATACAAACAATAAGACAGCTACAATAAAAAAACTAAACCCTAGACATGTCTTCAAAATACTCACTGATAGAGTAATACAATTTATCACTTAAAAAGTTTTTAAGTTTTACTTAAAAACTATTAATGCTGTTTATGTTTTTCAAATCAATAGGTAGTTTATTATCCAGTCGCAGTCCCATTTCACAGGGTCCTAACATAGCAGTCTTAGTGCGAATGGATTGGTAGTGCAGATGATTACTAATCCTGGCATTGCGATCATGAAGATCAGAGTTCAAAGAAAAATCATGCAAGTTGGTTTTGACATAAACTAGTGTTTATGAAATATAAATACATGGAACAGGTAACAGTTGCAACATAGAAAAAATAGGTCTGGAGGATGAGTTGTGTCGTTTTCCAGCAATAATCCTTACAGCTCTTTTTTGAATCTTCAATGTATCCAGGAAGTGGTGTGAGGACCCCCATAGAATGATGATGTTCAGAATATGAAAATAGAAACCACCATAATAAAGAGTAAGAAGAATATTAATACTTGTTGTATTGCGTAACTGTCTGAGTAGAAAACAAGTACTATTAAGTTTATGACGTAAGGTCTTGATTTGAAGTTATCATGAAAAGTTTGCATTATTTTACACAATAAGAAACTTACAATTAGCCACTTGTTCTATTGATTTCTTATTGATTTTTATCAGCAGACTTTCCAGACACTTATTATTTTTTGTGAAATAAACCATTTGAGATTTGTTAGCATTGAGGGACAGGTGGTTTTCATTACACCAGTTATTAATATTAGCAGCAGCTAGACTAGCATTTTCAATTAGCGAATTTCTAGACGGTGAAGATAATACAGTGAAAACCTCCATATAGCGAAATTTGACCAAAACCTCCCTATTACGAAGTCATGCACCCGGTCCCTAGCCCTTCCCATACATTATGCATGCCAAAAAACCTCCCATAACGAATCTCTATAACAACAAAACCTCCATACAACGAAGTCCATGTGTGGGCCCTAACATGGAAGTGACCTCTTTTTAATGAATTTATTTCTTACAAAGCATTTTTCTTTGTACATATTATTGATATTAGTGTTATAACCAACATCGAGATAATGTTCGGCTATTCTCTCTACAGTGACGTAATGTTCAGGTGATTTTTCCCACCGTTAATGAGAGCATTGTCTCAGTATGTGAATGGCCCGGATGCAAAACCTGTACTCATTCCTTCAGCTCTTACCTTTGCGATATGTGGGGTATAAATTAAGTTTCATTCAAAATGTTAAGGAAGCAGGCTACATTGCAAAAAAAAGTGTTTGCAGACCATTGGCATTTTCCCTAATATGATTGATCGCTGACAGATGAAAAATTACGGTTTTCACTAATGAAGAGAAAGAGAGTAAAGATACAGCATGGGTTATATTTTGATTTTCTAGTTACTTTGCATATCAGAAATATAAATGCATACATTTACTGAAAATCAACCATTTTCCCCAGTGCAGTACTCAACCATGAGATGGATTATTTCGGCAATAGAAATGTAAACCCTTGGATAAACCGTTCTCTTATCATTCGTACCCTTCTGGTATTTATGTTTTGCTTATTATTCGAGAAATCGGGAACCTAGTGGACCATATCCCGACAATTCTCTGGATCTCTGCCTCGACAATGTGATGCCTGTACAGTGATTTGGGCCCCTGACTGAGCATGACTACTTTCAGTTCGCTGCATGGTTGCCCTTCCCCTTAACCTACAGAAACCAGAGAAGCCTTTCTCGCCTCCCATCAAGATAAGTCAGAAATTCAGCCCGAGTCAGTTTCTTTATCTCCGCTCGTATTATGTTATGAAACATGCTTTGAGACCTCGAAGGGTCTTTCGAGGCAAGTGCTATGACTAACACATGGACTTTTAATTTCAATACTATAATGTTTTTCTTGAACATTTATGGAAAATATCTATCATAATCATGGTACTTGTAAGTTCCCAATTGATTTAAATCCAAACACGATGGAATTGCCTTGATTTTCAGCCAAACAACCTGATGTAACTTGGCTTTCCCCCGCTACACAGCTCTGAGGTGGCTTGCAAAGTTTCTCATGAAGGAAATGCTGAAATGCCGGCGATGTAGCCCATGAAACACCGGTACAGCACTATGTTAGGCTCAAAAAAGCGGGAAAAGCCAAGTATGCCACACACTGTACACCAGACACAGCAAAGAGCAAGGAACACCAAAGGTGAAGAGAGAGCATAGCTATATTGCTTCAAATTTCCAGTAGTGTTGAGGCAAATATCTGTGCTGGTGAGGGTTGCACCAGGGCACACGTGCAACACAATACATAGATACTACCTGTTTTTTGTACCGTTATTACCGCGAAATAGCCACTAAGTTAATCACCCAAGTGCCTAAATAATCATTTTCAAAAGATCTTAAATTAAAACAAATTTGTTCCGAATAAAATTAAAAATGAATTATTGATTCAAAGACTATCCTGCATAGTCTTTTTTTTTTCGGTATAATATTTTTTAATGCCTCTATGATAGCCTAAGGTATTTCCAAAATTTTCCTAGCCAAGGCGATAGTTTTAGGTACCAGGACCCCAACCCAGGTTAGGGTCCCGGCCTGCAAGTCTACTCTGCTCTTTTTTACTTTCGCGTGTCATTTTCACTCAAAAATTTGAAAATGACGTAGCCGTCCAAATTAGCGGTGAAATGTAAAACTTCTTTGTGGAAAACTACAAATTTATTTTCCTGACCCATTATTTTTAGAGCTTCCCACATTTCGAGACACGACTCTTTTCTCATCATCTGATAAGAATCCCGAGAAAAATTTTTGTGTAATTTTTTAATCTGGTAGGAAACCTGAGAAAGAATCATTCTCGCTTTGTAATGTAAAACTCGAAGTTGCACCTGACCCCAGATGAAAGAAATTTAATATCAAAGTGTGAGGGATGTTACTGTCCTTTCTTGATAAAAAGAACCTCAGCCATGGTTTATCTATGACTGTTCACGATTCGCACAGAGCTCAAATATTTCACTCTAAAAGAGTATCGGATCATCTTACTGCGTCGAGTTTTGTTTGCTGCGGCGCAGGTGGATGGTTGTGATGGGAAGAGACAGAGGAGTGGTTTTAAGACTTCATTGGGACACAATGTTCTACAAAGGGGCACAATTTAATTGTCATCTCCTACCTTGGCGGAAGAAATTCAAATAAATTTGTGGGAACCTTTTCCGCCCCTCCATTCCTTGACCGTTCTCTACCGTCTCAGTACAACTGTGGGTTGTCATTCAGTTCTCTCTTATACGCTGAGGAAATTGTTTATTTAACTGCATGGCGCTAGTGGGCTGCACATATGTTATCATCGTAGTGTGAAGGCAGACATGATTTGTACAATCGTATGGACGATAGTAATGGATAGTAATGTGAACGGCAATACTCCTGGGAACACACGATTGGTTGGTGCAATGATCTGTACGTTGGTAGTTGGATTGGGGCATTAGGGGTAATTCAAGTGCTATGCAAGACGCGAATGGGGAGGAGGTTAGGCTCTCTTACATTTTCTTATGTAGGGTGGTGTAGGAGTCCTACATAATTTGAAATACGATTTTGTTTACTCATGAGATCATGCTTGAATCACTAATAATCGTCGTTCCGTAGTTTTAGCACTGAAAACAGCCCGTATTTTCTCATGGGGAAAGGTCCATGAAGAACTAAGAAGGATGTATTTAGTTAATGTACTGAAAAGCAAAACAAACAGCGTTGTTACTGGGTGAGGGTTCAATTATTGCTTAATACTAACGAGAGCCAAATCTACTTTGAAATGGAACATGAATGGATTATCCGATTAAATTTCACTATCGATTACCGCGAGTAATCATAATTGGTATACTGCATTAGAGTTATGATTATTATATCCGTCGAAACTGGATTGCAAAATTAATGTGAGTCACATCCTCTTAAACACGAACTCTTGGCTGCTCCTGCGACAACGCAACCCGCACATAACCTCCGTACTACGAACCTCCGTACAACGAAGTCATCATTTCTCCGGTCCCGGCGAATTCGTTATATGGAGGTTTTACTGTATAGCATTAGTATCATCTGCATACAGTAGTATGTTGATGCCGTCAACTCCATTTAAGGTTAATGGTAGATCATTTATACATATTAAAAACAGAAGAGGCCCAAGAGTGGAGCCCTGAGGGACACCCAACACAGTATGAAGGGGTTTGGATGAGTGTTCATAATTATTTATAGTAAAAGACACAACTTGTGAGCGATTGTGAAGGTAAGATTTAAGCCAATCATTAGCAACGCCTCTAATACCAAAGCTTTCACATTTAGCAATCAAAATATCATGGTTTACATGATCAAATGCCGTAGTAAGGTCAAAAAATGGCCCCAGTGTTTCGTGTTTATTATCTAAGGAATACAAAATTGAATTAATAGCCTCATATACTGTAGACATGGTAGATCTTCCATGTCTGAACCCGTGTTGACAGGTAGAAAGTAAGTTATGTTTATCCAGGTAAGAAACCAGCCTAGTGTACATAACTTTTTCAAACACTTCAGAGAGCGTATTTTGAATTGCAATGGGCTGATAGCTATTTAAATCGTTGATAGAGCCTTTATTTTTAAAAACAGGGACTACTTTAGATATTTTCAACATTGGGGGGAATATACCATGGGCCAGAGACTCATTGATATGAAATAAAAGGGGGGATTTTACAAGGTCAAAACATAGAAATTATTGAAGCAGGAATTTCATCAATACCAACACTATGTTTATGACTAAAAATGGTCAACAGCCTCTTAAGTTCGGGCTCAGTGCATGGTTGAATGAAGAAGGATGTAGAAAAGTTGGTATTAATTAGTGGTGAATTTGAGACAGAAGGAAAATTAGGAGATACAGTGAAATGTGAACTAAATAGATCAGCAAGGGAAGAATAACTTAAAATGGAATTTTGATAGTTACCCTTGATATGTGGAAGAGTAAGTTGGGGGCTGATTCCTTTAGCACTATTAATAATATCCACAGCTGTCTTTATTTTATTACTGGCTGAAGCAAATTTGTTATCATTATGTGTTCTCTTAACTCTGGTAAGCAGTTTACGATATTGCTTTTTCAGATCTCTATATAAACAAATATCACCACAGTGCAGTTTCACAGATAGGGCTAACTCTTTATGAACAGAAGAAAAGCATTTAATGTCATCTGTGACCCAAGACTTAGATCGCTGTTTACTATAAATTTTCTTAGGTAGTAGGGGAAATGCGAGGTCGAAGTAATGCTGGAAAGCTTCATATAAACACCTAAAGCTTGCTTCAAAAGAGTTGGCATTAAAAACATCATCCCAGTCTTCCATTTGAAGCAGATGTCTGAACCACTTGTTATTACCATCTGAGAATTGTTTAGTTTAACCCCCGGAGTAATATTTTCAATTTCATAATAATTGTACAGTTGAGCACCCCTAATCCGGAAATCCCTAATCCGGGAACACCCGTAATCCGGCAATATTTCCGAGGCGTACTTCGCGGAAAACAAACTTTTTTGCCGAATCATTTACTTCGTAATTAATGAAACTGTAACCCATTCTAACAAAAATTCTCCCATTCAACAACGAGTATCGGAAGATTTTCTGCATACAATGTTGTCCATATTACTTATTGTGCGTAATGAAGGTGTTTATTCAGCAAATTGAAGACATCACTACAATGTACGTCGTTGCCGAGACGCGAGTGTGTGACGTCACGGAGTGGACATGTCTTAACTTGCATGGCGCGCGCATGTTTGCTTTGTACCGAGCGTTGACGGCGCGACGTAGACAGCTCATTGAATCGTATTAAACACAGTGGAATAAGGATTGCAAGGAAAATTGGAAGCGATGAAAAATTTTTACTTTCTACTCTTTACGTATATACTCTTTGATGTCCAGCAACACGTTAATATGTTATACGCATTCCTTTCACTCAGCCGTTTTGCGAGACTGCCGGTTGACTGATTTTGTTTTTGTGAATTTAGAAGAAGTTTATTTCTTTTTTTTTTGAATTACTTGTCGAATTATACAGAATTTATTCAAACTTAATTGAAGTTGGTATAATTTATCGAATTCCCGCATTATAAATATCGCGGACCCCATAATTATGCTGGTTACTGCCACAGCACCCGTAGTCCGGCAAAATCCCTAATCCGGCATCGCTCGAGTCCCGACCGTGCCGGATTAAAGGTGCTCAACTGTAAAATGATAAATCTGTGGTTTAGAAACACTTTATTGCCATTTTAAATGTTGTATGGCACCTAATTCATGGTGCTCTGTTATATCAGTATTTATGCATGGATGGTCCGAAACACAAGCAATTATGTAGTGGCAGAAAAAAATTAACGCAAAACTCATTGGCGTCTGAATGCGGCATACACGGGAACTAATTGAAATCACTTTTCCTTCGACAACTTGACAACATTGAGACAGCATATGGAAACCGGGAATATTCAAACTCTCTATGAATTGATATCGATTTTACTCGTCATGTAAATAGTCATACTAATAAGGTTTATGTTCGCGAGAATGTCTAGGAGTTATAAACGTGATGAGCTTGCTTCGACCCGCACTCAGTCGAGGTTCTGAATTCGTAGTTGATTATATAGAGATGCTTACCATATTTTTTTAGAGCTTTGGACCGTTTAAACAAATTTCTTGGTTGAAACTTAAGAAACAATACGATGAAAGCATTATTTGTTGGGACAAAAATTTTTTATCCTCCAGATCAAATTCTCTAACAATAAAATATATTTCCGCGTGCAGGGAATAGCTGTGGATGAACATCGTTTTAATAGGCCTCAAACTACTTCCGAGAAATATGATGCATTACAATTAACATTTTGTCGTAATATCCTTTGAATTTCAAGTTAAAGTATGGGAAATCTGGTAGAATAGAATGGTTTCCATGAGGAGAAAATTTTTCTTTACAAGCATTTCCAATACCTTAAAACCCTACGTAAGTTTCCGCCCTTGTGCATTCAGGTCACCACAAACACTTAAATTTCTTAATTCCTCCGAACGTAATATTATTTACTTTCTGAAAACTACTTTTAAAAATCCAGAGCATTTTATTTGGTCCAGTTTTTAGAGGAAACATTAAAATTCCCATTTTTCGTTGTATAGTAAGAACCATTGGACGCTGTTTTCTCTTGATCGATGAAATAGCCTAGAGGGAGAGCGTTCGTCTGCGGCCAAGAAGGCCTGGGGTTCAAATCCTGGCGTGGCCTCTTTTAGTGCCTTTATAATTAATCTACGCGAGGTGACTTTATTGCAGCCGAAACTTCGCAGGAATCCGCGGAAGGCCCAGGGAATGGATATTGACCTCAACCATGAGTGTGTGATTTTACGCATATTCGGGCTTTGTAAAAGAATCAGAGCGGTCTCCTTGGTCGTCGAATGAAATGTTTACTTCCCGTTCTCGGGTACTCGACCCCACTTGATTTCTACTTCCTTCCTGTCGTATGCTGCTCATATCCACTCATTTGCCAATTTACCACTCAGTGAAAAGCTATTCATGAAGGAGGGAACAGACTGGATCTCTGATTGTGTCAGTTACTCGTTTAGTGATCTTACCTGATGCTACATTCACCTTTAAATTACTTTGAAATGATTTAGTAAAGAGGGCAATTATTTTTATTAGGAATTAGAGTTTGGTTCTATCTGCCGAACTTGTAAATACCGATTACTTATCTGAGTGAGAGATCAAACAAGTGTGGAATTCTCTTCAAAATACCTTTAAAACGGTTTTTGAAGCTTTCCCAGCATTGTTTTCTAGGTTTGCTATGAACAATATATTAGCCGTTCAACAGTTCAACTTACAGGATGGAGGATAATACTTAGAGGATAAGTTAAATTAATGAATCACTTAAATACCTTTTGACATATTCGCAGTGAAAAATGTTTCGCTAAAATTATGCAGTTAAATTTTATGAGGAGCACTTTTATACCCACGCGTAAGTAATACTCCGACAAAAATGCATCGCGTATTTCCCCCTATGAAAGTGATAAAATACTAAAAATAATCTTTTTCCATGTAGCGACTAAGCAGTAATTAGATATTTTCCCTATGGTCATTTGTATACTCCTCATAAATCCGCAGAGTAGTCAATGGAGTACAAATTAGGAATGTGCACCATCAAAGATTATACGATTGCTACGTTCCTAAAGAATCTATTTCTCTTCAAATGTGTCGTAATATTACTGTTTCAATGGAAGTTAAAGTTGTGAGTGCCACCACATGAAGATATCAAAAGACTTTTTACAGGGTCATAAATTTCATCTCTTAGTAGTAATGTATTTTAACGGATGTTGAAAAGGTACACTATAATGCAACGAGTGGAAAAGGGTAAAATTTATGCGTAATTCTCTAAATTTGAGTTATGTGTGCACATGATCACAGCAATTGATCATCAAGAAATATGCTGGTATTTGCATAAAGAATGTGGATGTTTATTAGCCTTATAATCAATCCATCCCCTCCATTCTCGATTTCCTGACCAAGTCTTTGTGACATGGAGTTGTCCACATTTTGGTCTCCTCTTACTGGCTTCATTTCCCATTCTTCCTCCACAATTTTCCTCATTGCATCTTAATTTTGGGTTGTTTCGTTTGAGGGGGTTGAAAAACGTTTGTTTCTCGCATTGTCTTCATAATGAACGCTGCGCTCCGTGCAGCCCACTCCATCTATGTTACATGATTTGTTTTGAACCATCTCCTAAAATTTTGACATTTGTGAGCTCGCAAGTATTCCTAGTTGCGGACGAAAAATGAATATTGATAAACATTTGAATAAACCTAGTTCTTATTATAGCGGACATAAATTTAATGATTTTGGGGTGATAGTAGTGAGAAACAGGTTTTTTTTACTTTTAAACACCAAATAAAAGTTCAGTAGGTGAAAGTCGAAGGCGCAACACCTCTTCGGGTAATTTTTCGACGGATGATTTGCCTTTTACAAACCTACTATCCGATTCCTCCACCTGGGAGAAAAATGAGGCATACTTAAAGGCTAATAAGATCTTTTTTCCCCCAAGAATTTAGGGAGAGGCCGCTAAAACTTTGAACAATATCTCTGCTTGCGCTGTCCGCTCTGCTTGTTCGTCTATCGACGCTCGTCTCCGTGAAGCAGTCATCAGTAAACCTTAGCCAAGTTCCGGGTGGTGATGGACGGGGTGGTTTGTTGTTGTGAATAAAGCACAGGTTTCAAATTCTCGCTGCACCAGAAAGAAAAGGCTCGTCGCGCTTCGAAAACATTGGAATCACCCGTCAAATATTTTAAAGGGCGTAAGAGAAGTCAAATACCACTTCTTTCCTGAGAGTTAAACGCCTGACGTCCGAAACATTATCTATGGCAGAAAAGGTATCGCCCGCAACACAAGGGGAAAGTAAACTCTTATTAAAGGCATACTATTTCCCAAATCAATATAATGCGGCCTTCATACAATCCAATTTTGAATGGATTAGTATTGGTGGAGCTTTGTATCGACACAGGGGAACCTCTAGGGATCCTCAAAAGTCCTCCAAGATTGCTCTTTGCTTTAACTCAGACTTATGGTAGTTGGCCTCCAAACCCATGCATAAGGGGAACTAATGGCGTTTGATTGGAATGGTCTGGGCTGATGAGGTGTAATCCGAGAACTACTTCTTTCTTTTTTTATTCCCAGGAGAGTGGTGTGCTTTTTCCTATCCTTATAGTTATTTTAAACGTTCGTATACAATACCACCACTCATTTCAAAAGTAACTTAGTTCATAGTAACGCATACGGACACAAATGAATTCACCGCAAGGATACGGAATATCATCTTAAATTCACCTTTACATAAGAAAGTTTAGTAGTTGTTACTGGGTTGCGAACCTGAATCGCAATCATGATTCTTCATGATAATATTGTTCGAGTACGCTCATGATTTCGAAAACTCGATCGTCATCACGAAAGATCGGGTGTTACATCGCAGTGGAGTGCGCTCCAAGGACCTTGAGCATTGCCCTACCAATGCGGCTTGCCTTTTGGATGACGATAACGACCATAAAAAGAAAAGAACCGTGACCCCACCCCTGGTCGAGACAATGTTGAGTTTTTCATTCAATTTCTGGTCAAGTAAATTGATTTTTATTAGGCAAATTTTATATCTTTTGTATTTAAAAAAATTCATATTATCAGCCAGTCATTGCAGCTACACATTACATTCATTCATATCGCCAATATGAGAAAACGTATATAAAAACTCATTTGTGTTCATTAAAAATCGAACACGGACCACTCTTTAGCTAGCCACATACATCTGACAGCTACAACATTAACCGTTACCTATTAATTTATTTCATTAATGACATTTTACTCCAAACTGAAGTCTTTTGAAAGGCTTTTCTGTTAATTTTAAATGTGCGGCGAATTTATAGCTAAGCATATAAGATATTATGCAGTCAGACGTAATAGAGTTGTTTATCCATAACCGCACCTAATTTCGGTAAACTTTTCGGAATGTTTATTCGTATATCCTGCAATTACTAGATAAAGCTTAACAGAGGACAGCTCGTCACCAAGCTTCCTGTGATAAAATGAAAGTAATATTGGGAAAATATGCCTAGATTATTCGGTATCGATGCGAGCACATTCGTTTTTATTTCTTGAAATTATATATATTTACGTATGTTTTCATAGTTAAATCTCATTCTGACGAACTAAAAACGGATTTATATTGGGTCAAGAACGATTCATTAATAAACATCCGTTTTGAATTTAATAAATATGTCTAAGGAACTTCGTCAATCTACAAAGGGAAAATCGTGAAAAATTTCATCACGTAGACTATACTTATTTTAATTAAATCTTTTTTGTATCGACATTTGGTGCGGATAAATTTCGATTTATATCATTTCGGTGAAAAAGACACAGTACACGTCATTCATAAAGATCCTCGGAAAGTCGACCTTGGTGGTAGAAGATGAAGATTTCAACATATACACCGAATTGGGTGGGATAGTGAATATTTTTTTATACCAGTCTTTCTGTATAAATGATATCATTCAACGTAAGAACCATGCTGATATAAACACAGCGATACACCGCGACTGAATGTGCGAATAATAATGAGAAGAAAGCTTGAAAATGAGGCGATTGACGACTAAGTTTTACGCTCCAGCAAATGTGAGTTCCATTGCGGATTTCAAATATTTGCGGTAGACGATGTTTTCCTCAGTGTTGCCAGTCTTTTGAGTGTGTACTGCTCCTATAAGTTCCCAAAAATGCTGCATTCTGGCGCGCGAAAAATTTTGCGTTAATTTCTTCCGCCACTGTACAATAAGGCATCCTTCCACTCACCAACACCCTCAAATACTTCCCCATCCTATTCTTGTGTGCAAATCCTATTCTCCTCACATTTGTAGCGCTCTGGTCACTGGTGCTTGCCTTTGAGTCAGCCATCTCTAGTGTGGTGTTTTTCTAATGAGCATATTGTGACTTATGTATATGGAATTGCCAAAATTTATAGACAAAAGGTGAACTATTCACTGGCACTATCTATAGAAGAACTTGATGCATTCATAGTCCTTTTGTTAGTCAGAGGGGTGTTAGGAGCAAATGCCTTCATATAGTTTGTAGAATAAAACCTGGGAAGTACGTCATTCAACATCTCTTGAATCACCGCTGTGTGGTGACTGTGGGTATTGATGTGCTTATCGTGTCATTGTGCTTATCATACCATCATCACGCGCAGTGTTATGGGTGCTAATTGCAATATTAATTCTATATACTCTTCTGGTTTACTGTTGTCTCTTGGTTCAGTGTCCCGAATCTCAGCATGAGAAGTGTGTTTTTGCATCACTTCCAACTTGGCTCTGTCATTTTTGAAATGAATCACATTTGCATTGGATTTTGATGAGTTAATGAAATAGTAAATTGTAAAGCGTACTTATTTAGTATTATTCATCAGACAATGTCTTTCTGTACATAAATACAATATTACTGCCAATTATATCTTCGCTTCAAGTTCAGTGATTAAGTGGTTGCCTGAAGCTCATTCTGGCTTTGTGTTGCCTTAGATCTGGCAATGCCATGCCAGTGATTGCCCCTTGCCTACCTTGCCCATTCCACAATTTTCCCCGCTCACACAAGAGTAAGCAGCCACTCACGTGAACGGCCGAATTCTCACACCCCAAGTCATTTAACAAGAACTTGAGTAGGCTACGGCTCAGAAGGAATTCAAACTGGCCATGCGACCACGGAACCAGTTGACTACTGAGGTTCAACAGCTCCAGAACTTCCTCAAAATGCACACATGCTCTGTAGCTCTATATATTATTACTCTCTGATTCATATGCTAGTTTTATTCATGATGGATTTTCAATTCTTAGCCTTATTTTTTCATGTATACTTTTTTTTTCATTTATTATTGAGGCATGAAAAGGATGTCTTAGATGTATGATTATTGATAATACACGTGTCCTTTTATTATATTTTTTCTAGGGATATTTGGAGAAGGCTAAGGTGAAAGTGTTCGACTCTCCAAGCCATGGTGAGAGCATGATTCTTGAAATTTTAGCTGATGAAATTATTTACTGGAAAAAGGACACTGCAGTAATTGCAAAGGAGCTTCTGGGTCGCCCATACCATGTGTCCTGGCCTCATCTGTTTGAAACCAAGTGAGTCCCTTTTCTCTTGCTCTCATTTGGAACGTCAGTGTGAGTGGTAGCTCTGTATAAGTGAGTTATGCTCTAGCAGCATCATTTTATTTTTTTATTTTCCTTGCGTTTACCAAGTTGCAGATTGATGTACAATACAAGACGTGCAGAGTGTATAACGCTTTATTCTCTATCCCCTTAACTTGTTAAGATAAAATTATTTTATAATTACTGTTACATGCATATTTATATGTGCATTTTTTAAAATGAAATTCCTTGTGGTTTCTAAATCTCTCTTTTCATTTAAATAGCGTCATTGATTTGGGGGTGAGTTATTTATTTTTTCTGTGCATTGATTCAAGTGTTGCATAGTCTGTTGGTTTATTAAATTTTCCTGAAGCTTGTCATCTGAGTTCCGAAAGTGCAATATAGGGGAAGTGCATTAAGGTATTTCTTTAAAATCGAGCAGTAATTCAGTGTGTGAGCCAGCCTACTTCTGCTTTAGTCTTCTAAAAATGCCATTTTGTAATTTATTGCCAATAGAACAGCTTATTTTATTACTTTTTTTCCACTTTTTCTTTTTTAATTGTTTATATTTATTTGATATATATATATTTTTATTAGGTTGTGTTTCGCTTAGAAAATCCATATTATTTGTAAAACATGAAAAATATCACCTAGGCTCTTATGTATAAACCACGATAATATAGCCTGGAAATTTTTTAAAATTTAGCCTTGAAAACCTGGAATTAGGTTTGAACTTTTTATTTTGACTTTTGTGGACACCCTGTTATAATTAGTAATTCATCCCTCAACTGTGTCACGAATCTGCTAAGTTCCTTTTTCTACCTTGTAATTAAGTGGAAAGGCAAATCTGTCACCTACTTGTCCCTCTCGCACAACTGATTGTCATGGGCAGTCCCTGGGGAGGGGGAGGAGGGGGGGGCGTGGCCCCCCCAGAAAAATTTGACAAATCGAAATTGTTGCGGTCACGTGTCACACAGCGCTGGCAACTGTGCGCCTGCATCCGAGCCATGGCATAGCGGCGAGGTCCCTTTCTGGAGAGTTTGTGAGTCTGCCAGACTCAGGGAGGTGGGGATATACTAACACACATGGAGGCGGCATGAGGCCCCAGGGCAATGGGACCTCATGTTGAGGCACACTCCTGAATACTAACCCAACTCTTGGGTCGAAACTTAACTTATACCAGTGGCTTAAAACAGCAGTCTGAGCACTTTTTTTACTGTAACTCTTGAACGGTTTGAGCTACATCGCTGAGATTTATGGAATATATGCTCAAGGTACATGGGAAAAGATCCTGCAAGTTTCATTAAATTCTCTCTTGTAGTTTAAAACAGCGTAAGGCTGAATCTCTCAGTTTCTCGACCCAGTTGGTGGTGGCACACGGCTGCTCAGCCCACGGATTGCCCCTTCGCCTCACCCACCAACTCACACTCCCCCCCACAATCTCCGTGACCAGACTCTTCCAGACGCTTTCTCCTCTCTCTCGCTCCCACGAGGTGTTTCTGGATGCTTCAAGGCCCTCCTGCGGCCAAGTATATATTGTGCCGGTGCGCCCTGTGCAGCATTTCAGTTCTGTTTACTGTTGCATTTATCTCTCGCTCTCACAAAGCCAGATCTCATTCACACACCTCCATTCACTATGCATAGTGTCCACGTGTTTTTCAGTGTAACAAGTGTTGTGTTTTTATGTGCAACAAGTGTTGTGTCCAGTTTTTTTTTCCAGTGTAACGATTGTCCACACCACAATCGGTGTTTCACTAGATGTTTTCGCTCATGACTGTGTAGTGTTGTGCAGTTAATTAAGTTTCACGCATTCTTGTGATTTTTCCCTTCTATTCTGTGTTTATTTTGGTGCAAGATGAAGAAAGTTTCAGATATTCGATCATTTTTCAAGAAAAATCTCTCTCCCTCTCCAAGAAATAATCAATGTGAAGATGATGATCCTCCCAGAGACGACCGCACATCCCCCTCCTCTGCTCTGTCAACGTTTGAAACTTCAACGAAACCCGCTGATGAAAAAAATGGAAGTAACCGAGAAAAGAGCATCTGAACTGACAGATTTTGGTACTTTAGAAACTGGACCGAAACAACCGAAAATTAATTTCCCGAAAACACTATTTGGTGACAGGAACCGATCATTTTCCGATGCTTACTATGAAAAACACCAGTGTTTGGAGTAGTGTGAAAAAGATTGAGCATACTGCTTTCTGTGTAGACTTTTCTTTACGGGGGTTGTTCAAGACCAAAACGGAAAGTTCAAAATGGGGTTTTTCAAGTGGAAAAAATTAAAAGATGAGATCGAAAAACATGAAAAATCAGGACCTCATTCAGATTGTCATCGAAAGTATCTGGGGTACCAAATGACTAATACATCTGGTACTGTACACAAGAGAGTCGTAAATCAGAGTAAAGACGAGATTGAAGAGAAAAAACGTTACTTGACAGAAGTAGCTGATATCATTTCGTATTTCAGTTGTCAAGGCATGCCACTGAGAGGGCATGATGAGTGCTCAGAATAGGGGAAACTGTCGAATTGTATCAGCATTTTGTGAAGTATGATGACTTTTTTGCAAACCATTTCGAGCAGTGCCTTAACTACTGAGGCCAATGGTTCAGAATGAAATAATAGAAGTTGCAGCCGGTCTAACTCTTTGAGAAATTTTAAAGGAAGTGCAGGAGTGTGGGTTTTATTAATTGATGGTTGATGAAGCCAAATATTACAAAGAAGAACAGTTGTCAGTTGTTTTGAGGTACGTAAGAGGATTGGAACTCTTCGAAAGGTTTCTGGATTTCTTAAATTGTTCTACAGCAAGAGATGCCGAGTCGCTAAGCCAACTGATTCAAGATTTTTTAGCTAAATACAGCTTGGACGATATACCAATGATTGGACAATCATATGATGGTGCCAGCGTAATGTCAGGAAAGAACGCATGTCTCCAGGTGAAAGTGAAAGAATTACACCGACAGGCAATTTATATCCACTGCTTAGCTCACAAAGTAAATTTGGCCATTGTCCAATCCTGCAACAATATCCAGTCAGCTAACATTTTCTTCAATACTCTTGGAGCCCTTCATATGCACTATTCACAACCTGGTAATCATGCAATCTTAGCAGTGATTCAAAAGAAGCTAGGCATTAATGGTAGAAAAGAAATGGGGAGCTTAAGTAGTATAAGATGGAGCCGCAGATACACAAATTGTAATGTTGTAATAAATTACTTCAACGCAATGAAAGAAGCCCGTGAGGAGGAAGTCAGTGGTGCACGAGATGGGGGCGGTATGGTGGAGGCCATCGGTTTGTTGAGATCTATCGCAAAACCTGAATTCATTGTTAATCTTTTCGTAATCCATTCAGTTTTATTGGTGACCAATTTGCTGAGTAAGTATTTTCAAGACCCAGATGTGACGCTTGGGAGAGCTAGTTCAGTTATTGCCAGCATTCAAACTACTTTCGCAGAGAGCAGATTTGGGTGGTTTATGGGCCAAAATAGTAGAATTTGCAAACAACAACGACATTCTGCTAGAACATGTGTCTGTCCCAAAGAAAAGAAGGCAGCAGCCATCCGCAAAAATGAGCGATTACTATGTTGAAACTACCATAGGAAAAAGCCAGCTGACTGACCCTATCACCAACACCAACCCCAACGCTCGAGGCTACTGGAAATTCAATGTGTACAATTGGGGTTTTAGATTACGTTATTTCACATTTTCAGCACAGGTTTGAGTCCGTTCTCCTCGCAGAGGCAGGGGATGCCTTTACATAGGTGAACTTGGCTGAAGCTGAAGATTTCATTAATAATTACAAAGAAATTTTGAATATTGTTACCCATTCCTTAAATGCCGAGGCAACAGTATTGGAATTGAAATATATTAAAAAACAAGGAAATTGAGGTAAACCTTAAAAATATGAGAACAGAAATAAAGGAAGACATGATGCCGAATGTTTACTGACTTCTCCGAGTAGCAATCGGCCTGCCTGTCAGCTTGGGCGGATGTGAAAGAAGTTATTCAGTCATGCGAAGAATTGAGTCGTGGGTTTGGTCTACAATGGGCCAATCAAGATTTTCAAATCTATCCATTCTTCACATCGAAAAAGTACTTGTTAAAGAAAGGGTTCCCAGCACTACCATCATTGAACATTTTTGTCAAAAAAAATACAGAGAATTCCTGATAACCATATTTTTTGTTACTTTTCTTTGTTTTCACCAAAAATCAATATTGAAGTTGTGAGTCTTTAATTTATTAGCAGATAACCTTCCCAAAGTCCCTCCCTCAGAAAATGTGTGAATCCTTGTTGAAAATAAAAACCATTTTATTTTCCAACTCAGTGTGATCATCTTTCTAGCCTACAACAATCCCTTCCAGTATTCTACAAAAATGTCATCAGAAATTAGGCTTAATTTAAGTTCTGAGAAGGTTAAATTAAAAAAATTTCTCGGCGGAGAAACCCCCGGACACCCTCTTGAACTGGGAGGTACCCCCCAGAGTACCTGGAGGGTGGGTGGTCCCATGGCACCCCCCTCTACCAGCCATATTCCCTAGCTACGCCCATGCTGATTGCCGGAAAAAATTAAGTTGTCATATTTGTGAATTTGACACTTCAATGGGCCACTGCTCGTTCGAGAACGAGGCGAAATACATGTGCGTGAGACTTTCTACAGGAAGAGATGAGTGTAATCCGATATTTTCTCTAATTGGAATGTTTCCATCATTATTTTGCCTCCACCAGCTCATCTATTTCTCGTGATGTCTTCTCTAAAATATTTTGTCAAATTATTATTTAGTGAATATTAACAAAATTAGGAAAATGCCTGCACTGTAATAACAAATATGCCAAAAAATCTATACCATACCTATTTGAAAAACTAATCTTCATATCGATTATCATTTGAACCCCATACCTTCATACTAGCTCGCCGCCATTATCACTAACCAATTCCTTTAGCAAATTTTATCATTACATCTGTTACTCCATTACATAAATTGATTAATGAATTAAAGATGATTATGCATGGATTCATGAATAATCATGACTCCTCTCTACATCTCTAGGTGTGACAGATGCAATGAAATAAGAGATTTACTCTGCCAAACAGATAGGTACAAAAACTCGTTCTTCCCGCGCACAATAAGCGACCACAATAAAAATGGAGCTCCACTTAATACACTCCTGTCATACATGTCACCATTTCATCTCCCAAATACATACATCAGTACACGGCTGGTGACCTAACACCCCCTGCCACACGCCCATGTGGTGGTGGTGGCAGTGTATCGTGTAGCTGTGGATGAAGTGCTTTAGATTCCTTGGTAAAGTGAATACTGTAGAAGGCCATTATTACGAGGGTGGCCTATGGCGAGAAGGCCATTATAGCAAGTGAATATTTGGCCATTGTTGGTCGCTATGTTAAACGTATACAGAGTTGGTCGGCTATTACGACTGGCCATTTTTGCCAGAACCCCATAAGGAGTCTGTTTCCTGGTAATTGTCATTCGGGATGCATAACCTGTGGGGGTGATTTGTGGCGCGTGACACTAGGACAGGTATACTAAGTTGCGGTAATTCGTGACAACCTTTCACTCCGAATGGAAAAACGAACTTCAAGGGAAGAGTTCCAATGTTTTTTGTATGAGCTCGCACATTACGTAATAGAGACTCGGTGGTCTTTGAGGGGGAGAAGTAGGGAGGCGGGGAGTAGACAGAGGTAGAATAGTAAAGAAAAGGGTTTTGCTGTGCACCATTTGAACGGAAAACGTGGCCAGAAGTGCTTCGCAACAGGTATTCAGGTACGCTTGATCCTGATGTACTTCCTGAAGTTCACTGCTTTTTATGACGAGTGTTACAATGGAAAAGAAAAGAAAGTCATTGGATTTGACTAAGAAATTGGAATTCATTCAGGTATGTGATAGAAAAAACACCAATAAAACGGAAATTGGCCGACAACATGGTTTAACATCGTCCACCAATGTTTTAATTCTGGAAAACAACGACAAAATTACTGCTGCCTTTAAACTTGGAAATGCCAAGGGGAGTAGAAAGAAAGTACTGCCGACAGAAAATGTCCCATTAGAATCAGTGTTATTTGAATGGTTCGCCCTGCAAAAAATATTGGAGACTCCATCAGCCGCACAATTCTAAATGCAGAAGCTGAAGAATTTGCACAACGGAAGAACATAGAAATTTTATCAATACTGATGATGACTTATCATCGATTTAAAAGGAGATGATGATAATCTCTTCACTGTATTAGTGGCATAAGTATTCATGTGAGTGCTCAAGCCGTAGAGAATTGGATGCGCGTTCTAAATTCGATACTGGCATCATATTAACCAAAGGGAGAATTTTGGTTAACCCCTGGTTTTAAAGCACTCATTTCAAAAATAGTCTTTGGGAACATGTAGACTAATCGTTTCTAATTTGTTCCACCACTTTAGGATGTGTACAATGCAGACGAGACTTTATTTTATATATTTTCTTCCGGAAAACCTTGGCTTTTATGGAAGACCATTGGAACAAAAAGAGCCCATTTGTAATCTGTAAGTCAGTGCATCCTTGATCATTTTTTGAATGGCGAACTATTCCTTGCACCTACGAGTCCAATACCAAAGCATGGATGACATCACAGATTTTTGGCAGTGGTTTCGGGTGTTTGATGCAAGAATAGGGAGGAATAAATAGGAAAGTAATGCTGAGTGTGGATTGCTGTCCCATGGTATCCCATCATTATTGGCACTCTCCCTCATTCCCAGCGACAGTGCTGCTACCGACTCAACCAACATCTTCATCTTCATGGCTTAGCTCATTCTTCACCCCTCCCCTATTGTAACCTGATCCTTTTTCTCGAGTTCCCCTTACTTGACAGATGGTGCTAAATCATTCTGTGATAAGCAGAGGCTGACATTTCTTCCTTCTTTCTCGGCTCGTATTTTGCTTTGGGTGATTCTTTGACGCCACCGGGGACCTTCTGAGGGCTATGATTCTGAGGCTCACAGATTTAAAATGGCATCGTGGACAGGGCAACTCTGATGTTAATGTTGGTAATTCAAAACCTGTTAAATCACATCTTTAAAGAAGTGTGGAAACATCCCTAAAATTATTAATTTATTCTTCAACTGTGTCACTAAATAGCTACTCTAAATCTACTAATCTACTAAATAACTTTGCCTACCTTGTGATTAAGGGAAAAGGCAAATTCGTCACCTACGTATTCCTTTTGGCATTAAGTGGAGAGTATTCCAACAATTTGACGAGCCAAAACACCATTCTCACTCAATACAGAAATGTTCTCAGTACTTATTCAAGAATGCAGCCAAATTCATCTACGAGAGACTCATTCTGCTAGAAAGAGATGGGATACCCATTGAAATAAGTATTCACAATGGTTTCGAAAGCAAATGACTCATTCCTCGTTATTTAATAGAGTAACCCTAAACCCTCTTCGTTTCTCTGACTATCGAGCGTAATATTTCCAAATTTCTTCCTGTGATGCGTGCACCATGTTGATGTAAAGAAACATCATTACGTTTTACAGCTGTCCGGAGATGCATCCATGCCACGATTGCCACCAGCAGTCGCAAAGGATGAGCATCTGTATGCTAATCGCGGTGAAATTGGCGTCCTAATTGCAAAGTACCTTACAAAACTCTCCCTATTGTGTTTTTAGTCAAAGTGGTTGTGGTTCTATCGGGATATGACCACTAGAGGTTCTGTTTTGACCCATTTCTGCATTGCATTTTCAAATCCCTGTCCACTTACTGTGCTTTCCTAATTTTTATAATAGTAATAGTTTACCACTGACTACGTTTATCAGTTAAATTTGTCTCATTCTCTATTACCTTCAAGTTGATCAACCACTTTTATGTGGCGCCTACGACCATTGTATACATATACGTTTGATGCCATTTGACCATGATATGCCATATTTTTCTGGTGATAGTTCAATGGGAATTTCCCACTAAATGTCACCAGAGATTTTGCATTGTGTGGAAAGTTCGGAATACAAATTAATCAGATGAAAGTTGATAATTTTCCCCCGGTAAACTTTGGAATTTCATGAGCGTTTTGACACATTTACAAAAACATTGTGCCAAATGCCCATTAGTTCAGTTTTGCCCGAGTTTTGAGGGTGCGTTATAACAAGAGATACGTTGAATTTTGTGCGAACTCGCTATAGCAGCCTTCTACTGTATTATAGAATGAGAAAGAATATTAATGCCAACATGCAGTACATTACTGTGAAGTTTCTTTATTATGTTATGTTATAAAGCCGTTAATGGTGGTTCAGATTAAGTGCAGTATTTTTTTTAAGCCAGTTGAAAAATGTTTTTTGAGAAACTCCAGCATTTCATGGAAATGACAGCAACAGTACTACGTTGTTTAATGCATGCACATTTAGGAAATGTAAAAATCTCACCTCTCGCACGTGTGGTTTTTGAAATTAGCATTTGAAATGACCTATAATGTCAATTTTTTCCAACAATTTCGATGCCATTGTTGAAGTATCAGCATAGCTGTCTTAGAGTGATTCTCACTAATTTCACCTCTTAAATATGCCCTTAATTTCCCCAGGCAACAAGGTTGTGGATCTGTGGAGTGAAACGGGTGCTGGGGTCGGATGGTACGCAGGGTGTAATGGCCATTTGAATGGTGAAAATGGCTTTTCTAAGAATTGATGAAACCGTTTTTGTGATCAGGGCATTTTGAGTGTGCATGAAGGTTCAGATACATGTTTGTACGAGTAAGTGGTACAAATACACCTCTAATATATGCCCTTTATTTCCCCAGCCTGCAAGGTTGCGGGCCTGTGGATTTATACTGGGGTGGGGGGCACACAGCTTTGAAATGGCCATTTCGAAAAGCAGTAATGGTATGTCTAAGATTTGGGAGAGCCTATTTCATGATTGTTAGGAAATTGCAAGTGAAGATTAGGCCACTTTCAGTGAACAATAAGTAAGAAATTCGAGTTTCTTCATCAAGATATCCCTCAATTAAGTTGGTGATTACAAGTGTAAATGCTGTAATCTTGGCAATGTAGAAATGTATATTTCTTAGAAAAAATATCCCTCAAGGAAATTTGTGTTTAGAAGTGTAAATGTTGCAGCCGCGGCATTGTGGAAATGTATATTTTTTTGGAAAAAAATTGAGTTGGTTGGTGATTGCAAGCATTAATATTGTCTGGCTTTTAAAGAAACACTGCTGTGATGGGAAGGGCATTGAAATTTCACATAATCTTTCATCCAGCTACCTCAACAAAATTAAAATAAGGAAAGCATGAATCCTTAGTAATTTTTTATTGTGTCTCGTTGGTCATTAATGTTAAGAAGTTATTTTTACAATATTTCCTCTTCTCATTGTAGAATCATTGAAGTGATGGATGCAAAGAGCACCTACAGTCTTGTGAGCATGGCAGGGTCAAAGGCAAAGCAAGGGATTTTGGATGAGGCCAAGGGTAAGCAGACTCTTGAAATCCAGCCGACACATCCAGACCGATGGAGACTAGAGGTGATGAGCATTAAGGAGGAGTATGGAACGCACTTGGGCGTCAAATTGGGCGACGTGAGCGTTGTGATAAGAGGACTGCCAATGTCAGGCCGCAAGTATGTCTTCAGTCCTAAGGGGACCGTCAACTTGCAGAAACAGGTCAGTTAGTGTATATTATATAATATTAATGGTAAGGAAGTTCATTATTCTATCATTAAATTCTTCCTTCATTAATGCTAGTCTCCTTGTACCTTCGCCACTACACCCATTTTCTTGCAGAGTACCACCTGAGTAAGTAGAGCAGTTTAATTATTTTTGCAGTGTGCAGGAAGAAAATGGGTATTGTAGCAAAGACAGAAGAAGGATAAGAGCATCAATGAAAGAAGCACTTGGTCATGTAATGGAGATGATGACTGACCCTTAAGTAGGGATATGAAAAAGAGACCAGGGAAGAGGTTGATGATATGGAGTGTCACGTTTTAAGGGGCAGAAACGTGGACTCTGAAGAAGTTCAACGAGAATAGACAACAGACTGATGAGAGTTGGGCATAGGAGGAGAGGAGGGTGGAGAAGGTTTGGTGGACGGAAAGGAAGACAAATGTGGAAGTGGTTGGCATGGGGCGGGGGGGGGGGGAAGAGGAGGAAAGGCAGCTTTTGGATGAGATCAGGAGGATGCAGGGGTAGGTGGCTGGGAGAGTGGCACCACGTTGGGCCACTTAAGGTCTTGATAGAGGGAAGGATGCTGGGGAAGGGGGAGAAAAGGAAAGGGTTGTATGGAAAGGATGGAGAAGGGTATTCAAAGTATGTGCAGGATAAGAAAGAATTTACAGAGGAAGAAATTTTCCCTCACATGTGAAAATCAGGAGTATTTTTGACTTTCAATAAAACCTAGCTTTAACAGGTGGATTGCTTTAATAATAATTTATATGTAATCAAATCAATGATAGGAAATTCAATAAAACCTTTTGAAACAATTTCACTCACAATTCTGGGCAAATTATTATTATTTTATTATGGGCTAATTATTGTTATTATTGCTATTGTGATGGGCTAATTATTTGTTGGAGGAGCATTAAGAGCTATAAGTAAGGAAACTATTTTAGAGCAGTTTATTTTTAATTCTTTCAAAGTATTGGGTCCTATGGAATTATTTTGTTGAATAACTCCTGTGATATAGAGGATATGTTTTTATAAAGAGAGCTGTTTTGCTTATAACGGAAATACTTAATAGAGAACATAGCGGACCATGAATTTTTCTACATAAAATCCTTCTATTAACCCTTTTGCGCTTAGTGATGGCTATAGCCGACGTGAATTTTCCTACGCAAACGAATGAATGTCGGCTCTAGCCAATGGAGATAAACTAACGCAAAAGGCCTTAATGTCTGGTATATAGCCAACGCCGCGAGGGAAGGGAAGTGACCGACACGGGGGCAATAATCCTAGGTATGCAGTAAACCCTTGCGACCCAGCTTAGGGACAGCCCAGACCCTTTCCTCCGCACGTGAGCTCAACCTTCCGCATCATTAGTAGTCCTCCTTGCTTCATGGAATCACGGTTAATTTGATGTATTTGCAATAGTTTTTCGAAGCAATTATTTTTTTCTCTCTACAAAATTTTTAACATAGAAATGAATTATTTGTTTTTGCTGAGTCTTAGCAAATTTCAAACGAAATTCTAGCATTGATACTAACAGAGTTCTTGTGCGGAACTCTAAATAGTTTGCACAAATATCAATTTAAGTTGTTAATATTAACGCTAGAATTTCATTCAAAATTGTAAAACGCTCAGAATAATATAAGAAATTCATTAAAAAGTATAAATTTTTGGAGTATACAGCAAAGAATTATTTAAAAGAAACAAGGTAAATGGAACAAACTTACCACGGCCTCCTGCTGAGAGAGGGGCTGCTAAGGGTTGGGAGGTGGAGCCGAGTGCTCGGGAGAAGGGCACGGTGTCCCACTGAGTGGGGTTCCAAAATGGGCGAAAGGCATACCTGAGCCATTCGTCACCACAAGAGAGCTCCGTAGAGGTACATAAATTACGTTTTGATTCACAGTAAACATAATTTGTCATCAATTTTGATTTCCAATTTAGGAATACTGTTCATTCATACAACACCTAAATTAACCGTTAGTGCAGGATGAATGTTTATTTATGTCCTCGTGTCCTATGGCCATTCAGAGTATGATGGTACATCTACATCTTTCAAATTCACTCTGCAGCAGTAAAGGTGTACAATCACGCCTCCCATTCTAATGCCTTGTAAGACGTTTTGCCATCCATCGTGGTGGCTAGTGAGCCCAAATATCACTATAAAGTGTCTCTGAAGAGTCCTGCCCCCTATTCCATTCTACTAACCAAGAACTACATTCAGTCTTGAGTACGTGTGTACCACATCTAGTTGCACTAGTTTCATTGACAGAAGTTTTTGTGTTCAAAGCTGGGTTTTGTTGCTTTTTAAGTTATTAATGTTGTTTATATAATACAATATTTAGGATCTTATGTGGTAAAATTGTTTTTTTTTGTTTTGCTTTATCCTCGATGTATATCACATTCATCCAACAAATTTTTCAGCTACTCCAAAGGAAAGATATCGAGATATAATCAGGTAGGAAGGCTAGCTTTGGAAGATATTCATAATATCTTGACAAATGCAGTCTGATTATGAGCATTCATCCAGCAATGACAATGTCTTCAATGATGAAATAATCAACTCGTATGAATCTGATGAAAGTTCTTCTGATCCTGGGTGGTGAGCAGCACAACCAAAAATACCTCTTTTGACACCATCTAAACCACTTGTGTTGAGGGAGTGGAGGTGTGCTGAAAAGTTTCAACCAACAACTTTTTCAGTCTTTGATGATTTTTACTCTGCTATTTTTGGCAGTTTTTCTCAGCAATTGGATTATGCTGATGACAACAGTAGACTAGAAACTTCAATTTTCTAAGAGATCATTGACGAAGGTCTTCTTAGTAAATTTGTGTTTGAAGTGACCAGTTGTCACAAATGTTTTCTTAAAAATGCTTAACACTTTGACTGCGATTTTTAAAACTTGTATAAACCCAAAATGCGGAATTTTTTTTTCTCGTCAATGCACTTCATATTGGACCTAATAGGCAATGGCTATCACTATTATTTTATTTTCAATTATTTTTTTGGTAAAATTAAATAAATAATTTTCTACGTCTATAGACGTGGTCCGCTATAGGGGATGACACGTAGTTATGAAACCCAACATCACTCAGTTTTCGGATTTATCTATTCCTATTACGAAAACGTTTTACCCAGAAAAAGTTTGGGGGCAATGCTCTTTTGATACTCCCTCCAATTTTGATATAGTGTCAGGTATCATTCAGATTCTCCTCCGCTAACCACATTCAGCTATCCTCCATTTCCGGTGCGACTTTCCTTTTTTACCAAATATTTTTCACATAAGCTATGAATAATATTGAAACCTGGTGCTGGAGGAGGATGCTGAAGAAAAAATGGACAAAAAAAATAATAAATACAAAGTGTACAGTAGAGTAGAAGAGGAAAGTACCATTTAATGGAACTCCATAGAGGAATGATGAACCAAACCGATTGAACCCACCCTGAGACACAATGGGTTCGTGAAGAACATAATTGAAGGTAAAATCGAGGGAAAATTCCCAAGAGGTAGACCTAGGAATAAGTTGATGGACCAAATAAAGAGGAAAGTACATAGAGCTACCAGGAAGTAAGGGAACTAGCATTTGATAGGGAAGTGTGGAGGGCTGCAGCCAACCAATCTTAGGATTGAACGATCAATGATGATAATGAATCTATGTTTAGCTCTGGTTCTGCACGATTTGCGGGATAGGGTGTACATCATGCCATTTATCACTGGCGGATATTTATCACCGCGGAATCACTCTGGGGTGCACACCTTTTTCTGCTTTTTTTGTAGCTTGCATGCCTTCCCTGGTCACCTATACTGCTCACTTATCCACGGTGCAGTGTAATTCTCCCGGTGATCCTTAACGAGTTTTATATTGATTACAGGTAGTTCATTATTACACCGGAATTACATAAAGAAAACAATACAAATTTTATTTTGTGTAGTATATAGATTTTTTTGAGTATTGTAGTTACAATTGGAAAGTGTTTGTTCAGTATCTGTAACAATTTCGGGAGGTACATATATATATGCATAAAACAGCCATTTTGCGAATAACACCAATTTCAATTGAATGAGTACATTAAAATTGTTCACAAGTAAGTCACAAAATTAAAAAAATACATAAAATTTGGCCCTCTGGCACCAGCAAAGAAATTACTTCCAACCAACTACCTAGGATTCAGACCATGAAACTCTTTGAAGCATTTGTCAAGACAGAGAGGTGGAATATCCAGGCAATCAGGACAGTAATAAATAGTCAGCTTACGTTTGCCATTTTTCGTGCAAATTTGGCAATCTTTTTGTTTTCTTCTATCACCTTTGGTCGTCATGGGGCTAAACGTGGGGAAATGGAGTTCTAGGGAGAGAGTGTTTATTCTGGGAGGCAAGACTTTTTCTCGCCTCTGACCAAAGTCGACGAGTTTGCCAATTACACTCAGTCTGAAACTTTGTAGATTAAATTTCTCCCCCTTAGAATATGTTTTATGCAACTGAAAACTGTTGAGCAGCAGAATTTGGACAATTTGGAGAGCCACTTTTTTACACCATCATAAGGTCTTCCTTGGTGTTATGTGATAGGACAAAAGCTGATCTAATCTATCCACCCCTTCCATGTATTTGTTATATTCCAGGACTGCTTCAGGAACCCTCCTTTCGATATTTCTCCTACTGACACTGTTTATCAATTCCCCGGAGTACTGTGTACTAATCATAGTCACCTCTTTCTTGTCCTTCCATTTTAAGACACATCCCGTCGTGAGACCACTTTTCTACCACCTCTCCTTGTTTTTAATTTTTTTGATGTAACTTCCGTGGGATTTCCTTTTCTGTTCGTTCTCAGCGTGCCAGTGCACAAAATTTTGTTAGCTGCTAAACTTGATATTATGTCAATGCTGGTAAAGTAATTATCCATAAACACACAGTGGCCCACTCCTCCAAATTTCTGCAAAAGTTAATGAACAACGCAGCCCGCGTGTCCTAATCCTCCTTCAACAGTTTCACCTGCTCCAGTATGAACTAAGATTTTTGCAATGAGTCTGGATGGCTCGGCTAACATGTACAGCTTAACACCAAACTTATGCTTCTTTCCCTTAATATATTGCCGGAAAGCCAATCGCCCCCTCCATAAAATCATGGACTCGTCGATGCTCAACTCTCTCGACGGGTAGTAAGTATACTTTATCCATTATATCCTCAAAAAAATCAAGGAGCGGCCTTATTTTCTGAAGCCGGTCGGATGAACGTGGCTCTTGTAGCTCACCGACGGGTGCAAAATGCAAAACCCATAAAATTATTTGAAAACAATCGCTGGACATATTTGAAGAAAAGAAAGGTATATTATAGAACCTGTCTTTACGCCAGTAATCCTGAATTTGAGATACTTGTATCATTCCCATGTGAAGTAATAACCCCAGAAAAACATAAAATTCATCCTTTGACAGAGGTTTCCAATCTCCAATACGCGCACGCGGAGATGATCTCCCTTGGAAGAAACGTTCAGCATTTTTATTTGTTTCTTCAATAATTTGATCGACAATTTGGTCAGAGAAAAGCAGATGAAAAAAATCCCACGGAGTCTCTCCATCCAGTCTAACTTTCAAAGTCCTTTGTCGAGTGCATCGAATTTTGCATACAGCCGGTCTTTCCTCAGACCAAGTGCGGTCAGTGCATGGTAGGTGGATGGGAAAAGTCTGAGTCATGGTCGAGCAATGGGGCTGTGTACTTGAGGAACCCACGGACATACCAAATGATGAATCTGGAGAAGACTGAAGAGCATCATTCTCTGGACCCACAAATTCTTCCGGGCCACTGCTTCCATCACTTAACTCGTCACTGCTTAGAACAAAGCTGTCATCACTGTCCTCAAATCTGAAAAATCATCCTCCAAAATCACTTCAACTTCCTTTTCTGCTAATGCTCACTCTTTCCATTTACCTTTGGACTTATGTGAATGTGTTCCTAATAGGGTAACAAAAAACTTAAAAGAAAAATCAGAAATAGTATCTATGAACAATATGCAGATTCATACATGCGTAAATATGTGAGGTTATATTTTATACAAGTTCTTATATATATCATATAGCTATTTGGTCAAATTTAGAAAGTTGAACTAGTGTATTATGTCGCTATTAATTAATTCTTGCAAAAGTTTACGTTCTTTACCTAATCTTGGTAGACGAGCCTTTGAGGGACCAGCGGTTGACTCTTCCGATGGATGTACAGGATCTGAAGCCGGGCATGAGTCTAAATAATAACGCTCAAAAATGAATAAGTGGTAATCGCAATAAAAATATTGTGGTGACAAATAAAGATATTTTATCAATAATTACCTGAAGTTGAGTACTTCTTAGGATTTGATGGGATCTTGGCTGAAGAGAATAGAAAACGCTATGTTAGTATAAAGGAAATTTAGCAGTGAGAAATAATTAAATAACACTGTAATTTAATGAAAAACTTACCAGAAGAAGGAGAAAATATTGTTCCCTGATGTTTTCTTTTCCCCATGTTATCACAGTTCAAACCTATTATATTCCACTGCCTGATGTGAGAACCTCTTTTCACCACGTCCACCTCTAATCTATGTTCGACACGATCCTTTCCCTGCTATTTTCTGACAGTGCATTAACTGCCCTTGTATCAAAGTATCACAATGCTTCTGGCAAAATTCTCATTGAAAAGGAGGTTTCACGAACATAAATTGTCACACAAAGTCGTATTCATCAGATGGCACTCACTTGATGACGATGCAAATAATGACACCGGCACCAGCATTTCCTTTCACATTGTGTGGTGACCCAATATGAAGGTATCCTTTAGATTGTAATCATTCCAACGCCGTCGATCTTATCTTACCAATCCATGCCTAAGAATTGTGGTGTGGAATTCTATCCCCAGCTTGGATTTCTTCTACAACTTTGTCGTTTTGGGGTGAGCTCTGTCAAAACTTTGTATTCATTCTGCAGCCAAGGAAAGACCCTTCGCTAACAAAAAGTTGCCTCTACTAAATTAGAAGCGGAAGCATACTCTGATAATGAGGACAAAGAAACATCCATATTCAAGTTACAATGAAGGTCCATCGGAAGAACAAGAGAATTTAAAAAAAATCTTCTGTGGCTAATCAAATCATGTAGATACATTTAAATGTAAAACCTATGAATGGAGAATATGCCAAAGGGATAACCTCATTTATGAATGCAAGGAGAAGGAAAATATGCTTGCAGATAGAAGGAAAAAGAAAAAGATTTCGGCACCTATAGGTGCACACCCGTTTGTAGTGTTTGTCTAACTACACGCGCATCACGAGGTATTAAATTATTATAAAAATATTCAATATTGAAAATGAGGTTTTGAATTTCCAATACATCTCAATGATGATAAACGTATCAATTACTTTGAAAACTCAGTTTCTAATGAAAAATAACCACATTATACCTCGAAGAAATCACAGAAAAATGATTTTAGTAATTTGAAGTTTGTTTTAACATAAGTTGGAATAAATGAGATGCTCAAATAAACGGATCCGTATCTTTAACACCCTAACTGTAGAGAAGAGGCAGAGTGAAGGAAAACTGGTTACAAAAAACTGATCCCACCAGGTACCGTTTCTCATGTAAATGACTCAGCACGTCGATCGACGTGTTCCGCCGCCAACCGCAGTGCACGAACACGTCGATAGACGTGGTCCGCAGTCAACGTGTTATGTAAAAGAAAAATCAAAGTTACACAAGTGGAAGGAAATTACTGCAGAAGATTTACATATTTTTTTAGTCCTTGTTATGTTGATGGGCCACATAAAAAAGAACAGACTGGAGGACTACTGGTCACATAATTCTATGATTGACTCAGCAATATTTGGAAAAATTATATCATTGGATTGTTGCCAGCTGACGCTTTGACTGTTACACTTTTTTGATAACAGCAGTCAACCCCAAGGTGATCAACTGTATAAAATTAGGGCTGTTGTAGACCACTTAAGAAGGAAATAGCAATCCATTCTTTATGCACTTAGAAATATATGCATCAACGAAAGCATAGTGGCTTGGAAAGGGCGCCTTCAATGGAAACAGTTTATTCCATCCAAACGTCATAGATTTGGGATAAAGATGCTTCTTCTTTGTGATTGTGAAACAGGATACATATGTCCTTGATCAAATAATTTATGCAGGGAAGGGAACAGATTGAGTATGATGAAAAAGTTGTAATCTCAGGTTCTCTGGTAAAGACATTACTTGCTCCTTACAAAGGAGAAAAACCTCAATGTCCACCTTGACAACTAGTATACAAGCCCTAATTTAAAAAAACTATATATGAATACTGAACTGAAGCTTGCAGTAGCATTAGAAAAAACGGAAGGAAATGCCTGAGTTTCTAGGCAAATAAAAAAAGGTGAATTTGTCTCAAGATATAATACAATCTTGTGCCAGCAACCATTCCTTACCTATGGCTCCTGTCAGACTGCAATTAACGGTGCTACACAAGTTAATAATAATAATATTAATAGTTAATTGCCAAGTTAGATCACTTACAGTAAAAACTATCTATAACTGATATGCTTGTCTAGACCACAGATATATACTATTAGATCGGCAGGCAGCGGCAGGGAGGGGGGTGAAGCCGCAACAGACGCATGGTGGCCATCTTACCTTCTCCCAAAACGGAGCTTATATCGTGTAGTATGTGGAAACAACTGTATGAGTTTTAAGGTTAAAAGAACTCAACTCAACCCAATTTAAGATGCGAGCATTTAATCAGTACACCATCTTACAAGAAGCAAATTCATGTACAACGACAAGAATAAAAAAGAAGGATAAATAAAACATCGCTACAATCCAATAAACAACACATCGAGATGGTACAGACAGTGGTGCCAACTTATGGGATGTTGAGTAAGTAAATTACCAACAGATCACAATATTAAGATCACGAACACTTCCCCTTGTTGGGAATTTACTATTGACTCACAAAAAAAACATATCTATTGTGCTGTCTGTAAAAAGGCAAAATGACATGTTCCATACTTATGAAAAACTTGTCCATTAGGAACCAATAAAGTATTATTATTATTGAATTCTTCACTTCTCAGCCTTTTTAAGGGCTGGGAAAGATTCACCTATCCCGGGTGCAAGGCACCAAAGGGATTAGGCTCAAGTACTGTTTTAATGTTCATTTAAAAATCTTCGTACTATGGAGCACATATTAATTATTGCGGTTTTTTGAATTCTCATGTACAAATGATTTTCTATTCCTATTGTTTCCAAGCTTTTGTGCAGGTTTTTTGGTATTACACCAGTCGCGGATATTATTATTGGTACTATTTTAACTGTTTTTTGGTTCCATATTTCTTTTATTTCTTCAGCCAGAGGAATATATTTCTGTATTTTTTCTTTGTACTTAGCCTCTAAATTTTTTGTATTTGGAATGGATACATCTATTAAGTATGTTCTCCGGTCTTGTTTTAACCCTTAACTGGTCGCACCCAAAAACTTACACAAACGGTCGCGTCGGGTCATTATGACCCAAGATTCATAAAATGCCATTAACTAAATATTTTCACGATAAATTTCTTTTTCTTTTACTTCTTTTCATTAATAAACTGACTTATATAGATTAATATATTTTTATTAAAAAGTTGCCACCGTTTAATACACAAAAACATCATACACATACGACTGCATTACAGCAATTTTGTATTAAAATTTTACAAGACATTATTGAGCTGTACACCATTTTTCATGAAAAAAATCAACCAGCTCAGGCCAAATGATCTTGCATGACCGTTACAGACTCATATTAAAATATAAAAACTGGTATCTGACTCAAAAGAAAATGTCACCCTTGAACCCATTTGATAGTGAATAAAAAGTAGTCCAACAATAAACAGTAGATTGATAGACAACGGAGAGATTATATTTACAAAGTAGATGTTCTTAAACCACCTCTTTGTCTTGGCAAATTTTACATAATAGTACTGAATGATTTTTACAAATGCTGTTATTACAAGATACACAAACTTGGCTGTATTTATTGTCTTTGGTACTGGGGCAAAGGCTGATTCTCCTCCTCTTATGTGTCTCTCCATGCAAGGGTATTTGCTCTTCTTTGTTTAACTGTGACAAGTTTGTTCCTTCTTCTTCCAAAAACATTTTTATTTTTAGTCTCAAATTTCTGTTGGTGTTCTTATTTTCGCAAAGTTTTAGCAACTAATTTTTAGTAAGTTGATTGCCTACATTTTTTTAGAAACTGTCGGCGAGAATAAGTCTGGTTAGTGTCCTTTGTTCTAGTGTGTTTGAATAATATGTAGGAATTTATTCCCATTACATTTATGACGTGATAAAAAATTGCAAGTGGCCACCTCTTCGTTCTTCAGCCAACACTGTAATTAGAACAAAGCTGATCATTTGAGTCCACTCTTCCCTTGGTTGAGTTATAAAAAAGTTATTATTTCAGGTAGTTTTTTATCACCGCTTGTGGCATCAATGTTTGAGTCATGGTGAAAAGTCGAAATAAGCACCACAGCCCTTGATTTTGCAGGAACGTATGACACCATGGAAACTTCCGGAGTAAATCCAAAAACGGAAGTGTGTACGGGTCTGTTTCTGGATTGAAGAAAATCAAGAGGAGTATCCGCTTTGTTTTTACGCATTGTCCCCACAAGCGTCAATTTTTTTGCAAAAGGTCCTTTGCTAGAGGTATACTGGTATCAGCAGCGTAGCTAGGGGGGGCGGTCCGCCTCGGGCGCGCACTTTTAATGGGGGGGGCACTGTGGGGTCTGCAGAAGGCTATTATACTATTAAATTATTAATCCACTGAAGCATTCTTTTGCTACTTTGAGTTTTTTCTTTGTTTTATTAGTCAAAACCGAGTAGAATTTGTGGCATGTCACTTGTATCACAAATCTTGTGATATTAAGCTTCATCAGTCATTACTTGGATCTTATTTTTTTATCTTTTATTAACATGCTGTATGAATTTTACTCTAAAAGACAAGTATTTTTAACAGACTATCGCCCTATTTTCAGATGAAGCGAGTTAAAGAAAGTGGTGCTGATATCAGATTAAACTATGAAGCTAGTTTTCGGCGTGATATGTTAAAAGTCACTTATACAGTTCCATTAGTTTTACAAATCTTCTGCAGAAACTAAGATAGGAGATGCTTTGAGATCGACTGTTCAAATTTAGACTTGATGTTTTACACAAATATCAAGACGTTCTATTCGGATGGAGAAGATGATGATATCATTTGGACGATAAACTATGTTCGCGCAATGGAGGAAGCATTCAATGTATACTTCATATATTATTCAATAATTCCACTCTTTGTTTTGAGTGAGAATTGAAATGATAATGACGTGACATGGTTTGGGAGACATCTCTGTTTTTCTCTTTTATTACTCGTTATAATTTTGATGGGCACACTTGACAACACTGGTACGTGCTGCTAAGAGGACCGCCCCCACGAATGACCTTGGCGGCGACTGTCGGGGTGGTTCATAATCTAGATAATAATTTTGCTGAAGTAATTCGTCAAGATGTGTCAACCAAAGGACAAACTAGAAAACTAACTCACGAGTGGTTTTTTAAAACTCTGACTGATGGCGAAAAAATATTGAGATCTTGGATGGTGTACTCCCCTTCCAAGGAAGCTCTTTACTGCTTTTGTTGCAAACTGTTTTCAGAAAGAATTGACACAAAATTTAATTCTGAGGACGAATTCAACATATTGTGGAAACTGAATCCTAGAATTTCCGACTATGAGTCCAGTGTAGATCACGTTAGAAATTACACACAATGGCAGGAATTGGAAATTAGGATTGCTGGTGGAGCAACAATTGATAAAAAAATAACAAGAAGTTGTTGAAAGCCTGGCGAAGAAGTGGAAGGCAATCCTTACAAGATTGCTTGATATTATTAGATTCCTACCTAAACAGAATTTGGCTTTACGAGGCCATCGAGGAGTCAATCAGAAGAAAAACGAGTGTGATGTTGAACTTGAAGCAACAGAAAGTAGAGGACATTTTTTAGAGCTAGTGCATTTGTTGGCAAAATCATGTATCAGATGATATATATATCAGCAAATCCATGAATTATGCACCGATACAGTGACCGGATTTTGATAAAAAAAAATCGAGCAGCACACCCTCCCAAGTTGATTCTTCCTTTAGTTTGGACCCTTAGGAAACACCTCAAGCCAATGAACCAAGAAAAACGCACTGTTAGAATAGTTTTTTCAGCCTTTTTTGTCCAAAAAACGAACTAAAAAATTAAGAAATTTTTCGGGTTATTCAATGTTCTCACATGTATTTAACGGACTCTTTTGCTAAGGGGGCAGTCTCCAGAGCAGAGCAGGAGTTATTTTCAAATGTGAACTGAACCAAAATTTGGCCACCTGGCAGGAAATCGCCATTTTCGACCAAAGGCTGATTATTGATTTTTCGCATTGATAGCTAGCTGTATAGATCCTTAATGGCTCAAAGAGCCAGAAAATGTCGAAATATTCCCCCCAGACATTTGGCCAAACTTTAAAGACGCATAATTGTCTATTAATGACCATTTTGGACCACCTTGTGGTCCTCTGCCGTGTTGAGTGGGTTTTTCAAACTTCGGAAGTGCTACGAAGCAAGGAGTGTCAGAAAAGTTCAATTTGAATGACTCGAACCATGTGGGGCGACTGAAATAATTTACAGATTTGGACGAAAATGGCCATTTGTCATGCCGAGGCTAGGTTGGGTTTTCTGGCCCAGCAAATACGAGTCAAGAGGTTTAAAATAGCGCTTGAGATACAGAAGAGAACAATTATACACCCCAAACGTCACGAACCAAATCTAGAGGTGGCTAAATGGCCGAAAATCAGTCTCTATGACCAGCAGGGGCCGGCCAAATTTTCATAGCTGATGACTGGGTATTTACAAGCACTGAGGAGTGGAATATGAAGGACCAACTCAGGTTTAGAACTCGGAGTCCTTTGAGGGACATACAGAATATGATGCAGCCCTCCGAAAATGGTCATTCACGACCAAAAACCACTATGTGAATTCTGGGCCAGTGAATGTGGTTTATGCCTTTTTTGAGGAGCGTACAGGGTGGATTTAAATCTTGGTCACATTTTGGTAATTTTGAAATTGGCAATTTTTTTTCATTTTTAATGCGCACACAACACTTTGAAAAGCTCGAAAAGACTTGTACAAGTACCCGTGATGATCTTGAAGACCATTGAAACCAAAAATGCGTCCAAGGATGGCCATTTTGGGCTGCGCGGGTGGGAAACGGCAATTTCCCGCCCCTCATTGACCAGAAATGGACACGCGCGTCATTCATTTTCGGCCTCGATTCTAGTGAAGATCATCTACGGAAATCGTATGATTGTTTGCTGAATTCCTTCAAGTCCTCTCGTTTTCATAAAAATGTCCTTTTCTGTACTCCTTGGTGACCAAAAATGGACATACTGATCGAGAACTTTTGGTCTAGATCCTATAGGAGACCAGCCCAGGAACTGGCACAATTTTTTCCGAATTTTTCTCGCGATCCCCTTTGTGGGTTGAAATGGCCATTTTTGACCACTCCAGACCAAATTGGGGCCCCTAGGGACATGTTTTTGGTTTGAATCCTCTTCAAGATCATCACGCGCACGTGAACAAGTCTTTCCGAAGTGTTGCGTGCTAATTGAAAAAAAATGGCCAATTTCAAAATGACCAAAATATGACCAAAATTTCCGGAACAAATCTGGCGTCCTCTTTGAAGAATTTTGAACACTCTTTGTTCCTTGAATTTTTCGTCTAGATCCCGTACAACTCGAGTAAAAAAATCATGAAGACTTTGCCTGGTTTCTTAAAGCGGCCACTTCGACCTCAAGAGTCTTCATTCTCTCTTCGCAAAATTTGGGGGAATCTCTCTCGCCTTCCTGAGACTTTACCATGTCCTCATAAGAACGTTCTAACGCCTCTGTTCGAGCTTCTACATTTCGAACTGTTAGCTTCACCATATTTTTACACTCCTCCCGAACATTAGTTAATGTTTTCGTGGCTCGTTCCACACAACGTGTTCCCACATTGCGTATATTCCCCTTTATTAAGGCAATCTCCTCGGAAAAACCTACGCTCCACGTTTTCATTTTCTCCTCCATCAATTCGTTACTCGCTCTAATCTCGTCGCGTAACGCGGATTTAAATTCCTGACGAGTAATTTCATTCGCGGATTGAATCTTTTCTTTCACGGCTTGAAGTACCTGACGAGTAATTTCATTCGCGGATTGAAATTCCTGACGAGTAATTTCATTCGCGGATTGGATTTCCTGACGCATCGACTGCATTATGGACAAGAGAGTATCCATAGGATCACCCGGGATTCCGTTTGACTGACCTCACGGACTCCACTATCGCGTGTCTGGCTCGGTGGGGATTCGACCTCTGTCGCGGCCTCCTCTGAGACATCTAACATCATTCCCTTTATACATGATGTTATATCGCTCGCCTCGGACTGAGTGCTGTCCTCATCAGAGTCCCCTTTGTTCTCCCGATAATCCCTAAACGCTGCCGTTTTATCCGGTGAGTCGGCCATTCTAGAAACAACACACAGAAACGCGTGAAGGAACTACCGAATGAAATCAAGTCCTCGAGTCTGGAAACCCACTTTCGATCACCTCCGTACGATTAGAAAGAGAAAAAAACGTTTACACAGAAACAGCTAACCCGTGGGTGCGTAGTTAAGATCACCATAAAAGTACGATGAAGAAAAATAACCAGAAACATTACATAAATCCTACGCTCATCGAGACTATGCTGCGACTGACTTGAAAGTATAGCATTAACACGGGCATTTGCCTGCCCAATGACACACTACTAACACACGTGCCAAAACCACTTCTAATTCGCCCGCGGATACCACTTCGACTTCGCCGGCCCCACGTTGGGCGCCATTTAATCTGTGACGGAACGCTCTGCGTAACCCACGGAATCTCCCGGTCGTTTTTGAAGTTGACCGTGGCCAAGCTCCTCAATCAGCAGACTAATAAAAATTTTGAGACAAATCTTACAGTCTTTGTACGGGTGAATGGTAGCTACGATTATCGCGCGGGTCGTTGGGTCTGGAATGACACTTGGATGGAAAGACACGACTCACATTGACAATAGAGCGTAGATTTATTTGACAATAAAGACATAAAAATAATAACCCTTTATGCAATGACTGTGTGAAACATAAATGAAACATGAACCCTTAAACTTACGTGCTAGCAATGCTTAATCCTAATGAGTTTGACTAATTCTAAAGTTTACAAGAAAAACAACAAAAATAAAGGGAGAGTCTGAACTTGGTGACAATCTCCTTGAGTGTACCAACTTTACATGTTCCACGTCCTCTATAATAAGCTTTTAAGTCCTTGAGCAAAAATTATAGGACGGGAATGATTGATACAGTGAGATCAAGTGACGTTAGGAAGATAGAGATTATTCTTCTTGGAGGTCTCTCTTCTCGAAAGAGGAAATCACTCATTGACAATGGGGATTCCGCTTCTTTACGACACTTGGGAAGTCACCACCAACGGTAACAGGGGAGCGTATGCGATCAATTAACGATCGCGGCAGACGGGAGTGGGTTAGAGGGCGTATACTTATGAAGAGTTGAAATGGACGCCCGCTGCTTAGACCGAAATTCCTGGTCCTTGCAGACTGCTGCCACGTGGCGCAATGTGTCTTCCGCCAAATGGGTACCGCCTCGGCAGGATACCCGGCGTCTCGCAAACAGTGCAGGCCACGTGTAGGGCGTCTCTCTCTTCCCCCCCACTTCTCTCCGCTCGTCCGCTGACTCGCTGCTGCTAGCGTTGTGTGTCGAGAGGTCCGTACTCGACGGTAGTTCAGTGAGTTCTCTCTCGATGAGGTTGCTTTACCTCACCAAGAAAACTTTCGATCGCGCCGGCTTCGCGCAACCGTCTTACAACTAATGACAAGACACTGTACAAATCCGCTGCAGGGCGGTAAATTCAAACACTGCTGTGAGCCGTGTATTCCTCCTGCGATTTACCCGAGGGAACCCGAAACCACGTATACCGGGAATCGCCTCAGACAGGCGTTACAATATATACAGATTACTCTCACATGAAGATACTGTGTCGCAATAATTCTAATTAGGCCTTTGAGATGTGTGTTCATTGGATTTAGGTCTAATACATGATTCTTCAATGAATCAAATAACTTGAGGTCTACTGCCCTCTGTACAATGGCAGCAGAGATATTTCTTTTTAACAAGTTGTTTAAATTTGTTGTAGCACACTCTCGATAGCATTTTTCTGTCAGCTTGCGAATTGTAACAACATCAACAGATGGATGGATTAGCCCACCTTTATCGTTAAATTGAATGAAGGACCAGTAATGCCTTTCAGAAACTGGTGCATTTTTGCAGGGATCACAGCGCAAGGTGACTAACATTCCTTTCACAACATGTCCTGCCATGTACTCCACCACCTTCTCCACATACAAAGTGAGGAAATCGTACATTGGAATATAATTGTGATCTGTTGCATCTTTTTTGAAGATGTCACCCAAAGCATTGAAGATTCCTTCATCAGGCACAAGAAACTCACTTCTTGAAGTTCTTACAGTGCTGCTGACATGAAGCATGTTCATATCTTCTTGTGGTACGGAGTTTCATGATTTGCTGCTTTTGAGCTCATTCCTGACAATTAGCCTTTTAAAAGCAGACTTAAATTGGAGGCAGGTTGGATTATTATTCCACCCACCCCTTTGCCTAATCAAACCGAAGAAGATTTCTAAGTGATCTTGGCTCAATTTATAGGGTTAGAGGTATTTGTTTGTGTCACAGCCTACAATTCTGTCAAAAATGTCTAGCACACTAAGGAGGCATACCTTGAAGCCAAGTAAACCCATTCTCTTTGGTGCAGAAAGAATTGACAGTGATCCATCTTTGTCCACTGATATTTCCCCCAAATACACAATTGCCTCAGTGATGAAAGATTTCCTTGAACCTTCATTTGAGCACCGGAGAGCTGCCTTGAAGGATTTCCCGAAAAGTTGGAGGCATTAAGAATGTCAAAAATGTTGTTCACATACCTCAGAAAAACAACAGTTTCCTCACAGCCTTTAAAGTCATCTAACTGCAGATGAGTAGCACAATATTCTAAGGCATCTTCCACGGAATTGCTAAGAACTTGTGTGGCAGGCCTCACTTACATTTTATTTTTCTTCCAATTTATATGGCTGAAGCTCAATTTATTTGCGCGACGCAAACCCTCACATCTTTGTAATTCATACAAACTGTCTACATATGACCACCTGATAGCTTTGCCTTTACATTAAAGTACCTTCATTTCATATAGTGTGCCGCATAGTAACTTTAGCATGTGGCAAGGATCTAGCATGATATTTATCTTATGGCCATCTTGGAATGGGTGGGGGAAATGGACTTTCAAACCTTCAGCATCAACTAAGTTTGCACCAAAGGATGAAGCCATAGTGATACTGCTGTTTGCACCATCAAAAGTAAATGCTGCCACATACACTCCTATCTCATGCAGTTTATCCAGTGCCCCAACAGCCAAATTGGCCCTCAGAATTCCTCTAAGAGACTCAGCAAAGAAGTAGCCACAAGGAGTCTTCCAGTGTTCGTTTATGGAAGTGCACATTATTACACATACAATTTTTGCCCTAGGTACGAAGTCATTAACAACTTCAGTACCCATGTCTTCATATCCCACAATCTTTTCTCCATCAAAGTTCTCATGGTCTTTGATAGACATATCACTCATGGAAATGCATACTCATGGTGAGATGCCTCTGGACCGGGAATTCATGGCATGCAACTTGATGGCAATAAAACACCCTACACTAAACCTTGGCCCACAATAGACTTTCATGTACCATGAACGAATAGTTCGGGGGCTAGGCAGTGCATTGTTAAACTTTGCCCTGACAAAATCGCTTTTGGGGAATGGTAGTGGAGCGTTAATGCAAATGAGCGTAGCTCTGGATCATACTGACCACTCTTCTCAATGGCAGTAATTTTCAGAGCCCTATTGACCAGACTGTGGGCAGACCAGGTGGGAGGGAGGGATGTCTATCCAGGATGGATGGTTGCAGCTTCTTCTTCGGTCAAGAGCTTTTGTTCCACAAGAGACTGTGATAACCACCTCCTCCTTTTATTACTATCCAGTCTCTTGCTCTGCCTCTTAACTTTTTGTTGCAGCAATTTTATTTTTTTTAGCCGAATCTAGGGATGTAATAAGTTCCTCAATTCTCTTATTTAATAATCTTTTCCTAGGAGTCAGCTCAGTGTTCCTCATGGGAGGATCAACACTTTCCTCTACCTCTGCATGGACTCAGAATTCTCTACATTTAAACGGATGGATGGATCACAGTCATTTGGGAACTGGTATTTAGACGACTGTTGGGATCTGATGGAGCTTGCTTAGGCAGGAACGACACTTTGGGGGAGGACGGGAGACTACCTTGCCACTTTGTAAGTGCTTCGGGTATGAAGGAAACACAGAAGGAACAGCACCATCCATCAACCGCCTCGTCTGGCCTGTGTAGTCCATATCCTCTGGTCGAAAGCACTCAGCAGAAGTTCTGGAAGGCTCCCATTCATCTCGCCTAATGGCCTTCACTCATGCGTCTCTTAATTTTTTTCGAGATAATGTCCTGGGAAATCTAAAATTGTTAACATTAAAAAAATATATATACTTCGAACATAAACAATACAAAATATTCAAATGAAGACAAACATATTACATTGGAAATGCATTTAATATGATGGCTTTTTTATGAAAAAATCTCTTCCTGTTCTAATTTCCTTAGCACAAATTCTTTCACCAAAAAATTAGGTTAAGAAACCAAAAATACCTTCGACAAGTCTCCACTAAGTTACATGGAAGAAATGATTATATTATGATACATTTTGTACACGAGGATCTATCAGGCTAGGAAAAATGGTATCAGTGATTTATCATTTGAATTGTAATAAATTTGGACCATTAACACCCCATGTGAAAACAAAACAACAGTTTCATTACACAGACATGAAAAGCCAGGGTAAAAACAATGCTAATTTCAAAAGTAATCACATCTAACATGCAATTAGAAGGCATCATCTGCGATAACAGGGTTATTAAAGAGAAGGATTTCAGTGAAAACTCATAACTCGCAAAATAATCAGAAATGCATCTCGTGAAAACAAGATACTCACTATTTAAATATCTTTCTCGGGCTTCGCACCGGGTAATGTTTTCATAATCCGCCCATGTTTCGGAAAACGACTTGTTTTCCATTTTCAAGGCATGTGTAATTTCTGCCATGACCACTATAACGCCTTATGAATCTATGAAGAGTTATGTTTCACACCATATCAGTTCCATTCCCTGAAATTGAAACCCCTGGGATTGTGTGTGTTCGTGAATCATTCCCACTACCTGGCGATACTAAAGCCTGGATGAATATTTAAGCCGGAAAAATTTGTTTCCATTGAATTTAAGCATGATAGAGAACAGGACGCAATCATATGAAATGAGGGTATGGTTAATCGGAGTGTTATAGTGGTCACGGCGGAAATAACACGTGCCTTGAAAATGGAAAACAAGTCTTTTTCCAAAACGTCGGCGGATTATGAAAACATTACCCGGTGCAAAGCCCAAGAAAGATATTTAAATATAATACACTGGGAAAATCTTAAATCATTTAAGATACTCACTAACAATGCAGTTAAAATTCATCCAAGCATGAAAAATAGCTCCGATTAACCAATCCCTCACTTTTCACTCAGAAATAGATTTTATTTCATGAAAGAATTGCATGTTCGTCGCACTCCTTTGTACCTAAATATGTACAGTAGAAGCCTGCTATTACGAGGGCGGCCTATATCAAGTTAATATTTGGCCATTGTAAGTCACAATATTAAATGCTTACGAAGATTGTTGGTTTTTATGAGTGGCCATTTCTGATGGACCACCATAACGAGTCTGTTTTGCCGTGATAGTTGTCTGGGATGCATAACCTGCTGGGGTCATTTGTCACGCAGTTTTGCTAATTCGCGACAACCTTTCACTCAGAATGGAAAAATCGAACTTGAGCAGAAGACTTCTAAAGTTTTTTTGTATGAGCTCGCACATTACATAATAGAGTCTCTCTGGTCTGGTAATGGTGTGTGAAAAAAAAGAATAATTAAAATGCAAATAATATAGGAAGAGAAAAACTTGACAATTGAACAACTTCACCCGTCTAGGGAGTAAGATCACGTGAGATGGAAGAAGTAAGGTAGACATAAGAAGTAGGATCGCGCAAGCAAAAGCGGCTTTCCATAAAAAGAGTAAAATTTTAACATCGAAAAGTAACAGCCTTGAAATTAGGAAAAGGTTTCTCAAAGCGTACTATCGTTTCCTAAAGTCTGTGTGCATCCATTTTGCCCCATTCTACGGTTTGTGCGGTGGGAAAAATTTTGAAATTTGGCACTACTTGCAGACTGCGTCTTTTGCTGGGCTAGCTTCACTTGTTGTGAGACGATGGTGGGGGAATGAGTTACCGACAGAAGGATTGATGGGCACGGAGTTAAACACGAGAGAGGAAAATCCCATCGGAATGCACCGAAGGTTATTCGCACTCATGCAGTTGCGACGCGACGATGGAAGACTCCGACTTGTGTGATTTCCGCTGTCGGAATTCACATTTGTGCTCATGAGTGACCCACTCTGTAAAAGCGGCGTGGTAGCCACATGGTTAAGACTGCCTCGTAAGGCTAATTTGAAACATTCTCGGGTTCGACTCGGGTTGTCTTTTTTTTTGTACTCAAGTAATCGAGTACAGTCTCTTTACATCAACGCACCCAGTACTGTTTATTATATTACAGGAATTCAATAGTGATGCAGGACAACCTAATACGAAAGATGACTCCTTGAATCCCTTTTTCTCCTTAAGTCAACCTATTCACGGTGAATAAATACTTAAACGTCTCACTAGCTGAATATTTTTGGTCTAACATTGAATATGGCAAAATCTCGCGAGAGGTTAGATTCCTATTCTCGAAACCAATCTCTCTTTTTACCACCTGAATATCAAGTTGCATTCTAGGTATGATATTTTTGGTGATCCGCGAGTGATACATATCATAGAAATTTCTTAGATAGGCCTGTTATTCAAACTCCTAGTTCTCAAAGAAATTAAATGCTGTGAAAAACAGTATTGGTGCTATAGAAAAGGGGTTTCTCCGCAAGTGGGTGTACAAGCGAAAGTAAATCAAGGTGGGGGGGAGATAAGGAGTGGGGGAAAGGGAAGGGTAGGTTCTGACGGCGGAGAGGGTAAGGGAGGGAACATACAGAGGTGGAGGAGTTCGGAGTGATGTAATAACTAGTAAACAATAATGGGGAAAAAAAACCAGCAAAAAAGGGGGGGGAGGAAGAACAGGTGCAGTTGAAGGTCAAAAAACAACCACCAGATTACTGGGTCCCAGGACATGTAAGGAGACTTACATTCAAAAGAGGTGATTGAGTCATAAAAACTACGTCATTACAAATATTATCTGGGCTATTCACAATTTCATATTTCTCGTAAAAATCCAGTTTTGGCCCTTTGTCATTAAAATGTAAAACATCCAAGTCAAAATTGCTTAAATGGTTAAAACTAAACGAATGTTTGGCAAAACAAGATTTTTCGTCATTATTTATAAAACTACTTCTATGTTCTCTGACTCTATCCTTAAATTTTCGGCCAGTTTGACCAATATACGTAATGTCACAGTCTTTGCATTTTAACTTATAAACTCCACTTCTGTCCATCTTGTCATACTGGTCTTTAGAATGACATAAGAGTTTCCCAAGGGTGACAGGGTAATAGAACGAAATCTTGAATGTGTCACTTGGAACAATTTTCAATAGTTTCTAGGATAAATCTCAAACAAAAGGTAGTTTTACCCAGCGGTTCGGGATATTACTGATGCTTGACAATGAGGTCAACAGTTGTGTGGCCCTCCTACTTCTCCAGCGATATAGCAACTTATCAACACATTTATTATTGAAGCCATTCTGGGTGGCTATGGTTTTGATTACATTAAGTTCTTTTTCAAAATTATGGACGGTCATGGGTATATAAAAGCCTGTTTAACATGCACCGCAAAGCGGCAAGTTTATGGGTATGATGATTAAGGAATCATTAGAAATGATAACATCCATATGAACCGTGCACCTGGTCCCTCACCCACCCCTCCCCCCTATTTTGCCGAAGGAACCCGGCCCGGGAATCGACTCAGCCTTTCCACGGTGGGTGAGACGAGAGGGCAAGTGTCAAAAGGGCCGGGGCAAGAGCCCCGAGGTATAAATACAGGGGATATGCCACAGACTGGGGGATTTTTGCTGGTGTCTGGAAGTCGGGATGGTCGGGACGGAGCAGAGCCGTGAGGGATAAAGGTTTCTCGGGTTTTCCACCGGGTGAGCAGGTCCATGGGGCCCAGCGTTTCGGAGAACGACTTGTCTTCCATCATCAGGGGTATCAGCTTCCGAATACCCCCGATACCCCTGATGATGGAGGACAAGTCGTTCTCCGAAACGCTGGGCCCCATGGACCTGCTCACCCGGTGGAAAACCCGAGAAACCTTTATCCATCAGATACGCCGGGAAAACCTGAGATCCTTCGGAGCCGTGAGAACTCGACACCTCTGTGCCCTCAGCACCATCCGCCGCTCGCCGAGAGAAAAGTGCCCGATCTCCCTTTTTTCTCCATCTTCCTTACCTTTTCCTTTTCTCGACACCCTTTGGGACCACCACCGACGTCTTATTGTAAGTCATTTTATTAAAGTTCTTCGTTTTGTTGAATCTGGCCTTTTTTTTGTTTTGCGTCAACCGATCTGCGGGACAACGCCTCACATAAATCTTTCCTAAAATTCCAAAGTCATGCTGTCCGTTTAGGATCGAAATACTTAAGTCTAGAAATTGATTTTATCACCCCCATATTCCAAGTTAAAATCTATATTGTCATTCAAAGAATTTAAAAGCGTTTAAAAATTTTTTAGTTGTCGTGTAGAACCAGTCCATAAACATAAAATATCGTCTACATATCAAAACCAATAGACTGCATTAGACAGAAGGGGGTGTTTAGATTTGAAGAATTCTACCTACAAATTATCCATAAATATTTCTGCCAGTACGGGGGATAGAGGCGACCCCATAGCAAGGCCAGACTTTTGTAAGTAATAGCTACCATTGAACTGAAAATAATTTTGTGAGATACACAACTCCAAAAGATTCTTTATCTCCTTTTGTACCACTGGGTCGCAGGTAGAGTTCTGAATCAGTTCCAGGGCAAAATTAGCGGCTTCCTTGGCCAGAATGGAAGTGAATAAATTACTAACATCAAAAGAAACTAATTTAGCATTGCGCGGAGGGGTTACACTGGATAACTTCTCTGCAAGTTCAACCAAGTTTTTTATGCTAAACGTGGGTTTAAAGGCCGAATAGTGTCTAATTAATTGGTTCAATTTGACCGCTAACTTTTGAGACAGGGTCGTAACATGGGACACCACTGGTCTTATTGGAATATTGTCTTTATGTGTTTTAGGTAGTCCATAAAACCTTGGTGGCAGAGGATTCATATTAATGAGCCGCCATTTCTCTGTCATGGTAAATAATCTATCACAGTTTTAAAAATTACTTTTCAGTTGTTTCTGAAATTTAGTGGTCGGGTCGCTATGTAGCTTCACAAAATCATGACTTAACAAAAAATTATCACATTTACTTATATAATCGGCCTTATTTACATTCACAACACTATTGCCTTTATCTGCTTTGGTGAGTACTAGATCCGCGTCCGTGTATGCAGATTTGATCCCGCGAAGTAGGCACTGACGTGGTGGAATGGAGACCCCGAGCGGGATATCGTATCAGCTTTAAAGCTATAAAGCAGGATATTGTATCGGCAGCCAACTGCTTCCTCCCCGGATCCTTCCTCAGAGCACTGTCGCAGTCAGCAGCCAGGTTGACCAAAGATGCACGGGAAGTGGGTAGTTGAGGTGCAAATTTGAATCCTTTACTGAGAAGGCCCATTTCCGCCTCCGTAAAAGAATGGTTGGACAAATTAACTACATGCGGGTGGAAAGACACATCACTAGGGACTGTGGCTGAAGAACATCTAGAATTTAGGTGGGGATCACAGAGCTGAGAGGCGCACAAAGCTGCAAGTTTCTTCTTCACTGTGCTCCGTTTCTGGATGTTGAGCACACTAACCCTGGACCTCACATGGTCATTGAACACAACCCATTCGCACCAATTGAGTGATGCTGAAAGGTCGATGTGGAGGAAATAAAGTTAGTGTGATAATGCATCCCGTATCGCAAACCAGCACTTCAGTTCTCGACGTATCCAGAATCTTTTGGCGACTTCAATGGCCTCCATCGCTGGTTTAGAAGAACACTTGCTCCTAAGGCTGATGTAATTCGGGGTCACTCCTAACTTCAAGCACTGATTATTAAAATAAGCGTCGAGACTTGCTAAGCGGTATTTGATGGAAAGTTTAAAATATAACTTCGCCTGTACTGCCTTACTTGCATTACGAACGTATGAAAGAGTTTCAGGCATAACTTGGTGGAAATATTCAATATCCATACTGGTTAGAATGAAAAGACGATAGTAAATTTCCACGCTGTTTAATAAATGGGTAATTTTATTTTTAAATTAATTTTTTTTAAATTTATATTTAAAAAATTTAAAAATATAGCTATAGCAGCCTTCTACTGTATTTTGTTTTTTTTTAATAAAATATGTTTTAACGTATCCTGCATTTGCCTTTGTGAACTAAAATTGAAAAAAACCACTGGACGAATAAAACTACTCTATGTAACACAATATAAGTAGCATGAAACATTTCAACGTATAAGTCTTGTAACAAATATGAAAAACATCTGAAACGATTTTATACCCCTTTTTCACCTGCCTACCACTATGTACTTTTGTCAACTGTAAATTGGGATAATAATAATAATAATAAATTTTATTATCCGTAGGCAAATACAATTGCATGGAGTCATCAAAAATGAAGGTTCAAAAATAAAGGTACAATTACATACATTGGTCAAGTCAATTACATACATACAGTTACAAAAATACAACTTTGTCAAATCAGTTACGTATACAAAAAATAAATATGGAACAGTACATCTATGTTAAGAATAGTAAACAAAGCGGAGCATCAAAAACGACACTTCATATATTCTTTTACATAAAAAAATAAATGTTTTTTAGGATATTTTTAACAGATATTTTAAATTTTTGGTATTCCAGGTATTTTATTGCTGATGGCAGTTTGTTGTAAAGGTTGAATCCCTGATGAGTTAGGCTTTGCAGTCTTTTAGCTGTTCTGTGGCTTTTTATATGGATAAGTTCATTTGATCTGGTGTTGTAGCTATGAAAATATAAGTTTTTTTCAAAAGACATATGGTTCTTGTGTATGAAGGACACTGTTTCTAGTATGTAGATGCATGGGACTAGTAGGATGTTGAGTTCTGCATATACTGGTTTGGTGGATGTTCTTAAAGGTACCTGTTTCATTATTTTTAAAATTCTTTTCTGCATCTGAAATATTTTTTTCATGTAGTGAGAGGATCCCCATAGGATAATTCCCTGTGCTATTCTTGAATGAATAATACTACTACTTGAATAAGACTACTTGAAGAACATCAAGGTTTGTGGATTTGGCTAAGATGCACATTGCATAGCAGAGTGAGCTTAATTTTCCAGTTAAATTAGTTACATGTTCTTCCCTTGATAAATCAGAGTCAATCTTTTGTTTTGAGGAATTAAAATCTACAAAGATAGTTTCATCAACATGAAGGATTAACTTATTAGATTGTAGCCATTTTTGTAAATTACATTCTATTTTATGAACTCTTTGCTGTAATACTTCACAGCTGTGGCCTTTCAATATGATGTTTGTGTCATCTGCAAATATAACTGGAGTAGTTTGTGGGAGAGATTCTGGCAGGTCATTAATAAAGGCAAGGAACGGGATAGGTCCTAGAATTGAGCCTTGGGGTATACCACATTTTAGAGGTAGGGGATCTGAGATAACAGTATTAATTTCTACCATTTGCTTTCTATCTTGTAAGTATGAGTGAAACCATTGGTTAGCCTGTCCTCTTACTCCTAGTTTATCTAGTTTCTTGAGGAGAATAAGATGATTTACTGTGTCAAAAGCTTTTTTGAGGTCAATAAATAAACCAAGGACAAAATGTTTATTGTCTTTGGCTTCCAAGATACTGTCATAGAAGCTGAATAATGCATCAGTGATAGATTTATTTTTCCTAAAGCCGAATGGATACTTACATAGTAGAGCATTTTTTTCAAGGAAGGAAGTTATTATATCATACATTGCCTTTTCAAGAACCTTTGAAAAGAATGATAAGAGGGAAATGGGTCTATAATTCTCCATACTGTTTTTGTTTCCCTTTTTAAATAGGGGTTTGACTTTTGCAATTTTAAATACTTGTGGGAATTTTCCTTCTGCGAAAGATAGAGTGATATCCATATTAGATATTAATATGAATACTCATAAATTCTTAGATATCTTTCCTTTGGAAAAAATCTATTTTCCCAACTTTTCTTCTAAACAATGTCCATAGATAACATAAGGGATGTACACATCATGTAAATAGATTAGAGAGCTGTATAAAGTACTCGCCGCTTCAAATGATCCAGGTATAAAATTCAAGTGTAAACAATATTACAAAATTCTGAGAGATGTGATTGCCAAAGCCAAAATAAGGCATAATAGCTTGGTGATTCACAAATCTGAAAATAAAAGCAGGGCTATGTGGCTCATGGTTAAAATGCAATTCCAAAAACTATACAACCTGATGATTCTTGGAGATTCTACAGAGTGGAGTCAAATGTTCTCATCCAATTGAAATTGCTATTATTTTCAATTAAAATTTTACTTCCATGAAACCAATCATTCGCCCAAGGGAAATCCTTGTTATTATTTAAAACTGCCAATGTTAAACTTTTACCCACAAAAGGGGTCAAAAATAATGAGAACAATTGACCTATATCCCTATATCTTACCTTCTTTCTTAAAGGTCATTGAAAAGGCAGCGTAAAATAGACTAACCTCATTCCTTGAAAAATATGCCCAATCAATTAAACTTCAATTTGGCTTTAGGAATAGCAAATATATCATCGATGCTTTATTTACCTTTTCAGATAGTATATTAGAAGCCAAGAATGATTAAGAATTTTCCCTTGGCTCAGTTATCTACCTCTGAAAAGCTTTCGGTGTAGTAAACGATACTCCCTGAGAAACTGGATGAATTAGGAGTAAGAGGGCAGGCTAACCAATGATTTCATTCTTACGTAAAAGACGGAAAACTAATGGTAGAAATAAATATGGTTATCTCCAATCCTTTTCCTCTAAATTGTTGTGTATTCCATATCACAGTAGCATGGATATGGCATTTTGCACCTGTATATCTTTTACTTGCTGAACCCATCCTTTTTTCAGATGCCACGAGCATTATTGTGAAAGGTAACCACTGTTAACTATTACAACACTGTTAACCGATCCTAAGACAATTTATTACGATGGTCACTATTGAATAATTTAATTCTTAATGCTGAAAAGAAAATCTGTCTAGATTTAAATTCCTCTTTAAAAAAATGTCAGTGCCAATGATTAATGCATTAGATAAACTGCCTATTAAGGAAGAACATCATTCTAATTGTTTTTTTTTTGGCACTTGGATTGATTCTCATCAATCATGGGAAGAACGCACAACAAAATTTGCTGGGAAATCAAACTCGCTTTGCTAAGCAATGCATATTTTAACTAAATGTACAACCTTGGATGTTCTTTAAGCTGTGTATTATGGCTATATTTACTTAAGGATAACCTCTGGTATTTCCCTTAGGGGATCCTTGCATTGTGTAACAAAAGTATTTAAGATGCAGAAAAGAGTTCTAAAAATAATGAAACTAGTTCCATTAAGAACTCTCACCAAACCAGTTTCTGCAGCACTCAGCATTTTGCCTGTACCTTTTATTTATATGATGGAAAGAGTGACTTTCATCCATGAAAACCATTATTCCTCTGGACAAAATTCAAACTTCCTTAACTACAACATCGGATCGAATGAACTCAATCATTTAAACAGGCGCAGAACTTCAAATAGCCTAAACAGGGTCACACACCGAGGCTTCAACCTCTATAACAAACTGCCATCTACAATTAAATGCCTAGAATACAGAGAGCATAAATTATTTGTGAAAGATATATTTCAAAAATTGTTTTATAATATTAACCCCTTAGCTGGGGATGGATTTTTTCCTTTACCTTCAGCTGGTGGGGAGCAAATCCACCGATTTTAATAGGACAAAAACCTATTTTTATGTTTTTTCTTGGCCTCTAAAACATAAATCAAAGGTTTTCTTCTTGAATTTGTTTTTTAAAATTTTTTCGTTTTTTTAACGAATTTGTCCTTGTCATGATATTGGTAAATTGAGAGATATTGTTGGAAAATCCCGATGTAGGCATACTTGACACATTAAATGGATAAATAAACCTTGTTATTGCATTTTTTATTAAAAATAGGCCATGAAATACATAATATATTCACACAATTTTTAACAAACCAATATTTATACTACTATAATTGCTTTAAAATTAATGACATTGGCTAGCATTTAGTCATATTTTCATTTCATGATGTACTTTTTTAGTTGTAATTTGTATGAAAATTTTCCACTAATATATTAAAACAAATTGCTACAAAATTTTTACACTTCCAAACAAAATAAAAGTAATATAGTTATTTTAGGTTTAAATGTTGCAAAAATTCATGTAACTTTGGTGCCACATTCGCAAAAAGACTGCATATCATAATTCAAACTCTTTATGATTATTGAGGCTTCTCTCCAACTATTTTTCCATGACAGGCTCGGAAAAATTTTATATTATACAAATGTTTATAAATTACAATGTTACAATGCTTACAACTAATGTAAAAAAGTTAATTTTTCCTTTCATGGAAATAATCATTTCCCCTTTCTGATAGTAAAAATGGTGTTGATTTTTCTTAGCATTAATTTTAAATTATTAACCAGCCATTTATGGATAATTTTTATGTAAAAATGATCAATTTTCAAGTATTTAAATATTACTACATTTAAAAACATTCTACAAGTTACCTCCTACTGGCATTATTCAAAATATGGATTGGCAGTGACATAAAAATTCCACGAGAGATGTCTAAATATATTTTACAATGATTTGATGAACACTTTTACCAAATTCTTAAAACTATTACTAAAAATATTCACTTTTATTCTACCCAACCAATTATTTTTCATTCAGATATTGCAAATTGAGTTCATTGTCCTAGGAGGTGATGGGTTCGTAAACAAACAATATTTTAATGGTTTTTTATAAAACAACAAAACTAGGAGTTAATTTTGGTTTGATAATTTTAAAAATATGGCACCGCACAGAGAGGAGCTTCACAGTCTTTACACACGAAAATTGTTTCCTTCCTTTGTCTTTTTGCAAGGCACACAACACATCTGGACCTTCTGGGACATAATCCCATAATGTAAAAATTTAAGCAACAGAAAATATCGCTTTTCGCTAATCATCTCGTGGAATATAGGGGTAGCAAGGAGCTTATTTCTCGAAAAGTAATGCCCTAATTTTAGTTTCTGAATTATTCCTTGTAAAAGAAGGATACCAAAAAATAACTTCAACTCCTCTTAGTCCGTTTCCCGACTTCTTTTCATCTGTCGCCTCCTAATTTTTGCCTCTATTTGCTGACTTGCATACAAGTTAGTCCCATCGGCAATTTTGTCACAAATACTTTCATCAAAAAAGTGTTCGAAAATGTCAATAGGGTTTTTTTTACACAAAAGGTCACGAGTCAAGCCTGGAGTTTACATTGCCTGGAATCTTGGTCGAGGTCCACCATTGTCAGTCCACTCTGAAATCGACGTCTCCGAATGAAAAAGTTCCTCCTCATCGCTGCTCTCTTCTTGTGACCCACTGCTAGAAGACTCGTGTAGCTCCACTGCCTTCCTTCTGATAGCAGGATCGACGGTGCTTGGACCAGCAACTCCTTCGGTGGATACTAAAATCTCCTCCTCACTCGCATCACTGTCTTCACTTTCACCACTCAGATCTATTATTTCCGCGATATCATTTTGTGCTAATCTTTTTTTAGCCCTACTCAAAGTTTTTCACCAAAGATTTTCACGGCTGAGGAACGTATCTCATGTGACTGCTCACCACCAGGGAAAAATAAAGACTGGCTAAGAAAACGACATAACCAATGAACTTAAATTTTCGGTGAGGGATAAACCGAAAAACCCTCGCCCACATGTTATGGTCTGCTGGACTCCCAAGTGTGAAAGAATTATTTACAATCGTGGGCTGGGCCAACAGCAATTCTAGCTCCCAGGTGGCCCAATTGCCCTCAAACAAAACCTTGCTTGAAAGCCGAAAGCCTTGTTGCCTGTGACAATGTGTGAAAAAATTGGTTGCCCTCTCCCTCTAAGAAAAATGGCAAGTCTTAGTGAAAATTCTTATTTCTTTATTCTTATTTAGACTATGTCCAAGTAAAGAGACTGCCGATGCTAACCCTAGTTTTTCCTTTCATATTATATGTTTGGGGATGAGGGGATGGGATTTCCGAACAGACACGTGCATCAGTCCTTGCACCAGTTCACACAAGAGACCCGCAAACGGTCGAGAAATCGAAGCTACTCTTGCCCGCCTCTGTTTATTGCCCATACCCATTATAGCGACCGTCGGCGTGATGACAACTCCCGTTCATGCCAGACCGTGCCCTGCCGATGTTGCCTCTATGGTGACGCACGCCAAAATTCAGGGGAGGGGGATTCCGGGAAACACCAGAGCAAGGGGGTTGAAACCCCTCCGCAGACAAAGGGAAAGGAGCAGCAGAAAGTTAAAGCCGGAGAAGCCGAAGTGGCGGTCGACCGGCAAGCAGACAGTCATTTGTCCTCCCATCTAAAGTACTGGCACTAGAGCCCTTAGCACTCTTCTCCCACTGGAAGGAAAGAATCTTAATCATTCTCTCTCTTTGATCCTACCATCGCCTGCACGTCTCTGCTTCACACCTCCTGAAAGATACCCTTCCTCTCGAAACAAAGAAAGTGAGGGCTGTGGTAGTATAGCAGTGGGCACCCAGATAGGAATCAAGGGATGTGGTGGGAGTGGGTACCAAGGTCATTCCATAGCTCTCTCCTTCAAATCTCAGTGCTGTATAGCTTACATTGACCTTACATTTCGTAGGAATGTTTTGGGATCTTTTTTGAGTAAATAGAAGTTTCCAGTTGCGAGTTTTTCTTCTATCCATATTTTTTAAAAATGTAAAATTAAATTGTTCATGAGTGTTTGCATGGTTAACGAGGTTTATCATTGTAGAATATATAGTCATAGTATTAAAAGCAACAAACTGCGCTAAAATATTGAAATATGTGCATTATGAATGTTTACTAGCTTGTTAGCTGAGCTAAATTATGTAGCAACTTATTCCTAGCGCGCCAAAGAATCCTTAAACTTAAAAATTTATGTTGGGAATACAGTAAGTAAAACAAAACACAGTAGTAACAAAAAAGCACTAATCAATATGTGAGCAATGATTATTTTTAAGTAAATGTGCAATTTCTTATGTCTAAGCCTTTATGCCATCGAATATACAAAAAGTAAAGTTAGAAAAACATATTTCTGGAATAACGAAACTTTTATCATGGCCAAACGTCTTTTTTTATCTTTCATTCGTAAAATAAACATTAAAAGTAGCTTGAAAAATAGCCACTTCGTAGATTCAAATTAAGTTTTTAGTGATAAATGAATACGTAAAGCATGTGCGACGAATAACGGCTTCAAGCAGGAAAAATTTCAAACGGAAAATTACCCCAAAATATAAGATGTTCTGAAATTATTCTCCGAAAGAAAAATTTAAAATGACGTTGCTACAGTGAAGAACTAAGACATATGCATTACATACCACATTATAGAAACATAAAATATCCCAACAGACGACTATAGTCGCCCTTCCCACCAGGAAACTCATTGGTATGCGACGCGCGACTATAGTCGCCCCCCACCTTGGGAGCAAATTTCCTTTGCGACTATAGTCGCTTACCCCACTTAAGGGGTTAATGAATACATGGAATATCCTACAGGATGATTTTTCTGTATTCAACATTGTACTATTTTAATCATTCTGTATATATTGCATTCATGTGTACTTTTTTGTTCTATTTTCTGAGTATTGTACTTTCTTTGTTTCTTGTAACTATGACTCCATGCAAACGTTTCTTGCCTATGGATAATTAATATTATCTGCCTGTGCATCTGCATGTAATTGCTCACTTTTAGAGTGAAAATGAGAATCTTTTACTATTTCCAGTGGGGCAACCTGCCATTGTCATTTGCCCTCCAGACTGTAGTCAAAGACATAAAGGTAAAGGAACCCAAATACTTGGAATGCAAGACCATTCATGAGATGTTTCCACCGAAGACTATTGTGTTCTTACTTGGAAATCCCCATTATGGATCGATGGGCAAGGTGAGGCAATGTGATTCACACCCTACTCTCCTCAATTTGCAGGCTTATGATTAAGGCTCTGTGCAAATCATTGTTTGGAGTATAACTTTTCACCTTATTTTACAGAAATGCACTGTGAAAATGTTTTTATTTTTCTACTGAACCACACTCATTTTGAGTTATATTGCATGTGATGGGTGAATTGAAGTCACCTCCTCCAAAATATCTGGGCTTCCCTCACTTCAAAAAGTACACAAGTTTTGAGCACTATGGAACTTGATTATCCTTGACCTTTATTTTGAGTCCTAGATTTTTCATGTATGAGTGATTCCCATGATGCCCCTTTAAGTTCATTGATGCTTAACCAACTGTCATCCAAAAAGTCTATGCATGGTTCCCTTGTGGATCCATAAGGCTTCTACGAAGTCATTGAATTCGCGGAAGATTGTAGTCTTCTTTTTTGGCTTCTTCGGAAAGCTTCCGTAACTTTGCAGCTTCACAGGCCTTAAGTGAATGTTGTTTTACATGTTTCCATTATGCGGTAGTTGTTTTTGAAGCTTTGCCGTGGGATATGAAACTGCCGCAAATATCACAAATCGCCAACATGTCATTGCCAATTTTTACTGAAAAATAGTACCAAATCTCACTAGTAACTGACGACATTTCTTTTTCTTAATAAAGTATTTTCGCCAGAATAGAGCAGATTTCAATTTTTAACCTCGCCATTCACAAGCACTGAACCAGTGATTATAAGCACAGTGTTCACAAGATTTACAATGAGCTCCCGAGATTCGTTCAACTTAAATCTCGATCGCAGTTACCTTTGATATATATCGTTCACGTGACTGCTGAATAAAATGCACTATGGAAAGTTTATTTCGATTGTTGGTAGAACGAATCACGTATTCGAATAAATCTTTTAATCATATTGTTTTCATTTAATATTCTCCATCAATGGCCACATCGCTAATATCTGATGATTAGTGAAAATATTTTAGGTTGAATTAGATTCTCTCATAATCCAAATGCAGGAGGAGCAAGCATTTTTTGTTACAGCGCAAAGTGCGTAGTTAGCTGACGCAGCAGACAGCAGACGCTGTGGTGGCAGTGGCGGGGAACTATCAATAGTTCTTTCGGAGAGAAATATGCCCCGCAGAAGTGATAAGCGAGAAGTAGTGATTTCCGAAACCAAATGGGGATTGGATATTGTTGTGGCGTGACACTTCTTTGGAAGATGAACAGAATGATTCTGCAAAACGATTCCTTGAAAATTCCTTGAGGCGAATTAAAAATATTCGGTGTTGGGTTTCCGGATGCATCGACAGGTATTTTACACTAAATTGCAACGTTGAAATTTATCAATATTTTGACCACTGTATATCGTCACCTATCGATGAGCTTCATTATCGGTAGTTCTCCTCCACTGGTACATAAAATCCGTACGACTGGTATTCAAATCTCAAATCCATTGATTCGATCGAATCTTTTACCTATGGATTGGATGGAATCTCGAATTCATGTATTCAATAGGATTCGACCGAATCTTCGAATCCCTGCCCCAACCCTAATCAAGACTCTATAACCAACATTCTCATAACCCAGCAAAATGCCTAGATCTGATTTTCTATCCTATTTGGAGTCTCTCTTTTGTTCCGGTACTCTGACAAAAACTTTACTACCATACAGTGTTAAATGTTTTATATTCGGCTGTACACCAAACATTATCTCATTAGGAGATTTTATCTTTGATTCTTGTGTTTGTTATAATTATATTCTTTAAATATGCAGCTGTTTTCACTATTTCTGGCCAAAATCGCTTATGCACCCTTTTCCTTAGCCAACAAGCATCTTGAAATATCCATGATATCTCAATTATATTTTTCAGCTTTTCCCATGTGATTCCCATGTTGGTAACATATGGTGGACAGGGTTCAATGCAAATTCCTTTTTCACTCGCAAACTTTTATATTTCATTATTAATTTATTCTTCACCATTATCGCATCTTAATTTCTCAAGCTTTTTCCCAGTCTTATTTTCAATTAAATTAACATATTTGCCTTTTTATTCGGGTCATAGATAACATTTGAAGTAATCTCAGCGTACTTATAAGTATATTTTACAATTTTTATTTTAAAAACGCAGTGAATCAATTTATTTTTTAAAACAAAAATTTATGCGCAGTTTCCTCGTCTTAAACACTGTTAGCACTGAATCCTTCGAGTTCAATGTCACTATCCTCGCTTGATTCGAACAGTTGGTGCGAAACACTGACATCACGCTCGCTGGCAGCATGTATTGCATCGCCTAGAACATCATATTTGTCCTCATCATCCACTACGCATTCTTCATCCCTAAGCAAATCGTCCTCAGACGCATGTATTGCACTCGTGAGGCAGCATTTATTCAAACGTCGCTTAATCACGGACGAATCGTTGCAACTGACATCCATCACCTGCAACTGGATTGTCATCCCTCCAGGAATAATGATGAGATCTGTGCCATTCTCATACTAATATATTCTTGATGTATAGCATCGATAGCATTTAAATGTATCTAGAACCAACATATGACGTCTACTAGGGGTGGACGGGTCAAAATTTTAAGTTTCGGGTCTGGTATTTTTTTTGACCCTCGGGTCGGGTCGCATCCTATAAATTGATCAAAATTTTTTTCCAGAAGCTTATGCAGAAATATCAGAAAATATGTTTATGAAGGCCAATAAAAGGAAATAAAAGAGAATGAAACAATCTAGACCCACATGGTGGACTAAAGTTTAAGTGTATAGACTCAAAATAGAAATTAAAATATCAGAAAACAGTTGACTTCAATAATAACACATGTAATACAATACAGTAGAACCTCGATCTATCGTTTTTCAAGGGGATGGGCAAAAAAAACGATGGATGCGGGAAAACAAACAATGCCGGAAAAAATTTCTCGGGAGCCAAATCAGGATGGAAATGCGAGAATTTTATGGTAACTTTTCACAGTAGAGGGGTATCTCAACCTTTATCTTCCGAGCGTGTCTCTCCTGCCCAAAAATTGTGTCCCTAGACTGCCGAGCGTGTTCGTTTGGCACATTGATGGACATTTAAAAAACACTGGTCATTTCAAAAACCCCAGCCAGCAAGGCTTACGACTACCGAAAAACTCAGGAAGGTAAAGGCTAAAGGAATTATCTTAAAAGCGGGAGAATTTTTAAATTTAATGAAAATACTTAGAGCATCTCAAATTTTTTGACTACTAACTGTTTAAAATATTTTATTAGTATTACATATCCCATTGGTGTCTCGGACGATAATTGTAAATATACAAGGTCCATTATCATGTTATTGGATGATCTTCAAGCCTGCGCACCGACCTATCCATGCATAGAAATTTATTCGTATCAAATATCCTTGAGGGTGAGAAGCGCGCCTAAAATTTGTTGGGGAGGATGTAATCATTTTTCGCGCTTTCCATTGTGCTCCGCTGATGGAGGAGTGCCACCCGTTAAAGATGGAGCGAGCTTGATGCTACCAAGTGTATTCTTGTTTATCTGGAGCAATCGCGTAACCCACGAAGCATAGAGCAAGAGAGGTGTAGCAGGTTATTGCCATCTGGTTCAGAGAGGCAAAACTTAGCGGGCAATCGGGTTGAAATGAGGAATTCCGATATCGGCGGTTGGAGTTCGGCTTGTCATTACCGAATGAACACGAATTTCAAAAAAATTAACCATTTTGATGGGCCACGGTGCCTAATAAAAAAACCATTTCTGGCAATGCAAGCCCACGTTGAGGGCCATGTGGCTCATGTCATTTTAAATAATGCACTGGTTACATACAAGAATTGGGTGAGACAGGTAATTGGGGGACCCTGTTTTCCGCCAGGAGGGACAGGGCAGGTGGAAGGCCTTTGACCCTCCCGACCCTTTCCGCGGATAGGGCCCCACCAACTGAGGGGCGCATTAGTGGAACGTCAGTTAATTTTGTTAGTTTTTAATCGGCATAAATCTACAGAACAAGTATTATATGAAGTTTGTCCGTTATGTTCTGTTACATTTGATACCAAACACCAAGGAAAACGTTGATATTTACCCACATAGGTTATATCAGATCTCGATATGGTGCCGAGAGCGAGCGTATGACAACTACTGGTAAGACAGCATTGAGAGGATAATAGGAAGAAAGGTTAGAAGCTCCTGGCGAAGGAATGCAGCTGCTAAAGAGCGAGGTAGGGACTCGCTTGGGTAGGAAAGGAGGAATGCCAATTGTCCTCTAGGAAGGAGTTTGGGCCATTGAGATGAGAAGGGACTCGGACAGCAAGGGCTACCCATCCGTCCTGCACGGCGTGTCACCTAACTCCCTCCCCCTTTCCTGCTGCGGAGCGCCGCAAAAATCCAAAAATCTTACTGCGGTGTAAATTTTTGGTTTTGTCTTTTTCAAACAATGAATGGAGGAATTGCGATGTGGGGACCGTGATTTGGAAACGATCGAAGCGAGAAAGCGATACTTCCGGGAATGATGGATGCGGGTATTATTAACGTTATCAGCATGGAACTACATTCGGGACCAAAGACAGCGAATGATAGAAGTGGGAAAATGATCAATGCAGGAACGATAGATCGAGGTTCTACTGCAATCTTCTTAAAAAAACGCCCTTGTAGTATTCGATATTCAAGTGAGATATTCGAAAACATATTAGATATTCGAACTCTATATTGGAATTCGAGAAAAATGCTATTCGGCCCATCTCTACTTTATACAATAATTTTTTTATGATGAGCATTTTTGTGAAAGTGAAAGTTAAAAGCTAAAGAGGAATAGTAAATTAAGATCTAAAAAAGATTAGTGTACAAGCATCTGCCCAGTGTGTGTGTGGGAGTTAAAATGCAAAAATTAGTTAGGATGAAGAAATTCCAATTTTCATCAATGGCCAAATGCTTAAGTACCTATCACTCAACTGGTTCAATGAGTAATCATCACAAGTTGTAATTTTTACCCACGAAATTGGAGCCATTAGTAAAAACATAATGGAGATTTTCTCTATATTCTTATAAGGATGAAAATCCTAACTCATTCTCATTTATTTTTTATTATAGTCCACTTGTTAAATATGTTGAAGTTAGACCTAGCTCAGTGGCATGGAGAATAAATCAAATTCTCTTTGAGTGCATTACTCATCGAGGAATTGTAGATTTGAATTAATGGAAAGTCTACTTCAATTTCCCTTGAAAATTTTGTTCAGTTTCCATATCACATTTCATTTGCTTCACTTTTGTTAGTTAAGGCCATTGTCACAACCCATGATACTAACCAAACCCCTAAATTCCCCGAATGGAGTAATGGTTGGTATTCAGAAGGAGACCATTTTGTATGAAAGACTAGGGAAGACTACATGTACCACAAAGACAGCGGTAGAGATTCCCAATTACAATTCAGCTAGAAGATGCCATGATTTCATTTATCATCGATTGAAGTGCTTTTGAATATTTGGTTCTGATATAAATGCTTGTTTCTGGAAAAATTCCAAGGGTTATTTCATATTTGGGCCTATGCTACTGATAAGCTCAAATTAAATGGAAAGTGGAGCTCAAAATGTGACCCAGGTATCATTGACTCCTTCCGTGAATCTATTTAGTGATTATTGTCAGAACTCCTTAGTTTCCATTCTTAACGTGTTTGTATTGTATTATAAGTGATAATTATTCTTTTTCAAGGCAAGGCTTGCTATCATTTCAATGCTTTCCTTTTCCAGGTCACAGATATAATATCAGCAAGTGCTGGCAAGGTTGCTCGAGTGAAGATAGCTGTAAATGTTGTGCCTGAACTTGACATGGAGTATATCAGGGCGCAAGTAGTTCACTCTGGAATGAGGTATTACCCAGGTATGAATCGAATTGTAGAGTGTTTTTCCCAGTCATTAACCTGTTCCATTCTGATTCCTCTGACTCTTCTTGTTAAAGTCTTAGCTTTCGTTCTCTTATCTGTGCCCTCATCCTCCTGTACCTTGCTAAATGTTGTTTGCATCCCTCCCTACCAATTGTGTCCTTCTTTCTTCATAGGACTTTCTACAACTATTGTTAGTGCCTGCTTGAATAATCACCACACATCTTGCTATTATCCACTTTCCCTGTTGGGTTCTATCCCAATTGCCACTGATGTTTCCTTTCACAGCTCTATATTCAACAGCACTTATAGGGTCAGCTTACTTCCTTCCTCCCTCCTACTCGAAGAATTGGAAATAGCCTGCATATGGATGTTCCACACTTTTTCTTGACCTGGTTCAATCAAAGCTCATTCACCCCGTCATATAATAATATGTTCACTTTATTGGAATCATCTTTCTCCCTCTTCCTTAAGTTATGATGTGACGATGATGGAATCAATCACAATGTTTTTCTTTTATGCTGTGTTGGGTCATCGGTCACAGCAGTAAGTGTTATGCCTTATACCAATACTCCATTCTTCATGTAAATTGACTAACATTGTTTGAGAACATACGCCATAGAGCAATAAATTCATTTCTTTCTTTTAATTTCCCTCCTCATTCTCCCTTTTCCTGGTACTCGTGTTTTTATTTAATTTGTAACCAATTTGCTTACATTTCCTAACGTATTTTGATGTCGTTTGGCCAATTATTTTTTGCGGTAAATTTTATACTTAAAGACGAAGAATATGAAACTAATGTGACACTGCTTGCAGGTGGAGTTGCAGCCAAGAGGGTGGGAATAAGCGGCCACCTTCTGTCAAGGGTAACTGGCACCATGTATGTGATGCAGAATGAAATGCAGCCCTGCTCTAAGGCCATCAACATTGGCCTCAGCCTGAAATTCAATAAGAGGAATGAAGAGGTAAGCAGAGAGAAATAAACTGGAAAGATCTTTGCATGTTTATTGCTCATTTTTATCAAGAACAGTGTGACGCATTCAATGATGTAAAATGCTAGGCATTGGCTACAATATCAGAGTGGCCACACTTCTGGAAAGTCAGGGAATTTCATTGTCTGGAAATTCATGGAATGTCAGGGAAAATGAAAAATAAATCCGGAAAAATCATCTTTGTTGTAAAAGTCAAATGTTGATTTTTCTTCATCCTCTTATGCATAGGTACATCTTCGATATTTGAACATCCCGCGCTTTGCTGATTGCCATTTCCATACACGCAATCATTGAGTTAACATAGAGCCAGTCCAATCTCGATCCAAGTTGAACAACCATGCATTTGCAGGAAATGCTCCCCTAAATTGAAGAGGTGTGTATGGCCTGTTACACACTGGGCTGATTTTACCGACGCAACATTTTTGTCATTACCGTCGATCCAGTAGTGGTGCAAAGAAACCAATGGGGGCTTACAAACTATGCAGAAGAAAAAAACAATCCACAGATTTGCTGCCAAGCTAGTGCGACCCCGACTATAGGTATAGCGAAACTTGATGGCCGCTACCTTGTGAACATAAATATTTTTACAATTATCCGTCCTAAATGTCAGGAAGAGCAGCTCATTTTCGTTAAATTTGCGTTTTTCCACTGCTGAAATAGCAGTAAAAGATTGAGTAAATGAAGAATTTCAAAGCTCAAAGGAGACATCTATCCTTATTGTAGGCGCTTACACAAAAATTTGATTTAATTTGCAATGCAGAATCCTGATAGAAGGCAAAGTAGACGTCCGCAGGAGCATTTTCGGCCGAGGTATACAGCCCCTTCAAGCAGAAATACAGGAGACGTCTTCTGATTCAATTCAAGTAAATTATCTTCCAAACTTGTCTCTATTCCTTTTGTAATCTAGTTTGTCTTTTAAACGGATCATAGTCTTGTTCCATAATGAAGGCGTACTCTCAAATAATTCAATCAACGTAAACATCATACTTAGTTCTGCTAATCTTCAGGAATGGAGCAAAGTAGCTACTAGAAGGGATTTCGGCACTGCAATTTAATAGAGCAACGAGAGGACTGAATGAAATAGCAAAACTATTTAGCAATTTTGTGGACTTGAACATGGCTTCTGGCTGCAGGTGTAAGCAAATGTGTTAGTATATCGATAGATAGGGAGGCAGGTGAGAGGAAGGGATGGAAAGGAAGAGTAGGGAGGGAGTTGTTACGGGATGATACATAATTGGGTAATGCGATGGTCGGTTCATCGGACTGTCGGCACTTTACAACATTTTTAAATTTGTTCCAAAAAATACGTCATGAAATGATTATATTCTAATTTACCCTTTGTTGTCATTGTAGGGCTGTTTTATAATTGTCAAAAAGGAAAGTTAATGAGATAATAAAATGTCAGCAAATCTTTGGGAACAGTCGTTGAATATATATTTTTTACAAAGTTGTTAATTTGTTTACAACAGTTGCCTAGTTTATTCCGAAGAGTGTGGAAATACTTTTGATGCTTTTATATTCTGGGATGAGTATTGCCTTACAGAGTGGCTATATGGCTCTCACAACATCTCCTTGAAGAAAGATTCATGACAGCTGACATTGACAGTTGGTGTGGAAAGCAGTTTTTAATGTTGTCACTCTCTGAATATGGTATTTAGGTGCTTCAAATGAATGGGATTCACATATAAGAGGAGGGTACGTGTGATTTTATTCCATTCAATTCTAGTAAGTGATGTTACATCACCTTATTTAGCATTTTCTGATTGATATTCATTGGTTACCACTTTCATGTGTTAAAGTGAGTCTCATCTTATTGTTTTCTTTAATCGTAATACAATGTAATTGAGAAAATTACATTCCTGCGTTGGACATTACTTTTTTGATTCTGCCTCGACTCTAATCACTCTTCATTTGTTCTCAAGCACTAACTTCACTCATGAAAGAGAAGTTTTTTTTATGCTGATGGGGCTGTAATCAGACTTGTGTCACATTTGGGAGTTATCAACTGTATCAATCATTCTGAGGAATGGAAAGTATCTGAGGAGTGCAAATGGAACCCCAGTATGCTGTCTTATTAGAACAATTTTTATGTGAATTTTTTTTCCAAGATGAAAGGGTTGTGTTCTGCTTAGTTACCCTTGTGCATTTGCCTTATAATGTTTGTTCTTGGCTATTCAGCTTCCTTGATTAATAAACTACAAATGGGTGATCAAGACGGAACGCAGTGGGAGAATTTAGGCAAGGAAACAACCCAAGTCATCTTAACGCAATTTATTAACACTCACAGGTTACATGCATGCACCCATCCTGTCCGTACACACTCTGCTTGTTATTCTCTCTCCCGTCGTTTGGAAAACGCCAACTTGCGTTCCCACATAGCAGCTTTAGCGGATGTGTGAGGTGGTGGGAGGGGGAGGTTCTCTCGTTCTTGGGTAGACAGTAAGGGTGGAGAGGGTGAGAAGAGGGAGAAGGAACTTCATATTGCGAGAGTAGTGCATTTCGTGGGAGGAGGGGAAAGTGCTCTCGAGGCATGGGAACAGCAAGGTTGCACAGGAATCATTGCACACTTACAGTAGCATTTTAAAGTAAAGCTGTCGAGGCAACACATTGATGCCATTATTTTGTTGTTACGCAAGTGGGATTAATCACTGCATCGAGGATGGATGGTGCCAAAGTAGTGAGGCATGGGGAATATCTCTCCTCTCTCACATCTACGCATGAGTTTTCCTTTAAATGATCAAAGAAGACTGGAGAATTTTTGAAGCCATTGGGTGCGATAAAGGTTATAAAACTACCACTTACCCAGGGGATAACTGTGGCAAGTAGAACAAGTTTTGGAAGTAAAATTAATGGTGCGAACAAGAACCCTCGTCTCGTAAAGGAAGCAACAGTTTTTATCAAAACTCTGCTGACTTGTCTAGGGAAATACCATGATGCCATAATGCTAGACAGATATTCGCACTTCTCCTGTCATGAGATACATTGCCACCAATGATATATATTGACAGTGCTCTCGGAGAAGTGATTTTGTTCGACGATTAGGGAAGCTCCTCAAATGTGCTTGCCAATTTTTGCCTGTGTAGTTCTGACTCATAAACTACTAAGACGGTCTTTTTGACACAATAAAATTTATTGCACTTATTGTCAATTGTCACATTCCTGAATGAATTCCAATTTCTTAGTCAAATCCAATGACTTTCTTTTCCATTGTAACGCTCATTATAAAAAGCAGTGAACTTCAGGAAGTACAACTTGAAGAAGTACAAAAGAAGTGCAACATACAGAATTACACAGGAAGTACAGCAATCAGGAAGAAGTAGGATCAAGCGTACCTGAGTAACTGTTGCGAAGCACATCTGGCCACGTTTTCCGTTGAATTGGTGTGCATCAAAAGCCCTTTCTTTACTCTCCTCCCTCCTACTACTCCCCTCCCCGCTCTCCTATTTCTCCCCCTCGAAATTGAACCATGGAGTCGCTTAAACGTAACGTGCGAGCCCATACAAAGAAAACTTGGGAGTTCTTCCATTAAAGTTCCTTTTTCCATTCCGAGTGAAATGTTATCGCAAATTATCACAACTTTTTATACCTGTCCCAGTAGGGTTGCCAGGTTTTCTAACTGAAAATAAGGGAGACTGAAATTTGCTACCAGGTTATAAGATATAGAATGTAACCTTATACTATCGGATGTTTTCTATATTATTTCCAACTTTAGCTTTGATGAGTACAATGGGATTTTAATACATACACTTAAAATACAAAACACACTTGAATGCACAAACATGGTTACAAATATTTACAATTGGATTTACATTCTAAGAGAAACTTAACATGTTATTTATTTTCACCAGACCGATCCAAAAATAATTTTTCTCCCAGTTTGATAGATTTTATTATATTTTAGATGTTATTTATTTTCACCAGACCGATCCAAAAATAATTTTCCTCCCAGTTTGATAGATAAACACACATATAACGAGGTTTCTTCTTTGGTGCTGTTTTATGGTACTCCTCATCACTTTCGCCACCCATAGTGTCTAACACCTGTGTAAAAGACGTACTGAAAAAGAGAGAACAGACAAACACCCAGCCGCCTCAAAAGCAGAAAAGCAAAAGAAAGTTTGAGGTGAGTTCGAGAAACACGACCATTTCTGTATCTTCAACTTCCAGTTCTAGAACCTAGTACCAACATAAACTTACATACATGCACGTTTGATGTATGTGCTTGTAAAAATAATTTAATATTGGCAGCTATAATGCCAATGTACAGTTCAATATATCGCTCAGAATATTTTGATAATTTAAGTTGAATCGTTAAAAATCTAAAAAATATTGCACTTGAACCACACAATGTTATATTAGAATGAAATACAGGAGAAATGTTCTTTAATACGTGAGACTGAAAAAAATAAGGTCAAAATACTAAATCACAAATAATTTCCAGTATTCCGGTGGTATTTGCCCATCTCTAGTATTAATGCAGTAGAACAAATATAAGATATCATTGATGAAACATCTTCTCCACTACAGCCATGGCTGGCTAAAAATTCATTAAAAATCGATTGAGGAAAAGTTGAATCCCCTGGGGGGTTATGGTCGAAACAGCCAGACTTCTTAAGCAGCCATGAGTGAGCGTGAGTGATCAAGTCGAAGGGTAACCCTAGTCCAATGGGAAATGGTATGCTTGAGTTGTACTCTGTGGATTGGGACTTAAACCCCTCAAGTGAGAAGAATAATGTGTGGAAAATAGTGGAGTGATGCAAGGTGAGTACTGAATTGAGAACTGGATCTGAGACCTGAAGCTAAGAATCAATGGAAGCGACCCATCCTTACTTTTCATACTTTTCATAGATTGTTAAAAAATGAGACAGTATTTTCTGATTTGGATTATCTTATTATCTGAATTGCTCTGTTATAGAGGTGTGCCATACTGTTCTTTTTGGTAAACAGTTCACTTAGATCCAGTTCAGGGGTCAGAATAGCTCAAAAAAACAGATCCAAAAGAACGTACATTGTTTTCTAACTGTGGGGGGTGGGGTGGGCTTGATGAAGTTTTAGTTATTAGAATAACATATGAAGGTCATGTTTACACTTCTAAAATGAAGCTGAATGGAGATTTTCATTCATTCCAACTGCTTCAGGTTCTATGTGATCACTCATAGTATGCAAATTAAAATTAATTATAATTAAATCTAAATTTTTACAGTATAACTGTAAAGTAAAATAATATTTCATGAAAAGCATCTTCAATTCCTTGTATGAACTATGTATTCTGTAGCAACATCATTGTATTACATGTTTGAACTTCAAAGTAGAAAAAGATTGGAAATAAGGGCTTCAAATAAAGTAAAAATGATCAGTTAAAAAGTAAGTTAAATAAAAAATGAGAAAAGTATGAAAACTGCCTTCTACCGCAAAGCGATAGATTATAATGTGCAGAAATGACACTTGCAGTGATTTTCTCTCCCCTGAAATATCTTGATGAAATACATGGTGCTGCAGCCGAGTGAGCAATTATAGCTGAGGAAATGCATATGGTTGAACGGTCGCAGTGCTAACTCTAGGCAGATATTTCTCCAAGTGTGAATACTCAGTCTCTTGGTTTTGAGTTTTATTATCTCTGCCATTAAGCAAACTATTGTATTAAAATGAAGAAGAATTAATGCATTGATAGCATCATTTAGCATAGAACGCGGTGATAAATGCATTTTTGTTATTTGTTGTCCAGGTTAGAAGATACTTTCGATGAATGGTTAAGCATAAGAATGCTTAAAATACCTGTAGTGTGGAATAATTTAGTTTCCACTGTCTTACTAAATATTTGATTCTAAACTTAAGAATGAATTTCCTGTGTCAAACTAAAATTTTCACTCAATTGAACACTACACGTCCATAGAAGTGCGTGTCAATAAAAGAGTTTTGTATTTTTATTGTCCTTAGAATTGTAACCCATCCCACATATTGGTAAAGAAAGCATGAATAATCTCCGATCTGAATAGGGTCAAGCTAACTTACTTGCCTTTTTTTATGTTTAAGTTTAAGTTTTTACCATATGCTACCTGAGCAGAATGCCCTGCTATTCAATGAATCTTTACGAGAAGCTCAGCAGTTGAACTCTATTGAACATGATATCAATGTCAGAGAAGTGTGCTGTAGCTGAACTCTATTGACTATGCTTTTCTTGTTGAACAGCAAGCCATAGGTGAACTCTAATGAGCATGCTGTTCTTTCTGAACAGCATTCCATACTGAACTCTATTGAGTATCCTGTTCAGGTTCTTTCTTGGAGCTCAAGGACAAGTGTAAGCCCTGCCCTCCGCTAGGGGCGATGTCTAATGTCATGGTGGATTGTTGCTTCAACACCCCCTCCCCTAAATGGCCTCTATTCTCGCAACCTGGTCGAAGGAACTGGATGAACACAATTTACAACCCTTCGCTGCTTCCATGGCACAATGTAGCACTTGCCTCTAGCTTTGAATTACTGTGTGGAACAGGTAGTATGTGTGAACCATTTACTGATCAGTTGATTTCTCGGAACTGTTCCATTTGAACTGCTCAGTTCATTTTGTCCCATCTCTACTCAGTTATTTTACACCAAAACCATGTGATCATATTTTGCCTGTCTTCAAACTTTACTGAAACTACAGGCCCTACATAAGAGAAGTTTTTTATCAATGCTAATTAATGCTACAAGCATTTGTTATGCCAGTATGTCATGCTGATCATTAAAGTACAGGCCCTTAATAAATTAAATAATGTTATGGAAGTTAAATTTTACGAAAGAATTGTCAAACCGTGTCAAAATAGAAAATTAATTCCAAATTTTGATGCTATCACGTGTAACTGATGATTTATTGAACAAATTATTAGTGAACTCTTTCATTTTAGAAAACTGAGAAAAATTTGCATGTCACATCTCACTTGATGGTGTGAAATTTGAAGTTCAGGCTGGCTAATAAGTGATTTCACTGTTGAAATTTGTTCACATAAAAGCTTATATTTTGGGTATAAGCTCTTTGCTCATTTCACCTCGTTGTAAATTTCACTATCATGTTTCACTTTGAAGAGACTTTACTCCAGTTCCTGCCTTGTGACATCAAATCCTGCCAAACATCAAATCTTTCCCCACAGTGCTCATGCTCATTTTTATCACATATGGTAGTGTGAACGTTAATTTGTAACCTAGACATTTTTGTTGGGAGGATATTTTGCATTTATCTTTGTATAATGTCTGGAAGCTGTTTTTGCAATGTCTGGTTATGGTCTGATTTACAGTGAGAGTAATGGTTTTACATGAGAAAAGACACATGTGACTCCAGTTGTTACTAGGATGGTAGCCAGGCATTACTATACTGGCCCACAGTCTATTAATTGGGCCTGCTAGTGACTTGTGGCTCTGCTGCAGATACACCTGTGTTTTTTTTATCTTTTTTCCTTTGCATCTTTTTCAGGTCCCAGGCTTCACAAAGAAAGACAGTAACAACACGTGGCTTTATTCAGACAAATGTATTGAACTGCTGACAAATTACATAAAGACCTTTCCTGAGCTTTTCTCGTACCTTTCTGAGCACACGGACACTAATGACTTTCATGAAGCAGTCATATTCCCAGAGGGCATAAGGTTAGTTCAAGGCCTCTCCTGTTGCAACAAATTGAGTCATTATTTACAGCTTACTGTTGCTGAAACAAATCAGTGTTTCCTACTAAAACTTCCATATATTTGTGTAGAAACACTGGGTAGCATAATTTTTTTTACTCATTTCTGTGGTGTTTCTTGCTTTTTTCTGTTTTTGTGCTGAGTGGAGGGAGGATGAGTGATGGCTTGATATATCTTCAAGCATAAGATACCAAGATTGGGTGACTGATTTGTAACTGTTCTTAACTGTAATTATAGCTAGATGTGTTGATTTTTATCATTTGTACAAAAAGGATCGAGGGAAAAGTTTTTTCCCTAAGCTGTTTCTATGTATTTTATCCCAATATTTTGGCATATATGAATGTTTTCATGTTAAGCGTAAGTGATGAATTCCAAATTCGCTTTCTTTTCTAAAAACTTTTTTCTAGCATTTGTTGAATATTAAAAAAAATGCAACCTTCACAAACTGAATACCAAAATTACTCCAAGAGTAACACACCTATGTTGGCGGCATGGGCATTGGACTAGCCTTATTTCATTGTAAGGCTTTCCATTTTGTGTATCTACATGTTGAAGTCAATATGAGTATTTGATAATGCCTTTTTGTATGCTGAACATAGTTACCAAAATCCATGAAATTTTAAGTTTTTCCATTTTTGCAAGCATTGAACCACGTGAACACATCATCTTTTTTGCTGTAGTTCCATAACTGATGGCCCTGAAATTTTCACTTTGTCTTTGTTCAAAATTATTGTATGAACAAGCGCTATGGCTAAGACACTCTTTGAAGTTTACCAAATGCACACTGAATTCCTTAAGATATATTACCTTTGCAATATGGATATTGCCTAACCAAGACTCATGATCACTCATAGTTCCTTATACAATTTGGGAGATGATATACATTACTTCGACTGGTCTCTTGGCTGTAATAGTCATGTGAGTCAGTCAGGTAACCACTGCACGGTATAGGCTTTCAATGGAAAGTCCAAAAAATAATAAGAGCAAAGGCTAACTCCACTGCATCAAGTGAGAGGAACTTTGTTAGTACATGTGTCTCACCATAAGGGAAGTGAAGGCATTCAGGTTGGCAGCCGAGAGACAAATTTGCACTATGGTGCATTTGCGCTCATGGAGGTTACTCTTAAGCTGTATCCCAACTCGCCATTTAGGCAGCTAATTTGGAAGATTTAGGGAGGATGCCATCTTGAAGTGCGTCCCAACTCGTTAGGCATCAAGAGGGAGCGGAAATAGCTAGCTTTTTCGGGCGTCAGATTTAGGGTAGATGGAGTTTATCCTAAATGTGCCTCCATATTGAATTTCCCAAAATGCAAAGTGCTGCATGCGCCAGAGAAAACATTCGTCGTAACCATTTCCTCCCCCACCTACAAAAACAACACAAGACTGTTGTGTGATCCAAGAGAAAAAGTTACCTACACTTCAATTTGAAAATGTCGACGTATAGCAAAACTCATGCGAACTATCTGACACCTTAATGAGAACACAATTGAGACTTGAAATAGAAGCGGGCTTGTTATAATATGAATACATGTGCCTCACTCCAAATGTTAATACGTAAATAAATAATTTATAAAATGATAACCATGAAGAGAAAATACAAAAAGCTGTCAAACCTTTTATGAATACTTAACACTCTCGCTGCTGGGAACTTCTCGCTGCCGGATAGGTAGAATGCTGCGTATTTTAAGCTTTATTCATGCTATCACAGAAAAATAACTGTATTACTTAGAAAATGCTGTTTATATTGCTTTAAAGCTTGATTATTCTACCTTTTTTAATTGTAAGTTGGTTGGAATATGTTTCTCAGCAGCTAAGGAAACACGTCAAAGGACGGGATTAGCAGCAAAAGTGTTAAACGAGTCGCTATCTACTATTAAAAAAATGTATTAAAAATAATCGAGTGATTAGCATGTATGCCTGATAAAAACTCATCATATATTGCTCAGCAGCCCCGACCAATTTGCGTTTCCGATCAAGGAAATAATGGAGTTAAAAGCACACTTCCCGTAGTCATAATCAGTGTTACCTATCTGTATTTTTATAAAAAGAACAAACCTTTTGAGGAATGATAAAATTAAGGGCTGAATGATAAATATCAGCAGGTAGAAGTGGATTGGCATCAATGCAAGAGGTTACCTCTGTTTTGTCACAGAAAGTCAGGTCCAATCTCATGCATGGAGTAAGAGGATTTGTTAATTTGAAATAACTCAAGATAATTGACTGTCTCAAGTAATAATTTGCTGTGGTATGATTTTAGCTGACTTATTATAATAAGTAAATATTTATAAATGAATGGGCAATCACAGTGAAAATCAGGAATATTATAATCACTAAGTAATAGAACATCTCTGTATTGATATACAGTTTTGATACCTTCAATTGTATTGCAATGCTTCTCACAAGCAGAACTATTGGAATTTGACGGGAGATACATGGCACCAAGTGGGTAAATAGCATGCATATGTGATAAAAATTGATTAATAAATGAACACTAGACCAGTCATACAAACTGAGGAACTCCTACACACTACGACAATCCCTTTTTAAGTATTCTACCGGTGAAAAGGTTTGTTGAAAGTCAGAGAAACTCCTGGATTTCAACACTTTCTGTGTCCTATCAGCCTAGTATATAAAAATACCAAATTTAGCTTACCACTAAGAAGTCAGTAGTAAACTATACAAAACACAATTCAGATTTTAATGGTTAACAACTAAGAATTCCCCAGAACTAATAAACTTAAAGTAGTTACTGCTGAAAATGCTAACTAATAATGGTGATATTTGATGCTTGAAATGCCTACCAATCTGCCTTGAACAATATCTTCTAGAATTTTTAACAGTAACTATTACACGACCGAAATAACTTCTCGTTTTAAATGGTATTTTTCCCCAAGCAAATGACAAAACCTATGCCTTTACAAAATACAAATTTATCACTCAGCAAACCTACACTAGCAATGATAACTTCGAATTCTCAAAACTAGGAAAATAATTACCAAGATCTGTCCCAAATTGCAGCCAAAATTAGCCGAAGGGGCCCCTTATTAATTAATTAATATAATAGTATTATAAATATCATCATAAACACGGACCATCGAGAATACTTCTACTATCCGCGATTACATGTATCACGGATATCATGTTTATTTACTTCAGATCCTTTTCATAATTCCTTTGTTTCTCATTTCTTCCTAGCTCAGTAGATGGCGTTACTTGCGAAGGTTGTCCCAACTCGAGCTCTTTTTTGCCCAAGGTAGCCAAATATTTGGGCAGCTAATCGCATGCACCCTAATGCCCAACGAGTTGGGATACAGCTTTAATGAGATATAACTGTTGTATTTCTTGTGAATATTTTCTGTGTTCTCAATGGAGGTCTGATTAAAGTACTGTAAGTCAGGAGATGATCCATCAAGGGGTTAACAGGGATCCAATGAGGCGCCATAGATGGTTTAACAACTCTTTATTGCATCCCCATCATACAATCCATGAAACAACTCTACGAGGCAAACTCCTCATTTTCCCCGCTTGTCTCCCAGCATCATCTCATGATCCCTTGTGTCCACATCCCATTGGATGATTTCAACATTTCCTTAAAAGGAGGTTTTAGAAATACTTTCTATGCAGTGCTGACTTGCTCCTGTAAGCGTCTCAAGCGAGAGGCAGCCAGATATGGGTGTAATGTTGGTGGGGGGGAGGGGGTGGAAGAGTGCAGCCGCAGAGGTGAAGGAATGGGCATGAAGCGCGAAAATACAATGCTTCGATTTTACAATGTAAAACTGTTGGTCCCGATGAAAAGCCTATGCTAAATGCATGGCGCTATTCGAAAATATAAAATTTTGAAAATACCAAATTTTCAAAATTAAGAATCTTGGACCCAGTCCCCTCAGAAAAACTGGGTTCGTTTATAGGAACCTTGGCGGGAAATTGCATCAGAAAACCTCTCTATTTACCAACGTCGACACCTAACAAATCAGCGTTGTCGAATATAATCTATCAATTGAGTAAAATGTGAATTTTTTGTGCATTCATCTCCTACAAGTACCTGAGTCACACAATTATTAATCAAATTTAAGTCTTGGATAATTTAGACCTCGAGTGACGGAGTCAAGTGATTTAATTTTTGTTTAAACTGTTAGCTGCATTTCCATAAGGTAAACAATTCTCTTTTGGTTATAACTAGGGATGAGTCAATTCCACTTTTTTTCGATTCCGATTCTTTGAAATCGATTCCCGATTCTCGATTCCGTTTCCATCGATTCTTATTCCTAATAAACAGGTGGGATATTGATGTACCAGTAGCGTACGACTATTACTTAAATTCAAGTATTGGCTGAAATAATATAACAAAGACAATTAAGTCGCTAATAAATTACATTTATTAACAAATAGCAAAAAAATCCTCTGCTTATTGAGGTAGATAAAAAGTACAAATTGTTAGCCGAAAACCAAAATTACTGAGACAGATATGATGTGATAAATGAAATTTGATTTGAATATTTATCTATCTGGAATCGATGGAATCGGAATTGACTTTAGGTGATTGATTCTTGATACCTATTCTAATCCTGAGAATCAGTGGAATCGAGAATCAACATTTGGACTCAATTCATCCTTAGTTATAACTCATGTGTGGCGCTAAGTCCAAACTCACTGCCAAGCGCTATGAGCGGCAATTTTAATTTATTGAGTGCTCAAACGGAAAAAGGAAGTGATTAAATGATGGGAAATAGGACTGGGATGCCAGTCGGATTTGCTATCCCTAAAATGCATGGCTTCACTATGAATAAACCTGTGTTTACTCCCACCATTGTCCATATTTCATGAGACAATAGAAATAAAAGTTTCCAAGACTTTGCAAGGGCTATGCAGTCCCCACGATTGATATAATTTTGCATTCAAATCAGATTATTTCAAATTTTGAAACATGACCCAATTGGGGGAGTGGCTCAACAATATGAGGCCTGTTCAAAAAGTTCCTGAACTTTTTGAATAGTGTGCCTCCAGTTAGTTATTTTTTAATCTGCTTGAAGACATTGAGTCCCCAAAAACTTCCTGAGTAACGGTCATCAACCACTTTGTTGATATCTTGTTTTGTTGATTAGTTATGGCCATTTATGTGAAGGTGTGTTTGTGAAGTGCGGCAAAAATTGAATCCACAGAAATGAGCTCTTTGAAGGAGCAGTGTTGATTTGTGAAATTCTGCGTGAAACTCTACAAATCCCTATCGGAAACTTTTGAGTTGATTACCACTGCTTATAGTGAGGATGCTATAAAACGTACCACGTGTTATGAGCAGTTTACCCTGTTCAAAAATGGGCAGCAATCAGTGGAAGACGTTCCGGAAGACTATCAATGTCAACTGATGACCCTCACAATTAGGAAGTGAACAGTCTCGTTCGTGCAAATTGATGTTTGACTGTCAGGTAACCTGCAGAAGAGTATGGGATCTCAATTGGTATGTGCTATAAAATCCTAACTGATAAATTGAGGATGCATCGAGTCACCACCAAATTCGTGCCTCGCCTGATGACTGCAGTCCAGAAACAACGTCGAGTTCAAGTCTGTCAGGAACTGTTTGATCGAGCTGAAGAGGATGAAACCTTCTTGTCCAAGATCATAACAAGTGATGAGTCATGAGTTTATGGATATGACATTGAAACAAAAGTGTAATCTTCAAAATGGATGGGTGAAACATCCCTCTACCCCAAAAAAGCTCAACAAGTTCGCTCAAATGTCAAGGTGATGTTGCTGTTTTTTTCAATGCAAAGGGGGTTTTGCATTACGAATGCCTACCTTAAGGCCAGAAATTCAACACAAAGTACTACCTGGGGGCTATGAAACGCCTGAGAGAACCAGGTGAAAATCTTTGGAGGAGCAGGGAGTGGTTTTTTCACCACAACAACACTACCGCTGTGATTCCCCACCCACCTTACTGACCAGACCTGGCCCCATGTGACTTTTTCCTGTTGCTCAAACTAAAAATCCCACTCAAAGGAAAAAGATTTGCCACTATTCCTGTGATAGAAAAAAAATCGACAGATGAGCTTATTCCGGAAGAAGCATTCCAGGACTCTTTCAAAAAGTGGAAACACTGTTGGAATAAGTGTATATGTTGGGGAGGAGACTACTTTGAAGGGGACTCAGACCAATAATTTGTTTGTGAAGTATTTTTTTGTAATAAATAAAGTTTGTGAACTTTTTGAACAGACCTCTTAAAACATTATAATGTATAAGACCTGTGATAACCCTCTAAGACACTCAAACCTGAATAAATCACCGTCTGCAAAATATCGTTCGATGAAGTATAGCACATCACATTAGTAAACCAGAAAACTGAAATCTTTAAAATAAAATCACCACGGAAGTCTTCTCTTTAACTTAATTCCAAGATGCTGCTGGGGTAAATCCATGAAATTTAACTGGAGCAACTTTCATCCATGAATTACTAATGTGAATTTGTTGAGTAACCAGGCCTCGATAAATTACATTTGGTCTATCATCACTGCTATTCCAAATTTCCATGAGGTGAATGACCAATTGAATCAAATTTCATTGTGATGGCATGAGTAACATTGAGTCCTACGCATTTTAATACGCAGATATGACACAATATGGGCATGAATTGGATTCAGATGTGCTCTATTTCAAAATCACCCTCATTTAGAAGGATCTATGTTCAGAAATATTACTCAGCGAGAAAGTTATTGTCATTATCAGGATTTTACTACCGAGAGGAGTAAGGTTTCAGCCTCAGCTGCAGCAGATTTTTTCCGTGACCCGTACCTCTTCCTAAGTTCCCTTGAGTTAATTTAACAAAGTTACATTTCAAACAGTTAATCTTCTTTCATTTTGGTATTTTATGCTCCACAGTACAGTCAAGTATAGAACGTGTAAGTCACAGACGGGAAAGAAAGTAACTAAATAATGGAACGGAGAACACAGAATCGTGGAGTTATTCAGTAATCACTTTGATACCACTATACACTCGTTTTTCGGCACCTTTTACATTGACGTGTTTTAACAACGAGTCCCCAATTAAAAACACACTATTACCCCTTTTTTCTACAACTTGTGATTTCAGGGTGTGGGGGGAACTGTTTCCACCGTTTACGTGCTGCCTTGGAACTGTGATTACTGATTTTGCACAGGGATTTTGCCACGAGTACTTAGTTTGGTGTTTGTCACGGATGTTTTCTCCGCAAGTGCTCATTGCGGTGTCACGCACACGATTTCCATCGGGATGATCTTCAGAATTATTCAACACATCATATCTATTGCTTGTACTTAGAGCAAACAACACAGTTTTTGGTGATTTCACAGTTACAGTCTCTCTCTTCGACTATCTAATCGAAACTATCGAATCACCGGAGTGGCCACTTTTACGTGATGCTAGCTCTGCCATCAGTTTATCTCTTTCGAGCTCCAGATTTCTATTTTTTTCGCGTAATAATGTTAGGTCTTGCATTAACATTGATATTACCTTGTCCTTTGAGGCTTTTTCATTTTGAAGGGTTGCATCTTTTTCGTCAATTATGCATGCCGTGCACTGCCAATAACTATCATCAGATATTTTGCTTGTATCAACTTGGGCACACTTACTATGTATCCACATGGTGCATCTATCGCACCTTATCCCTTTTTTAATTCCCTTGAGGCAGAACCCACACTTGTTACTATTATTTTTTTCGTTTTTTTGTGCACCAACGAAAGACTCATTATGATGCGGCGCATCTTGAGTATTTCTTGAGTCAACTTAGTATATTCCGAGCTGATAAAGATATGGATAATGTCTGGATCATGCTCAATATGTCGTCAAGCAATTAGAAATTGGAATGATATAATAGTTCTTCTTAAGTTTGTATGTCCAGCAGGCAATGTGGAAGAAACCAAAAATAATGACATGTGAAGAATTTTTTAAATGGACTGAGTTCTATGCTCATTTTACCTATGATTGAGCGATAAAGAAAGAGTGATTTGAAGCGTGTTCTGGCCAGCTACCGTCTTAACTGCATAGATGTTAGAAACAAATGCCTCTTTTAAACACCCATAAGAGTTGCTTGTCTTGATTAGCTACAGATTAAGAAAGATAGACTCTCAGACAACTACAGAATTTGCTTTTTATACGTCTTCTAAACTCAGTGAAAATTTTGCAAAGAAAATGATCACCAACTAAAAATCATTTGTATAGGGAACTAAGAGGTGATAGTTATTTCACAGACGTTTGTGACATTTAGATTATGATATAACGGTATTTTTTCGAATGCTTTCAGGAATAACGACTGAACGATGTTATTTTAAAATGTTTCCTAAGACCAGAGAAGTCAGGGGGGAATAGGAAATATTTTTCGCTATTTATTAAAAAGGTTCGAAAATACAAAACTCGAAAATAGGAAGTGCCAATTTTTTGGTCCTGCCGAATTACAATATTATCGAGTTGCTACTGGATTCAACTATTAATCCAAGGTCGGTTTTTATGTACTGAAAATTACCAGTAATTTCTGGACTGAAACTCATATTTTCTGTGAGCTATTTGCTTTTGGGACTTTGTTTTTGTAATATAATTGTATCAAACATTTATTTGATAAAACTTTCGTAGAGGTTAATATAAATCATGAGATGGTAGTCAAAGGACACCATTTTCAACATCACTGACCCCAGTTTCAGGGGATGGAGTGAGCCCACAAGCTGTGCTTCCTAGTCCTTGAAGTCCCCTTCAGTGGGTGGCACTGTAGGTCATCTTTGGTTTCATCAGGGAGAACCTTAAGGGAGGGTGCTGGACTGGGTTAAAATTTTTGAACGGTGGTGACGACTAAACTTTATAATCTATCAACATGACGCTTGGTATGAATATAGACTAAACAGTTGTTTAGTCACTGACAATATTTATTTTTCAAAATTGTTAATAATTTTTATTTTGCAATATTATTTAAACAAAATTAACCCTAAATTTAATAAACCTATTGTCAGTTTCTTGAGAATGTTGCCAAATATTTATTTAAGAAAAAATTAACGTCCTACCTCTAATATTTTTGGTGCCATCGAAGCTCAAAAATTGAGTTAAACAACGACCTCGAGCTGCTGCGCCCTGGCGGCAAAAAGAGAACCACTACGCCAAGCGCGACGGCTGATCCCGCCTCATTCTCAGGCAATGCCCCTTTTCGTTTTTGTCTGGTGGCTGGTGACTTACGATAGGGGCCGATGACATTTTTGCTGTTGGCGACAGTCTACTAGAGGAATGCAATGATTCTCTCCGTTGTCCCCCGTCTCGGGAGACGCGTGGCTTCTCGCTCCCGGGAGCCCTCCCTCTCGGTAGTCCAGTTGCGGGAGGGAGCGGGACTCGTCACTCGCGGTGTATTGCATAGGCGATGGGACATCTGACTGCTGCAATATGCACAAGAGGAATTCACGTTTAACAGCGGGCAGTTTATGAAATTGCAGTGTCTTGCTTATCCATCCGTACGTAAGTTGCTATCTAACCATTCGCTCTTCTCGAAGTCCAAAATTCTAATAAAGCTCGCGACTGCTCGCTTGGCTCGGGAGTGACGAGAATGTTTTGCTCCTGGCGAGAGCGGACTAGGGTTCACGCCTTTCTATCGCTTTCACAGTCTCGAATGCAACGCAGGTCTTTGCCCAGCTAGATCCCACCACCGCTAGGGAGTAGAGCGAGAGTGAACCGGGTTTTGCACCTCTCAACGGTCGACCCTTTCTCGCCCAGTCGAGGGAGGCTTTTATGACGAAAGTTTTTGATTTTTGTTCTGCGCTTTGATAGTCTTGCACCCACTTTGCGAGTATCGCCTTCTATCATGTACGTATTATCCTCTTGTGAGGCAAATATCGCGAGGCGGTCTTGCGATACCTCTCTCGTAAAGTTAATACACACGGTAGCCTCGCATGAGTGGATGGCTGCCTCATCGGCATGCCAACCCAAGTCGGATTAGTGCAATGCATTGATTAGTGCGCGGTGTGTACGGGTTGTGCATTCCGTGAGGGTGTGCTAACCCGTTCAGACCCTCACAATGATGTTAAATATGATAATCATTTCGTAATTATTTGTTTAGTTTAGCACTCATTTAAAATACATATTGCTCAGTACAAAAATCTCCTTTGATCGCTTAACCTTTTGGTCTGAAAATACTTTGTGACTTTTCAGCTTATTTATAAATTTGCCGAAAATCAGGCCCAATAGTGTTTGTTAGTTTTGCCATTTGTATCTTTAAGTACCTGAGTCATTTTTAGGTCCCTAAATAAATCACGAAAAATCAGGATGAACTTTTACCCTCTTCCATTCAAACCTACCTTAATCGGTAGATAACTGTAATAATAATACTTAATCACGATAAAGACGTAAGAAAAGTTTCCTTGCACTAACTTGCTTCGCACCCCTTCCTCGCGACATGAGGATAGAACAGACGAACTATCAGTTGAGGATGTCGCTGTAGGCGGCATGGCAAGGTAGTCTCACTCTGTGTATACGCGGCTGAATATTTTTGTGTTCTACTCTACTCGATGCTTTTTCACCCTTATTATATTTGAATGCTTTTTCCACCTTGCAGTATGATATTCCTTGGCTCAGATCTCGCCACAAATTATTTTTTTCCCATAATTTGAATCTTTTCTGCTTCTAATAATATTTTCCTGTCTCATCTTTATTATTTGCAATCTTTTTATCTTTCTTATTTCCTGGAAACACATTACCATTTCTTCTCCTCTATAATTTTGTAGGTTTTCCATTTCTTCTCATCGTTCTTTACACCTCGCCTCCTTTGTTTTATTTTTTTCTTGACTCAGTTGTTTAATTTTTTTTTGTTCATGCTTTTGCGTTCCGTGATATTTACATGTCACCGAAAATATGCCCCCTGATCAGTTATGTGTTTCCTATTTTTGTCGCTACCCCCTCGACGACTATCTGCGTGTCCTATCCTTCATTGCTCCTGTTGAGTTATGGGCAACCTCCCTTATAGGGATAGATAGGCTACTACTTTTTCCCCATGGCCCCCATGTTTGATCGTGTATAGTCTTTCGAAGACACTCTTGCTGAGCGCTGGCTCGTTTTCCTTTTCAGTGAAACTCTTGGCTACACATTACCACGCTGGTCCCGAATTATATTTAAGGTAACGATAGTGATTTCTTTCTTCCCTTATCTTCTAGAAGGTTACCCAGCTTGTTGTCTTATTTTGGTTTATTGGTTGTTCGGATGCATATTGTGGACGTTGTTCTACAAATATATGACTATGCTAGTTGCCATTTTTTCGTCTAGCTACCCCAAGTTTGGTGAGCAATATTTTACACGGTGACTTTTCAACTGCTGCAGTCAAGTACGGGCAAGAGAAGGAGCAGCATGCCCTTGACCTTGTTTAGCTAACTGAGGGGATCAAGGTGGTCCATTGTAGATTGTTAGTCGATCATATCGAACGCAATTCCCCAGCCGCACCTCGGGCCAAACGCAAGAAGAACGCAGCCTAGGCCAGCAGGGTGCCCTCATCTATCGCAGAGGTGGAGGCCTGAAATAGATGTGTGCGTAAGAAAAACGTGGCCCAGCCGAGGAATAGGTGAACCTCTGTTTTGAGCTGTGTCGGAAGGAGGTATTTTAAAAGAAACGGATGGCCATTAACACTCTCTCTGCTGGGCATTTAAATATATTTCTATGGTAGAATGCTGCATATTTTAAGCTTTATTCATGCTATCACAGAAAAATAACTTTATTACTTAGAAAAATGCTGTTTATATTGCTTTAAAGCTTGATTCTTCTACCTTTTTTCATTGTAAGTTGGTTGGAATATGCTTAACTTAAAAATTTTCACAATGTTTGTAAAATGGCACCTTTCGTGGAAAAAAAAAGTTGGTCATAAACATAGGTAAGGAACATATTCATCATTTATTTAAAAACTGAACTGAATTATGCACTTATGATTACATTAATTCTGGTGTCCCTATAAGTAACACTAATTTTTCTTTTGCTGTGGAATACATTTTTAATAAATCAACTTCTGTAGTTTTTTTTTAGTGGTAAATTTTGAAGCATAGATTAATACACAGTGTGATTTTGCACTCACTACATTGAAATGATGTGTCCTTCCGCTTGGCTTTTCCATCTTCTTTACTGCCTTTCGCAGAACACACTTTGCACTCTTTTTTTTCCAGCAGGTGGAGGATTTTTTTCTAAAAAATGCTTACCTCCTGTAAGCTGGCTTAGCAGCTCTCCACTCGAACTTGGTGGCTGCGAAATTTCCTCAATGACCACAAGATCACTGCATAATTTGGCAATAAACTGTGTGATGGTAATTTTCTCGTGTTTTACCTGGTTATATAAGATTACAGCATTCACAATGCACATGAGTAGCATATGAAATGCCAATTTCTGCCACCATTTGATGCAGCGATGTTCAAATGCTCCATACGACATTTGCTGATTGGAGAGATCGACACCAAATTTTTTCTTATTGTAGGATATGACACAAGCTGGCTTTATTTTTTCTCTACCTCTTCGATCAATAAATGTTGTCATTTCTGCTGTATGTCTTGTGCTCAGCATGTGCACATTACGTTTATCCTTCCAACAAAGTGCTAACAAATTGCCTTTTCGGCAGAATATTTGCTCTCCACGTTTCAATTTCACGTTTCTTAAATCAATAGGCATGCCTCTTCTATTTTTCTCAGTAGTGCCAACTAGGGTTGTTTTTTTCTTTCTCCAATTCAGTTGCAAGTGTAGGGCTGGTGTAGAATCTGTCTTTGTATAGGGTGTGACCGTTTCCAGCCAAAGTGCCTAGCAACTTTTTTACGAGATTTACAGTTCCGTTATCTTGCCCACAATACACATCAAAATTCCAGATATAACCTGTATCAGACTCTGAAAGCATATAAACCTTCATGCCGTATTTGCTCGGTTTCTTCGGCATATATTGCTTGAAGGAGAGTCTTCCCTTGAATTTACACATCCCTTCATCAATGGTTATGTCCTCTCGTGACTGACATGCTCTTTGGAATCGAAGTCGCAGAATTTCTAGCAAAGGACGAACCTTGTACAAAGGGTCATGTCCAGGATCTCCTTTTTGTATTCATTAACTATTGTCACTCAAATGGAAATTCGAGAGAATGACAAGAAATCAGTTGCAACTCATTACGTTGGGGCAAAAATTGCATGATGTCACTGGGTTTTATAACCAGTGATCCTGCAATGCAGTTAAAGTGACTGATTTCCACTTCCCCATTCTACTTTGAGGAGATATTTCACCGGTGCTTCTCATTTTTCTCAGATGCTGGCGGGCATAGAGATTTGTTTGTTCCTTTATTAGGTGGAGGACATCACTATCCACAAAATAGTCGAAGAAATCTTGTAGGTCACTATCTTCATCTAATTCTGGAACATCAGTAATACCTATATCGCCTGTAAAAACATCAAGGGTTGGTAGCTGATCCACAGTCTTCCAGCCATCTTCAGAATCCGTTCTTCGTGCTGCAGCTCGACCCCTGCCTCCTCTTGCTCTAACTCTGCCCCCTCTTGCTCCAACTCTGCCCCCAGCACGATGCATGACAAAGTTTTGGCCCCTAGTAGGAGTTATTAAATGTTCAAACTGTGATCCATCTGATTCTGACGAGTCACTCTCAGCATCTAGATGTAAAAGTTATATTAAATTGTAGTAAGAACTACATCGTAAAAAATCAGTGAAAAATATTTTGCCAGCATGGTAAAGGATATGCAATTTTTACATACCCAAACTATCTAAACGCTGTTCAACATAATCAGGATCGTCATCAGATACATCTGAATCAAAAAAATCACTTTCTTCAGCAATCATGTTAGCCAATTCACCGGTAAAGGCATCCGCAATATCTGCTTCAGATAACCCACGATGCGCCATTTTCCTACTTGGTGCACAACACACGTGTCGTGACAAAGGTCGGAAACTCCTCTCTTTCTTCTATCCTGCTTCATCCAGCAAACGTCATCAGGCGGTTATTTTACTTACTATGTACTCACGCTCGTTATATCAGTGAATGCCCGTCATTTGATGAGTTTCCGCACTTACAAGACTGAAGAAATTAAGAATCACGTCAGTTGACGTGACCTGCATTTCTCAGCAGCTAAGGAAACACGTCAAATGACGGGATTAGCAGAGAAAGTGTTAAATGCCCAGATAAAATGTTTTAATGAAACGGAAAATTAGTGATACTTCAGTTGAAGAAAGATTGAGTTTTATGCCTTTTAACTATATTTATCAATGTTTTTTATTAGTTTCCTCAAGGGAGTATGAAACTCAGTGAGATTCCAAGGGTTTCCTAAAAGACACGACGAATTTTCAAATACAGTTGCTTCGGCCAATTTGTAACGTGACAGGCAGGTGGGCCAAAAGGAAAAGAGGAAAGGCCGGGAATCTTTCCAAATAATCTTTAATATTTCCACTATCTGGAGGTACACCCAAAAACCAAACTTGAGGCACGGTCCACTCCCATACGTCGAGGAGGCAGGTCACGGCAACTCGCTCCCCTCACTCTGCGGTGCTTCCTCCGACTGCCCCCGACTGCTCTCCGTCCCGACTGAGCGTCGAGACTCCCTGAGGCGGTGCTAGTTGGCGACCGCCACATTCAAAAGTGGCCAATAAGGTCGCTGACAGTACTCCTCGTTACAAATTTCGCATGAAATTGAGGGAATATCAGAGATGGGAAATGTGAAGATAAATGAAATATCACACTCATATTTTGGAAATATGAACATATTTACAAACTTGGAACATAATTATAATTGCATCGTACATTATTCTGTGTCTTCTATATTCACTAATTTTCAAGAAACTTAGGGATCGTCGAATCCTGGGAAACCGATTCCGTGCAAGTTGATGGTGCACCCTAGCATATCCGGAGTGGAGAGGGATAGTGAACCTACTGGAAATACACCGCAGGTGGTGGTATACAAGAAGTTTACGTCCAGATTTTCCATCTTGTTAACCCAGCTGTTTGCAAGGAATACTCTAGACTATTCCAGGTTCAGTGGATTTTGGGTTACCAGTTAGACAAAGAAAAGTAGTCACACAAATGCACTCCATGTATTTATTATGGGTATATATATTATATTAGTATCCCTCCGATGGTTGGATTTATTCTTCATGTAATGATTCTATTGCCGTTTAAAATATTCCTTAGAGGTATAATCATTTCATATGTAAGCGGTAAAATATTCCACTTCCTTTGATGGCTGAACAATCTAACATCTTTGGTTTAGGTTAGGGTTAATTGTGGAATCAGATATCAAAGAAAACAAAAATAGATTAAGGTACCTTGTGCTCACAAGCTTGAGACTTGAAGACTCAACCGCCCAGGAGCGAAATGCATGTGTGCCCTCACCAATAATCATGACTTCAGGCGAGTTTCTCCTTTATATTTTATGCCCTCTAAGAATAAAATTATAAGTAAAGCGATATTTGCTACGTCAAAATAGGCAGAAGGTGGCTTGCTGAGATGAGCCAGCCGAAAGCTCTCGTATGGTCGACACGAAGCGCATGGCTGGCGGTAGCCGAACGGACAACGGCTTCACAGTTAAAAGTCTCTCTCTGTAAAAGTATTGGTAGTAAGTGGCTCAAAATTTACTAAAAACTTAGTTATATATTAAGGGTCATTTCAATTGCTTATGTTACCTATATTTTTCCCATAGGACAGGACTTGTCAGCATACTGAAAATTCCGGCTCCCGATCTCAAAGTTTTCGAAAGTGTTTCTCTTAAAATGTGGCAAACAAATTTTAATAATATTTCCTTCATAAACAAACTTTAGGGCGCAATTCGTACAAATATTGAATTACTAGGCTAAATATCAAAAAAAGCAGTTTTAATCTCTAAGTTTTGATCCCGTCAAACAACTCATTTTTCATTTGTTTCTTAATTTATAAGAAAATCTGGGAATTCGTGGGAAAAAAAAATTTAAACAGTGAATTCGGCAATTTTTGGTCAATCCAAAAATGTTATGTTGTAAAATTTAGACCAACTTTAAATTTTGCTTCTTTGGACTCTGGCCCACGTAGGCGACAGAAGCCTCAGGACACTGTCGCACGACCTCAAAAGGGACGTAGGCCGACAGAGGAATTCTTCCATTCTGCCTCTTCTGTGCTCCCATTCATAAATATTGGTTACAAAAACTGTCCTGTGCTAGGCTGCATTCTTCCTGCGGCAGGCCTTAGGGTTGCTAGGCCAGAGAGCTACCAATCTGCATACTTTGGCTGGTCATTCATGATCTCTGTGCATGAGGACTCGGTCGGGTAATATTGTAAGCATGTATATCCTTGGCGTCATGCATGATTTCGGTTATTGTTCCCGAAGTGAAGGTAGCTTGGCTAGTAAACCGGCGCGAGGCGTCGCCGAATGCCGCAAGAGGCCTAGAGTTTCACTCTGGAGCCCCACTTCAGAGTCGTCTATGAATTTGTCCATCCTGACCGACTGATAGCGGTGCGATTGGACCTCTCTCGCTAGGCTACCGTTGAGGAAGAGAGCCACCCTTCTGGAAGTTGGATCGGCGCAGAATGAACAAAATTGATGAGTTCCGCGCACCACGGATCGAGTACCTCACACGCAGCCAAACTCTCCGAATTTCAGAATTGTCTTCAAAAGTCTCTGGCCGTCTGACATCTCCCCTCATTCCTTCCCCATTCCCTCGCGTATGTGTATTAGATCGGAGATTTGGTTTCCTACGGCCTTCAAGGGGCAGAGCTTTGAAACGGCACTATCATCCTCTATGTGGTGGAGAAGTCAACTATGTCGCCCTGAACGGCTTGTCCGCAGAGACATCTTTGGAGAGAAGGCTGCAACCAGCTTCCTCTCTAGCACGCTGTTAAGGAAGAACGACAGTGGAGGAGTTTGAGGAGGAGGTTGTGAATGGTTTTTGAGAGATGGAAAACTCACGGTGGGGTTTAAACAACTGTGGTGGGGAGATTTTGCTGAGGGAAACAAAGATTTGAAAAGCAATTCCAAAGAGGAAATGTGCAGAAAGTGAGTGGAAGGGCTTCCCTCTCCTTCCCACCCTTCTTCGGACCCATGTCAGCGAGATATGCCAAACCTTTCCCTCGACCACAGCTCTGAGGTAATCTTGACCTTTTTCCCCGTGCCAACCTCTGTCATGACATTTATTCATAGTCAACTATTTGTCCATGGGATTGAGAACTAAAGTGCATATTGCATAATCTGATTACATATGTAGTCCTTCGTGTGCATTCCCAAAAGGAGGCTGTGGGAAGAGAGTAAATGGAAGAGGAGTTTCCTTCCCTGATATGTACTATCTGTCACTGTAATTTGCTCGTTGGATATAGTAGTGTGCATGATAACAGCTACTTAAACCTTGCAAGCCAGTGCCCCCTTAATCTAAAATATTATTATTTTGCTTAAAGAAGCATTAAAAATCAACTGGGATTTCTCCACAATAGTCTATTACTGTCTTGGTTAGGTATAAAAAATATTGTTAATGTGTTAAGTAAGGAGGCTAAGTGAACACTCACTATCTGAATTTTTTAATGCATTTTGTGTATCGTAGTTAATTTCTGATGAGGTGTTTCAAAACCATTCCCTGTATATTTTTCTAAACTGTCTGCTTTTGCAGTTTTGTGACTAAAATTCAAAAATATTTTGCTCAAAACCATAGCTCTTCAGTGGCTTTGGAGAAACAACTACAGGATAGCACAAAATGGTTCAACAAAGCTTTAAACTCTGACTCCAGTTAAGTCGGTCAAATGGTCATATTGTGAATAGAATGACCTTTTTGAGATAAGAAGAGAATTACCGTATTTGACGGCATATAAGACGCACCTTTTTTTTTCCAAAATAATAGCTCAAAAAAATCACCTCCGTATTATATGTGAAGGTTCGACCTCCATGGGTTAATGTTCAATACTGACTCCATTATACAGTAGAATCTTGTTATTACGTAAATGCATGGGGGTGTGAAATGGGCCTTTATGTAATAACAAGTTATGTAACAACAAGTTACTCTTAAAAAGTTTTCAATGGTATCAATTTTGAGGCCTGCAATATTAGGTTAATACATTTTAATGAATCATAGGCTGAAACTGATAATTAAATGTTTTTCTTTGGATTACTAATTGAAAGTTTTTACATTTACATATAATGGCAACAATTCTATTTTTGAAGATACATAGAAGAGAAGATCGCGACATTTTAGAAAAAAATCAAAAAGAGCAATCTCGAGATCTTGAAGTTTGGCCCCTCTAATTGTTTTTCGATTCAGCGATTTTCCTGAATCCAATGCTTCTTCAATGTTTTTTCTGTTCTTTAAAATTGATGACAACGTAGAAACCGGAACCTTATAACTGCGAGCAATTTCACTCATGGTGGTATCTCTTTTGTCATACTCATGAATCATTTTTAATTCTTCATTGAGAGAAATGACTCTCCTAGATTCTTTTACTAATGGCATGTCCATTTTGAAATGCCCAAGCGCGGACGATTCCAGTCGCACGTTGTATCGCCCCAAAATCTAAAAATATCTGCGATAGAAGTATTCTTGAGAAAGAGAAACTTTCTGTGTGACTTTGTGTTCGGGCTTCAGTATTCCAATGACTTTGTTTCATGAAACAATGTACTTACAGACGTGCTAAGTGTGTGGTGCGCCGGAATTAGTCTTTTGTTTTTATGATGAGCCATATACGGATGCATACGACCGTGGGGAGCCGTCGTCGGAGAGATATTTCAAAGTTCTGCATCCTTGTCATTGAATTTTACTTTCTCTAAGGAAAATGGCATGCAAATAAATTAATTCACAAGGTAATTTCCGTCATTTGAGTAAACATTCTTAGTTGTGGGGAATGGACGGTACATTCTAAGTCCTGTTGCGCTAATGTTCCTGTAACTGACAAATTTACCTCGAAGCGCAATTTCATTTGAAAGCGGGGATGACAATTTCCATCTATTATTGTATTTTTGGTTTTCATGTGAGGGAAATAATAGTTCTTACCGGAAAAACTTAGCGTAACAGGTTTTGATTTGCCTGTGTGATTCACTTCTGACCGCATTAAAATGGAGATGGCTACTGGATGTCCAATTCGATCTTTGTGCATAAGAAAACTTTGCATTGATAATGTTTCCAGAATGTTCACATAAATAGGTACGTAATCAATATTCTTCTTTTTCTCAAAATTCTTAATGTACCCCACGGAATAATTAAGGTGTCAGGCAAATGGAATGGCACAATACCTTATCGTATGTTAATATCGACGACGCTTTGCAGTCTCAAGTTTTTTTTTAATAAAACAACCATTTTTGTCAAAAGGTTATTATTACCTTGAAGACCTACAATTTTTTTGCGTAAAGAAATTGTATTGGACGGAATACAGCTGAGTTTCTTAACGCTAAATATTACATAAATTTACGTTTAACATTAATTTCATCGAATAACACGGCATCAAGAACCATAACTCATACATAGCGTACGCTACTTTATATCCACGATGGCGTCGCACATCATACTTTATTTCTGTCTCACCTAAAGCCCCTTTCACACTACGAACATTGGGTCTGAATGCATGTACGGACGGTCGTAATACGTAGTTCAGAAAGCTTTTCGATGATACGGCGCAGGTAAACCGGAAGAGGAAGAGACAAAAGCCATGCAAAAAGTTGCTGAAGCACAATTTCAATTTATTGCTGTGGTTTGATTGAGGGTTGTTAGCATTTGTATGTGAATTTATATTACTCACAATTGAAAGAAATATGGTAGCCAGGAGTGAATCACACTCTTGAATTTTGTCAAGCTGGTCATTCTGGCTGAAATTGGTAGATGGTTAAATGGCCTGATACCTAAATTTGGCAGAGAATGTTGAGTTTTAGATAATCTGTTTTGATTAAGGGATAGGAGATTATTATTTCTTGTGCTGTAATTGAGATAGCTCCAGTTGAGTTTGGTATCGATGTAAAATCCAAGAAGTTTTGTTGGATTCTGATAACCTGAGGCGAACTTCATGCTACAGATTAACTTTTGAGTTTTTTCCCCGTTAAATACAAAACCATTAACCATAGGCCAGTTATCAGCCAATGCTAGGTGATCATCTGCATATTACGCAAAAACAAACGCATATAAAAACAATTCATGAAATTAAATCAGTTCATACCTTCGTACGTTTGTCGGTAAACCTCTTCGTTTACCTCGAGATTAAACATAGTCCCCGTCGCTTCGTCGTACAGCTTAAGCTTCACCATCTTACTAGTTTGACTTTCCCTCGAGAAATGATTCGCTCCAGCAGACCTCTAGTTTCATCCGTGAGCGTTGGGAGCGTGGCGGGAAAGAATGTGATTACATATTTGGTGACGTCACAGTGTATATCGTAGTGCTCCGGAGCGAATTACGGACCGCTTGGAAGCTCGCTCCAAACGCTACGGAGCATTTGTAGCGAGTTTTAGACCGCAGCCTTTAATGGTCAGCACAGCTGAGTGCAGCCGTTAGAAGCCATCGTAAGCCTTAAAGTGCATTTAGTTCAAACAGAATAACCTGTTGAATATAATGTCATCACATTTTTCGAGTTTTTTTTATGCAGTAACGAAGTTATGACTTCCATTGGTGCCAGTAGAGCCTTACGTAATAACACAACAACAAATTTTACGTAAGAACAAGGTTTTTACATGAGGTAACATAGGAAATTGGCCGGGTCTGCTCGATGCTTTACGTAAGAACAAGTTTTACGTAATAATAAGATACGTAACAACAAGATTCTACTGTATTTATACCAGTTATATTTACTAATATATATTTATTATTCAATTGAAGAATGTTGTAGTTGTTATTGTTATTATTAAGCTCATTGCTATTATGTGACATTATTTATCATTTATTTATTATATTATATATTATTATCGTTTTGCTCGCTTCTGCAATATCGAAGGAGTTGGGAGTGAGATATCGAACGAGCTTGATCGTATTTGATCACAGCTGATTATAAAAAAACAGCGTGTGCTCTTCTTGCTGAGTGGAGCTGTTTGTTAAAAAAATACCCTCATAAATATGTCAACAGGAGACAAGAGATTAAGTTACACAATTCAATTTAAACTAAGAGTGTTAGACTAAGCTAAGGAGCATGGAAGCAGAGCAGCAGCGAGGCATTTCGGTCCACCGCCTACCGAAAAAATGATATGTACCTGGCGTCTGCAAGAAGATCAACTGAAGACTGCTAAAAAACAAAAACACAATCTTCGATGCCCAGTCCCATGTTGGCCTGAACTTGAGAATGCCATAAAAATGTGGGTGGTAGATAAGAGGAATTCAGGGATAAGTGTTTCAACCAAAATGATAAGTAATGAGGCCAGGGGATTAGCAGAAAAACGAGGGATTCAGAACTTTTCAGGATCTGAAGGCTGGTGCTACAGGTTCATGAAAATGCATGGCTTATCAATGCGCACAAAAACAACTATTGCACAGAGAATGCCAGCAGATTATGAAGAAAAGATATTAGCATTTCATAGATTTGTTATAAATGCACGAAAGAAAACTTGTTTTGAACTGGGTCAAATAGGAAATATGGACGAAAGTCCACTAACATTTGATGTACCGTCCAACAAGACTGTGAGTGTCAAAGGATCTAAATCAATTTCCATAAAAACCACCGGTCATGAAAAAACCCACTATACAGTAGTTCTATCATGTTGTGCTGATGGCACAAAACTACCACCGTTTTTGATATTCAAAAGAAAAACTCAACCGAAAGAAAAACCTCCGGCAGGTGTATTTGTTCATGTCCATCCCAAAGGCTGGATGGACGAAGCTGGAATGAAACTATGGTTACAAAACATATGGGCAAGGCGACCTGGTGGACTCTTAAGAAAACCCTCTCTTTTGGTTTGGGATCAGTTTAGAGCCCATAGAACTGAAAACATTAAGAATGAGGTGGGAGAATTAAAAGCCCAGACTGACGAGCCAATTGCAGCCTTTGGATGTATCGGTGAATAAGCCATTTAAGCAAAACGTGCGAGAACGATGGAACAAGTGGATGGGAGACCCATATCATGACCTCACACCCACAGGTAGAATGAAGCGGCCCACTATTTCACAAGTGTGCAAGTGGGTAAAGAAATCTTGGGAAGAGGTAAGAACTGAAATAATTGTGAAGTCTTTCAAGAATTGTGGTATCAGTAATGCTCTTGATGGAACTGAAGATGATGCAGTATTTGAAGACAGTGATACTTGCGATGATGGAAACTGTAGTGATGACGATTTTTTCATCTTTAATGACATTGATAATGATTATGACGAAGGGTTTTGTGGCTTTGAAAGTGACTGAAGTCTTATTTCATAATTGGGAATGTTTTCCCCCAATTCTGTGCTTTGTTTTGTACCATGTTCAGTTGTATTGTGTACTTTTATGAACAAATTAATATTTTTTTGGCAATTACATCAATGATTGTGCCACCTATTTGGCTTTTCTGAAGCATAAGATTAAAAGGAACTAACTTAAGTTGTTGGGGTGCCACGCCTTCACACGCACTTATTTTCTTGTGCGTGCCATACTGAAATGAGGGTGCATCTTATATGCCGGTGCGTCTTATATGCCATCAAATATGGTACCTCTCTTTCCTTTCAAGATTTGGCCTCGGGAATATCAGTTTCCATGTCTTAGCACATTTTAATGTTGCCCATATTTATATTTAGTGAGTGTTTAGAACCTAACAACTCCTTAATCAATCCTTTTATAGTACCAGCTAAATTTTTCTTAGATGTGTGGCTCTAACCCTTAGGCATGATGGAGCAACAAAAATGATTTCAAAGGATATTTCACTGCTAAATGAAAGTAATGTTTTATGATGTGTTCTATGGTGGGTGTATATTTTCTTGCAGCTCAAAAGTTCATTTTTCAAAAACAAAAAGGAATATTTTCGGTCTATCAGTTGAACAAATTGTAAAAACAACAGGCATAGTGGTGTGCGGGACATGCACACAGGCTTTCAAATTCCCCAGGAAGGTTATGAAGGTGTTTTGGCATCAATTCGGAGCCATGTGGAGAGTTTTTAATGAAACTTGACATGACTAATAACTTAAAAAATAAAACTCTGATGGTATGCATAAAGTATAACACAGTGAATGTTCACCCAAATAACCCTACCTTAGAAGTATAAAGGCATTAAAGTGAATTCTGAGGTGACATTTCAAACTAATGTATGGCTGATGGCGAAAAGTTTATAGTGATACTCTGCAAATCCACTTCTTCGGAAAGACTGGTTATTTCTTTCCTTCTGGTCCATCGTTCCTTTTGGTCACACATTCCTTTTGGTCCATCATTCCTTTCGGTCCATCTTTCCTTTTGGTCCATTGTTCCTTTCGGTCCATTGTTCCTTTCGGTCCTCGGATGGAAAAAGAATTAACGTCTTTTTCCTCTAAATTCAAGAAAATTAATTTTAAAATTATCAAGATATTTCTTAAGTTTGCACATAGATCCTGAAGTTAAATAAATATGAAAAACAACAAAATTTTAAAATATTGTAAAAATGTTAGGAATGAAAATTTGGCGATGTATTTTTATGCAAAAATGTTCTGGAATTAAAAAAAAGCTTTGTAAATTTTACCTAGAATACAGTAGAACCTCGATCTATCATTCTCGCATTGATCGTTTTCCCGCTTCTATCGTTCGCCGTCTTTGGTCCCGAATGTAGTTCCATGCTGATAACGCTAATAATTCCCGCATCCATCGTTCCCCGAAGTATCGTTTTCCCGCTTCGATCGTTTCCAAATTACGGTCCTCACATCGCAATTCCCGCATTCACCGTTTGAAAAAGACGAAACCAAAAATTTACACCGAAGTAAGATTTTTGGATTTTTGCGGCGCTCCGCAGCGGGAAAGGAGGGGGGGGGAGGGAGTTAGGCGACGCGCTGCGCTAGACAGGAGGGTAGCCGTTGCCATCCGAGTCCCGTCTTATCTTTATGGCCCTGACTCCTTCCTAGAGGACAATTGGCATTCCTCCTTTCCTACCCAAACGAGTCCCTACCTTGCTCTTTAGCTGCCGCATTCCTTGGCCATGAGCTTCTAACCTTTCTTCCTATTATCCTCTCAATGCTCTCTTACCAGTAGTTGTCATGCGCTCGCTCTCGGCACCATATCGAGATCTGATATAACCCATGTGGGTAAATATCAAAGTTTTCCTTGGTGTTTGGTATCAAATGTAACAGAAAATAACGGACAAACTTCATATAATACTTGTTCTGTAGATTTATGCCGATTAAAAACTTTAACAAAATAAACTGACGTTCCACTACTGCGCCCCTCAGTGGGTGGGGCCTTTCCACGGAAAGGGTCGGGAGGGTCAAAGGCCTTCCACCTGCCCTGTCCCTCCTGGCGGAAAACAGGGTCCCCCAATTACCTGTCTCACCCAATTGTTGTATGTAACCAGTGCATTATTTCCAATGATGTGGGCCACATGGGCTTAAACGGGGGAGTGGCTGAGGGAAGGGAGGGAGGTGGGGTTTCTCGTCATGTGACTCTCGCAGAACCAAGTTGAGGGCAGCGGGCGTGGCTTGTAATCGCGGCAATTCAGTCACTCCCTGACCCATGGACCTTCGTCATGGTCACTTCGCGGGCCCCTAGTAAGTGCTGCCAAACCCTGCGTGCACTGTGCTCTTTCCTTTTTTTTTTTTTTTTGTTTAGCCAGTTAAAGTAGGTATTTATGTCTATTCATTTTCCTGAAGTATTTTTTTCTGAGCCTATAGCCGAAACTGTTCAAAATAGGTGTTTTAAGACCGCTGAAGGTAACGCAGATGTTTCCACCATTAGTTTGTCGTAGTGGAAGTCCTGCGAGCTGGATGCTAAGTAGGTGGGCTAAGTTCCTTCTCGTCCATTGTCTGACATGGGCTTGCATTGCCAGAAATGTTTTTTTTTGTTTTTTAGGCACCGTGGCCCATCAAAATGATTAACTTTTTTGAAATTCATGTTCATTTGGTAATGCCAAGCTGAACTCCAACCGCCGATATCGGAATTCCTCATTTCAACCCGATTGCCACTAAGTTTTGCCTCTCTGAACCAGATGGCGATAACCTGCTACACCTCTCTTGCTCTATGCCTCGTGGGTTACGCGATTGCTCCAGATAAACAAGAGTACTCTTGGTAGCGTCAAGCTCGCTCCATCTTTAACGGGTGGCACTCCTCCATCAGCGGAGCACAATGGAAAGCGCGAAATAAGATTACATCCTCCCCAACAAATTTTAGGCGCGCTTCTCACCCTCAAGGATATTTGAAACCGTTAAATATCTATGTATGGATAGGTCGGTGCGCGGGCTTGAAGATCATCCATTAACATGATAATGGACCTTGTTTATTTTCTTTTATCATCCGAGACACCATTGGGATATGTAATACTAATAAAATATTTTATACAGTTGGTAGTCAAACGGAAAATTAGAGATGCACTAAGTATTTTCATTAAATTTAAAAATTCTCCTGCTTTTAAGAGAAATTCCTTTAAGATACCCCTCTACTATGAAAAGTTTCCATAAAATTCTCACATTTTCATCTCGCTTTGGCTCCCGGGAAATCTTTTCCCGCATTGTTCGTTTTCCCGCATCCATTGTTTTTTTTGCCCATCCCCTTGAAAAACGATAGATCGAGGTTCTACTGTAATAGTAATAATTTTATTTGTCCGTAGGTTTTTTACGAGTCATTGAACACGTCCACAAATATATTCTTAGTTACAGAGGTTTTAACAAGGTTTCAAACTCTGACAGGGAATAGTACCTCTTCTTTTTGAGATACTTGCATAGTTCCTTCTTGAGTTTAACAACCCCCTCTATTTTCTTTATTTGGCAGGGAAGTTTATTATACACCGTAGAGAGCTGATTTAAAGGGCTGTTTTTATGTTGTTCACTATTTTTGTGAAATATATGCTCATCAAAATGTCTTCTTGTACCATGGTAATGGACATCACCATTCTTCACAAAACAGTCAGGGTGAGTTTTCACAAATACAGCACAATACAAAACATAAATACAAGGCAAAGTCAGCAAGCCATTATCAGAGGAGAAAGGCTTACACCTCACTCTAGGTTGTAAGTTGAAAATGGCACGCAGGGCAGATTTTTGCAAAATGAATACTCATCTAGCATGGGTGGAATGACTCCAGAGAACAATATTGTTACATAGGTGGGAATAAAAATAACTAAAGGAGACCATTTTCAATACATTGCATGATACTGTGTTTCTCAAGGATCTCAAATTGTAGATACCATGGACTATAATAATAATAATAATTTTATTTGTCTAAAGATCATATGTCAAAGAGACCAATGCATAGATATAAGACACGTCAAAAGTTATTGATCAAAGAATTAATGTTTCCACCAATATACAAGATACACTGCACTCATAATTGATGACAAAAAAGCAACAAACAATTGAGATAGAACAATACAAAATACAATTACTAATTTTTGGGAGACATAGTTGATGTGAACTCTCCAATCAAGTGATGCATTCAATTTTAAGCCCAGAAAGGATACCTGGTCAGGTTGCGTGATAACAGAGTTATTAATGCGGAGGAAAGGCACCTGGTCAGGTTTTGCATATGAGGAATGAAATTACAGAATATTAGATTTGGTGACATTAATTTGAAATCCATTGCTGGAGGTCCATTCAGCCTTAGATAGGACTCAGTGGCAATGGCAAGGGAGGGGCCAAGGGGGCTATAGCCCCCCCATTAGATCTCATCTTACTCTAGGTAAAATGGCTTCCGAAAGTTTTACATTTTTGTAGGTTTGACGATTTTGACGCTTTGGTTAATATAGCATTATGATTATAATACGCCAAAGCGACGTCGAAAGCGAAGAGTATGACAAAGTCACTGCCATTACTGGGTACATACCCTGCTAACATGTTAGAGATGAATATATCCACATCGAGAGGTAGGCCGAGAAAGTTGTGGTTGAGGAAATTCTAAGGAGGAGAATATAATGAGTCTTAAAAACAAGAGGATGTGTATGAAGCAGTGTATGGGGGTAAATGAAGCAGAAGAGGTTTGCAAGGAAAGGTCAGTATGGAGGAAGTTATTGAAGAAGAGTTAGGTGTACAAGTATGTATTTATGAGTGAAACTAAGTGACTCTGCCTACCCTGGAAGGGAACGGTGTGATTGGTATGTATGTATGTATGAAGTTCTCCATGCCGAGCAAGATGAATTCACACTTCGGAGTACTGGCCCAGAGTGAGAATCACTGAGTGACCACCTGGCTGGCTGAAAAGGTTGCAAAGTGTTCGCCTCGTGTCGGCGACTCATGGCCGCCTCAAACAGCGAGAATCGGCGACAGCCCCAGCCGGTGGCCAGACATGGTGACATGAATCGCCTGATGTGTGGATCATTGATGTAAAAGTACGGAAGGCGTCTGCTGCAACTTATCACGGCCACTAGTGGCTGAGCTGTGGCTGGCGCGAGTGGCCAAGTGTGCACCTGCCCTAATTATAGTAGCATTACAGCGATTTTAGTAGTTGTTGCATTGTTGGTGTTGAAGTGCAGTGTCACCACAATCACATTGATTTCAAATATTAAGTCGCAGGTTGTGACTGCTACTTTTGATTATCTGATAGAATCACAGTGATATTTCGCTCATCACTACTAGCTGCAAAATTGGCGCATTAGTGTTTGAAAGAAGTGAACTTCTGCCTAAGTGAAGCGCCGGCTGACAGATTATCAGCAAATCTGATGACAGAGCCAAGAAACTACCCGAAGAACCTGATTCTGCATGTACTGCATACACTAAAAAATTGGAAGCGTCAGAGGTTTGTGCAACTATTTTTCATTTTCTTTCGGAAATATTATGTAATTAATTTTCGTAGTTAGAGCTCAAATAAGCCAAAAGTGTATTATTGACAGTGACAGCATTAAGAAAAACTTCCCTTAAAAAGTCTGAACGTAAGCGAGTTACGTATCACCATCCGATGGAATGGGGAGTGGAACACCACCCAGTTGTTTTTGTGAAACTTTAATTTAATTCACAGGAAAATAGAGTGGAAGTGACAGAAACAAAGTATGACCCATGTGATATCAGCAGAGCAGTTGTAGGAGCCCTGAGTGATGACGAGAAACTAAAATTTTTAAAGGATTCCTGGAAGCCTCCCGCAAACTTTACTTTTCCCACTAAATTAGAAAGGAAAACAAAACAGAAGATTTCAGCATGAGTGGTTGAACCAATATAACTGGCTCTCATACAGTGAAATATTATGCAGAGTATTTTGCACACTTTGTTTGTGTTTTGTTTGCTTCTTTGGGAGCAGGAATTGGACCTCGGGTACGAATACAGATATCCATAATTAAAATAAAATTAACGCTCACCCCATGTGCAATACAATACGATAGAATTCGCTTATAATACGGTCCTTGGCAGACGGAGTTCAGCCCTGTTTATCAGCAACCTGTGAGGAGCAATCCCTACGAGTTATAATTCTTAACTTCAACGAGCGCATTCACATAATGTGAGTGGATGAAAATATGGCTTCACTTTCGCGCATGTTTATATTTCGGTCTACATCCAATTATCCTCTCGAGAATAATTTATTGTTGTTCTGGGTTTAAAATCATCGTAAATTGACTTTGCTTACTCATGAATAATCTATTCAGAGGGACAGCATTACTTATCGGTGGCAATGACGAATGCGGGAGTCCCTCATCCGATATGTCGTCGTATACAACCGGTGACCAAAAGAAATGATGATAAAAAGTCGCTAACGTACCAGATCACTTTCGATCTTTGATGGGGTTGTTAATACTCTTGTCAAGGTAATATTTTAGAAATAAATCATGCGTGGGAAGAATTATGGGAGAGATGGAAGCATCTTCGCCTTCTGCCTTTTTACCGACAAGGTATGATAGCACTACTAAATGCAGCAATATCCATCCGTCACAGCTGATTAACAAAATACGTATGAATAGTGACAATGATGGTATTTGCCATGGTACTTGCACCAACGATTATTCACCGGTGGCAGCGGGCTGGAAAGGGCCGGTGCGGGGCCCAGACATGAGGTCATTGTCACTACTGAACATATTTCCGTCTGAGTCGCAAAGTATCCCAAGTCCCTTGAGGGTAGTGACTCACATCCCGCGGAAGCCATCTCGTACATGTGACTTGTGAAAAGTCTCTGTGCCACGTATGGAAGCAGTAGAGATTCATTATGGGAATTCAACGTGTGGGGGTCCAGACCACGACCAGTGCAAGCGGTAGAATGCCAAAATTGATTGGTGTATGTATTTTTCTAAGCTTTTTTCATTTAACACATTCAACTCCACTACAGTTATAAGATCCAACCGGTATAACAAAAAAAAAATGTTTGACACCTTTTCAATAAATCATTTTACGGTATATATAGCTATGTGTTTAAGTTTTTACAATATTAATTACAATAATTTAGTGTTAAATTATTTGCGTCGACAACGTCGATGCCGGCTCTGTAGTTTCGTCTTTACCAAATTGGACTAATAACCCATTATTCTTATGTAAAATATTATTTTGAGTTTGGATTTTTATAGTCATGCAGATTTTTAGTTCAACAATAACAGTCCAAATGTTTGAAAATGCAAGTATAAGATGAACCTAAGATGGCAGAATGTAGCGAAGTGTTGCCTACATTGACAGGGAAATAATAGAAAAGGTTATGCACTTTTGCATCTTTTCCTTGAAAAATTAAGGTTTTCTTAGTCATTCTTCTACTAATAAATATCCTCCAACATCTGGATTTTCGTTACACCTCGCTGAGCAGCATCAATCCTATGTGTAATGGACAGTATAGGGAAATGAGACTACATTTTCATAAAAACTCTCACCCTTCTGGGTAAGCATTAGAGACATTCAGGCAGCAGGAAAATCCGTGCGATTCTCGCCCATCTCTGTTACTTGCATATGCTCCTGTTCGTGCCTGCCCTAGTGACGTAGATGCCCGTTTGCCCTGTCATCCGTCCTCCAGCCGATCACCCACTGACACCGTAAGGGAAGGGTAGGGGGATCCTTTGGAAAGAGATCTGCATGTGTGGCAGTATAGCGTCAGGGAAACAGTGGTGGAAGGGTTCTTTTATTTCCAAAATACGGAAGACGGACGCACTACCAGGGGACGGTCGCCCGTCCACCCACTGAGCGATCGTCTCAAGAGTGGTGTGTGCCCCTTTTGCCCTTTCCACTCTTTAGAGGGGGGAGAGGGAAGAGAGTGTCTCTCTATCTCTTGCACACAGCCGGGCGAGGGTTGTTCAGGTTCGATGCACCGCTGCAGGTCTCTAGTATGCGTTCACATGGCCCTTGGAAGTGGCTGCTAAATGACCGCTATCCACCCAGGAAAGGTCTTTCAACGGAACCTTAGCACTACCGCCTAATCCCACAACAAAGACCCTAAACCGAGGACAAATTTTTCTACATGATTGTGCCACCCAAACAACCTCCTCGAGGCTGATCTCCAATAAGGATAAGTGGTGAAGGCATTTTGACGGCGGCGTGCTAAAAGCACACGTGCTCGCCACCTTTTGTGAAGCCGCCTATGGGAAACCCAGCAATTTCGATGGCATATCCAGAGATCTCCAACTCTACTCGTATCTCATTCACACAAGGAAATAAATAGACACAAACAGCTAAGTTTTAAAACTTTTTTTATTTTTCGTGGTACTTCCGAAAACACATCTCTAAACAAAGTCCCGGCTCTCCATCACACTCCTTACAATAGTACAAGGATTCTGTTCTCCTTCCTTCGTCTGCACACATCTGACACCTTCGGCGTAAAAATTGCTGTTTCTCATTTTTGGGCACTTTACTTGGCAAATGAACATTTTTGCAGTTTTTTTGGTACATGTGATGGAAGAACTCTAGAGCTCAAGAGAGATCTAATGACTTTTAATGTAAAATCGTACAGATTAATTTTTTTGCAGTGTTTATTGTACAAGATTAAGGAATTGGTCAGCATCACCTGAAAAATATGAACACCCACTTTCTTATACTACCTTAGAGTTTTTCTTTTGCAGGGGTAATACGAAAGCAAATGGTCTTGTCTGTCGACCCGTGCCATGAATTCGTTGTACTTAGCAATGGGTAGAGGTAAACTTTTCTTGATTCCTCTTCTGTTGGTCAATTCCACCATTTCACACACAAATTCACTTGAAAGGAAAAGTACCTCCCTCTTGTCTTTCCATCTGGCAACACAAACTCCATTTCTGTTATATCTACTTATTACTTCACCTTTTTTCAGTTTTTTTGAAACAACCACAGAAGGGGTATTTTTCCGGTTTCGCCGGAGGGTGCCCACACAGTATAAACGCTGTCTTAACAATATTTGTGAAAGTTTTACACTGTTGTAATAATTGTCCATGAAAAGACTATGGCCAACTCCCAATTTACCGTTCATAAGTGACATCACCACACTTTGGTCATTTCCAACTTCGGTAAGAGTCCCCTTTCCGGAATAAAGAAGGCATCACAGAACAAGACCACTTGGCTCCGTCAACAAGTACAGTTTAACACCATATTTTTGTCTATTTACTTTTATATACTGCCGGAACAGTAACCTGCCTCTCCACAAAACCATTGACTCATCCAGTGATGATTCCCTAATAGGGTTATAAATGGAATCCTTTTTTTTATTCGAGTGGTTGACCAGAGGTCTTAATTTTTCAAGCTGATCCTGAGGCTCGCCCAGGTTTCCATTCTCAGAAAAATGGAGAGAACGGAGAATAGAAAGAAACCAATTTCTACTCATAAACTTAGAAAAACAGGAGATTTGAAAGAGTTCGTCCGTTTTCCAATAATCCTGCAGCCTGTTCATTCTTATCGTTCTAGCATGAAACAGCAGTCCAAGAAAAATTTGAAATTCGTCTTCATCAAACGATTTCCACTGTCCACCTGAAAAAATTCTTTCGCCATATTGGTTGGAATATTTTACGATGTATGTATCAAATTCCCTATCAGACAAAAAATTGAAAAAGTCAATTGGCTAAGTGCCGAAGTCACTTACTTTCAAGCCAGCATTGCCAGAGAAAGCAAATGGTGAAATCTCAGCTGGTTGTTCCATCCAGATCTTCAATATCACCTTGTATTTGGCCTGATTTTTTCTCCCTCCAAGAGGAAGCAGACGTTCTGGTCCTGATGGGGACGACTTCCTCAAGTTCCTCCTCCTCATCTGCAGTATCGCCTTCTCCTAAATCACTTTCACTGATGCTGGAATCGCCCTCATTAGTAGACATAAATTCTTCTGAGGGATCCTCAGAAGATTGTTCAAAGTTTTCTCTTGCGTGACTGAAGTCCCAAGGGCCCAGGTTGTGTCTCTGCCATTTCCTAAATAAATACAAGAATTTCTATAATTTTCCATAAGTTACGGTAGTGCACTTACAATTCTAAATTATATGCAATTTTTAATTTTATTTATCTTCTGTAACTTTATTTTTTGTCATTTATGTACTGTTTATCACCAAATGAAAATTATGGCAGTAAAAATATTTATTGTTTCTGAGATATTAAGATGAAAATTAAAGTTACCTTCCGCCACAATCAACATTCAAGTGAAACTCTTCCAGAAGTGAAATAAAGAATATGTACTTCCAAAAATGAGGAGACAGCAGCCTAATCTGTGGGAGGCTTTGTTCGCGAACTAAACAAAAATAACTCAGAATCCAAAATCAACCGATGTGCGCACTCGTTGCAAGCAAACTGAGAGGCTGCTGTCCGTTGAAAGTTCAGCAAAACCCTTCATAATGGTTTATTTATTGCCAGGTGGCAAGACAGTCGTCCACGGTCACTTCTAAATGTGGGTGGGATGGGTAAATGCAGTTTGTGCCGTAGATGCCGGGGGACAAGACAAGGCACTGTTAGAATCCATCTCTATGGCAGGAAAAATGATGTTCCAAAAACTACCCTCTGTATTTGATGTGAATGCTTCAACAACAAATATAGGTAGTGTGTAAATAAGGGAGACACCACATGTTTTTGTCCTACAACAAATATTTTTTCGGTCTTGGCATTAGCAATGAAAATGCTTCTAAATCCAATTACCAAGACGTTCACAACTAAGAAAATCTTCAATTTCGAATAAATCTTCCCAAAGATTCTCTTATGATTCTTCGGCATCTCATTTCAAGTCGTAAAACCTGAGATGGATCAAGGAGTGGAACAGGCTTAACGTATATCATTGGTCTTGGAATAAACAAATATCCTCCAAGTGCTTTAGAATATACAATCTGATTTATTTTTCAAATTCAAATTTTAAAAATAATTAAATATTGTTAAATGTACTCGCAAAATAGTCAGATATATAAAAATCTCCATGCCCATTGTAGTGTGTTCAGAAATAATTTTATAATCAAGAAATTATTGTAATTTGTTTAAAAAAGATTAAAAACAGAAACCAAAGAAAGAGATCATTCGCCCAATCTTATCCAACAAGCTGGTGGCGTGGACTAAGTGAACAGCAAAAGCCAGCTCGTCTGGATTCATTTATATCCAAGTGGAACATGCGTCGACTATGGGTCGACACCGGTGCCGGGTAGCCTTCATCGACAGATAGTCAACGGCGGCGGTGAATGTGTTAATAAAATTCAATTATAATTGATGTGAGACACCTAATGCAATTTGAGCCCGCCTTTGCAATGTGAGTTCCTGTTTTTCCTGGTTTATTGTGATCCCGAGGAATTTATTGCGGTGACAATATGATTAATTTTCAAAAATATCTGAGCAAACACTCAAACTACACACTGTTGATTTTTTGACGAGATCCAAGTGTAGGAAGTGCCTCATTTTTAATATAAGGTCTCTCTCGAATGCATACACTTCCCATATAAAAGGGCTGGTATTTTTTGGCAAACATCTCGGAAAGTAATGTGGTAAGGGGTTCAGTTTTTGGTGTCATTAGAAGGGTGAGATATTTTTATTTAAAATGAGACCAAATTCAAGCCCTTATTTTAAATGCACAATCTTTGGCTGTGTATACCCATTGTTTCGGCCATCTTTTGAATTTATGTATTTCAAAGTCATGTGAAACTCTCATTGTTAGAAATATGTTGGGAATTGTAGGTTCAGTTTCAGCATTTTTGTCCACCTCTTCAAGTAGAAAAAAAATCTTAGAAGAAGTTATATAGCAGCTGTCATTCACAGAGTGTACAAAGAAAAGGTTTAAAGCAATGTGTCCAACAAGGTGGGTGGAAAATGCCCTTATTACTTTCAAAGAGCTATTTGTTCCTCTAGTTAGTCTAGGCTCACAAAGCCTATATACATATTTGGTTGTGCTATCAGAAGGGGGGACTTCATTGTGGCCTTAGAAACTAAAGCATACTGTTTTTCTCTAACTGTAAGACGAAGGGAACAGCTCCAAAGTCCTAAAATAGACTTATCGGCTGCCTTAAATCATGTCAAGTAGGTTTTAAAGGTGCTCCTAAATCTAAGGAGAGATGCAGTAATAGAATTTGGAAGGATTTTTGAAGACGCTACAAAACTGGCTGCAGATATTGGAAGTGAAATAACCATGCCGAGAACTTGCTCGACCCAGACCAAACGAGAAAATGTTCCTGCTTCTAGCACTGAGGAATACTTTAGACGAACACCGTTTTTACCTGCTGTACATCATTTTATTATTGAGTTGGAATCAAGATTTTCCCAAAATTTCGCACAATATTACCACTTGAAGGCCTTATTCCAGGTTTCAATTTAAAATACAGTGAGGGCGGTGTGATCCATGCAGCTGAGAAATATGAAAAACTTTTGACAAGTTCTTCACAATTAATAAAAACAGAACTGAAACTATGGGAAGATGAAACTGAAAGACCTGAAACAGCCATTGAATCATTGAAGAGCTGAAACAAGCAATGTTCTGCTTCAGATATTTGGGACTATTCCTGTCACCACAGCTATGCCAGAAAGAAGCTTCTCTACTCTGCGGAGAATTAAGACTTATTTACGCAACACAATGGGACAGATGAGATTGAATGGATTAGCTCTAGCGACTATCCACAAAGAAAGAGAAGTTTATTGAAAATGTCATAGACATCTTCTGCAGAATTAAGCAAAGAATGAACATAATCGATTAGACTGCAGAAGAGGAGGGAGATTTTCAGAGTTAGTTTTAATAGTAATGTCTACCTCTTTGTATGGGTACTCTCATGATAATATTGAACTGTTACATGTTTTTTTAACCGATAAAATGAGTGTTTTACCAAATATTTTAAGCATTATGCATACAAGTCATCCATTACGTTCATTTAAATAACAGGCTGATTAAAGTTATAAATAATTTTGTGAATTAATTAAATTTCTACTGTTTAGTCATGACTTTTTTTATTTCATTAAGCTCGAAAATCTTTACAAAAACACTTAGGAAAACAGAATTTTCCACATTTTTTGGACTCTCCATTTCCTTGGGGGGTATACCCCACCCCATGTAGTAGCTCCCCCCTTGACAAGTTCCTAGAACCACCACTGATAGGACTGCTCTGTGACCGAGGTGGATTAGCCCTTCCAAGTTTTAGTGCAAAAGTGCATGGCTTGTATCGTCAGCAAACAGAGTGACAAAACCTATCAAGTGGTGAGGAAGATCATTAATTGAGACAAGAAACAGAATGGGTCTCAGTAAAGAAGCCTTAGGTACACCCAGATTCCAAATTTTCATGTCAGAGGTGTATGCTCTGCTCAACCCATCATTATAATACTTAATTTCAACAAAGGGTTTCCTGTTCTGAAGGTATGATTTGTTGAAGTTAAGGGGTGTGTCAATGGCACCTAGATCAGACAGCTTTCTCAATAGAATTGAGTGGTCAAGTCGATCGAAAGCTTTGGTAAAATCATAAAAGATTCCCATTGTACTTTTGGAACCATCCAAAGAGTCATAGACATAATTTAGAAAGTTGAATATCGCTAACTGAACTGATCTAGCTTTTATATAAGCATCTTGATTTTTATATAGCAATTTATGGGAGCATATGAAATGAAGTAACCTCTTAGCAAATATTTTTTTCTATTATTTTTAAAAAGGATGATACTATAGTGATTGGTCTATAATTTTTTGGATCACTTTAAGAACCCTTTTTGTGCACTGGTATAATTTTTATAATTTTCCCTATTTTCAAAGATTCGGGAAAGATACTAACATAAAATGAATCATTGATGATACCATAAAGAGGTTCACAAATAAGATGTGCAACTGCTTTGATAACTTCAGCGGGTATTTCGTCAAATCCAACCGACCTACTGCAGGATAGAGATTTAATTGTAGACATGACTTCAACCCTGTCTGTGGGAGATAGGAACTTGCTTGCAATTCTTTTGAGTAGAAGAAGGTGAACTCATTACATTGCTAGAGATTGTATTTGCCCTAGATGACTCATCCCGAAATGTATTCAAGAATGCTTTGGAAACATCTAGAGGATCAGCTAATGTTTCATTGTTTACAACTAGCACAATATTGGGATTTTTTTGTTGATTCCGGTGTGCCTTTTAATTATATCTAGAGATACAGAAAAATCGCAAAAGTAATATTATGCGAATAAATGCGACATGTGGTCTATTTTGCGATGAAGTGCAACAAATGCTAATTCGTGTGATATATTCAATTTTCCTGCATTTCTTTAGTGATGTGTAATTTTTACGCATGAACTCGTCAAAAATCAGCTAACCAACTGACCCGCTTTACAGTGCGAAAGTGACTGGCTGCACAGATTTCACTGATGCGGGCGATGGCTAAGGGTTTCCAAAAGAGCCAATGATGTTATCTTCACTGCAAAAACAGACAATATTACGTCCAAAACACGTAATCAATTACAACTAAACTACTGGAGTTTTTATGGATGACGTGCTTTTGACAATGTTTTTTCTGTTTACGTAGTGAGTATAGATAACATCGTTGTCACTTACGGAAGCATCCCAACTCGTTCCCCAAGGCCACGGCTAGTACGCTGCCACGCTACCACATGGGATCATGTCATGGAGGGTTGGTTAGTTTGCTGTGCAGCCGCTAGGATACTTAAATTAACACACACTGTCGCAAATTCGGCAAAACACGCAATTCTTTCCCCACTCATGGCGGCTGGACGGGAAAGAGCAAACAGTGTGTGCTGCATATAATGAAGATGAGAAGTTTTACGTAAGTGATACCAGTGTTTTGATGTATGGGATACGTAACGTGCGCCTGGAATGAAAAAAAAACAGATACCATGAACAAGCACATATCATCTCGTGGATATTTAGACAATAAAAGAGAAGGCCAAGAATGCGACTGCTAAGCGTCAGTTGACAATACAAGGATGTATTGACTCCCAGAAGAAGGCTAAATCCGAAAAAAAATCACTTTCATTCAGGATACGATTAAAATGCACCTTGAGGCGAACATGCCTATAAACAACTTTGACCCTCCTGCAGTTTGAGGATATCTGCAAAAGTAAGTAGGGCCTAGACCCACGATTTTTTTACCTACTACCATAAGTCTGACTTACTGTGTACTAAGGCCAAGAAATTGATGACTAATGCTAAGTCCCTAGTGACATGAAGAGTCTAGACCTAGGCTAGGCCTAGCTATCTCAGTAGTGGTCTACTTATACCTGTGCACCAGCTATAGTATTTGTTGACAGCTGAGTCTGGGCGTATTTCCTGCGGCGTGCAGCGGTGCTCTGGTGTCCACTCCGTTGGTATCTACGGCGCAAATTGCTTACTGATGACTGATAATTGAAGTCCAAGACATAAGAAGTGCAAAATAAAGATTAAATATAGAGTTACATACTAGTACTGAGTAAATTTGAAGGAGTCTCAAGATCTGATTTGGACTGTGACAGCGCGGTGGCAGTACACCAACGAGTGGACACGACGCGGCGGGAACTAGTCGTCTGCGGTGTACAGGTCTACTGTCCATTAAAAAAGTCGAGTCCGTTGAGTTTACGACGCTGAATCTTCAAGTAGGGTCAACCAATTTTAACAAAATAAAATGCATATGATAGAATGATCATTTCTACGTTTACTAATGCATGTAAAAAAAATTTCCTATCTTTATCTACACTTTTACAATATTTATTTTGAAAAAAGGCAGTTTTCGGCACTCAAAGCTCGATGGCCCGACTTTAGGTTATTGCCATTCACTTGTAGAGATAAGAACGTCTCATAAAAGTTAGCCAAACATGTTTCAAACTTACCAATGGAAATAATTGTTTATATGTTGAGTTTTAAATGAACTGTTGTAAGAGTTGTAAACCTTGGCTTATCCCGAAAATAACGATGCGATAGAGGTTTGAGTTACTCTGTTGTAACTGCAATGACGCCAGCTTTATAAACACGTACATAACCATTAGTTAAATATCCTGGGATTTCCGATAACGATTTTTAATTATTGTACTTTACGCGCCGCCCCCTCCCCCCCCCCCCCCTGCCATCCTCTACAAGTCGTCTCCTAACGCTCAACTTTCCTGTTTGGGCGGGCAGAAAAGGATTCATTGAAAGTTATCAATATTTTCACCGTCAGTTAGTTAAATGGGACATAGCCATTAAATAGGACAACGTTTAACTACTTCAGCTTCTCTTAGCCATGAAAATGAAGAATCAAATGTTTGCATATGCTTTTCTGAAAACCAAATGGGCTCTAATTAGCAGTGTAGATGCAGAACGATTTTCTAGTGTATACAACCTTGTTCTCACTGATCGTCGAACCCGAATGAAGGAGAGTGCCATCGAAACTTGTAGCTTGCTGTCATTTGACAAGGGAGCGCAAGAAGGATACACATTCAAACTCAACCTCTGGAGTAGTTTGAACTCTGGCCTATGTGTATTCCATGCTGTGCAAGAGTATAATGTGTTTCTTTTTTTATATATGATTTTTAGATTATATGGTACGTGTTTCTTAAATTAAATTTAGGCACAAAATAGAAGCTTGTCAATTAGTTTCATATCATAATATGGATATACCGTGTTAATAAAAGTTTTGCTAATTAATGCTATAAAAATAAAAATTTTCAATTTATTTTTGCTACAAACTCAAAATTTTTGCTCTATTTCCGTATCTCTAATAACATCCCAGGAGGATTTGACCTTGTCGGAATTCTGAATCATTTCATAATTTCTCATGATTCTGTCTTTCATTACACATTTGTTGAAGTGCTTTTTTAATGCTTTATATTCAGGTGGAGGTTGTATAATTTTTCTTTTGCAATCATTATGCCAGAGCCTTTGGTGCTGACTAATGTTATATAAATAGGGTGAAAATGTATGCTCTTCCCTGGCCATTCACGAATTAATTGTTTTTGGAACCAGAATTAATCTGAGCTGAGAAATTATTGAGGAAGCCCTTTACCCTACTGTTGACATTGTGGGTGTCATCAACCGTGAACAAGTCTAATGACATAATAGCATACTTAAACTCACACATATTTGGTTCATTTATGACTCGCCTGAACTCAATCTCATGCTTTACGGCTGATTGTTGTAAACACTTTGGATCAATTTGTAACAGTTAGGCATAATGATCTGAAATTAGCACTGTCGCTGAGTGAAGATGGCTACTTATGATGGTTAGTAGGTATTCTATCCCAGTACTTGATATGCTGCTCACTCTAGTGGGAAGATCATAGTAGTTCAGATGAAATCCAAATTAATTTAGCATATGGAGTAATCTAACTTTCACTTGATCCTCAGACAGGAAATTTATATTAAAATCTCCTCCAATACAAATTTTAAAGTTTGAACCATATTTCTGAAAAAGAGAATGTAATGTGCTCTCTAAATTAATAACAAACAACTCAGGGTCACTCAACAGACTGCGGTATAGACCAATAACAATCATATTAATATTTGCAAACTTAGCTGCACAGCATTCGAAGTGGATATCTGCCGCCAGTGGAATATCTATTTGTGCAGACCTCAGATGAGGAGAACAGAATATAGAAACCCCACCATGTGTTGCACCTGATCTTACTATATTTATTGAACTGTCAAATAAATATTCTACATAAAACTACACAGCTTTTGTTAATTCATGACCATTATGGAAAAGTTGTACAAAATTTATGCTGAAACTATTGAACTTATTTTAGTTCCTAAAACTATAGAAAACTAGTAAATATTTCACATAGGGCCTAAAGTTCTCCAGATATCCTTTGATTCATTCCAGATATCCTTTGATTTGAGTCATTTTGGATTTTTGAAAACATTGTCATTATTTTGATTTATGTACTGGTAACTGCGTTATAACTACTGGTGTATGATGCAATAAGGACTAGTTATTTTGTGTAATTCTCTTCATTGACTTCTGTATATCAACATGATGTTGTACCATCATGTCGTGACTTGAGGTTCGCTGTCCCTCCCAGTGGTCCTTGCTGCCGATATGGCTGGACAAACTTTTTTAAGTAAAATGTATTGGTTGAAAATGAACCTAAGTAATGCAGATCATAAAGACATCCTTTTACAACACTGTAAGACATTTTTAGACATTAATGTCACTTTGAAAAATTATTAATATTATTTGGAAAATTGTTGAAGAATCTAAACATCAAGGGAGTATTAGGCCAGATTATACTCTTTTATATTCCAATGGTAATACTATTGATGATAATCTTCAAATAGCCTCAGCCCTCAATGATTTCTTTTTATCACACCGATTACCCAAGACAACACAACAGAAGAAACATACCCAAGCCATGAACCCCTGTCATTCCTTGTTTCTTTATCCTTGCTCTGATTCAGAACTATTAAATTTCATCTGGAATCTAGGCAATAAGTTCACATCATGCATGGATGGGATTCCAACTGCCATAGTAAAACAGTCTTTTCCTGCAATTAAGCTACCCTTATTATTCTTAATCAATGAATCCTTAATCAATCTGTTGTGTTATTCTTGTGTTGGGCCATTTTTTCTTTTTTCTATGACTTGTCCCACATTTTACTCTTGTAAAATATCAGGATCAATAAATATATTATTATTATTATTTATGGTTAGGCCAGTTCCAAGCTCTCTTAAAGTTGCTTGTGATTATTCCTCTCTACAAAGGAAAAGTCAGTCGGCACACATGAATTCCTATCGACCCATCTCCTTACGAAATCGATTTAGCAAATTTTTTGAAGTTGTATATTATTCTCGTCTTTCAACTTGGAATCCAAAAATGTACTATCCACATCCCAGCATGGTTTCAGGAAATTGAGGTCCACTACTACTGCCACTTACCATGTCATAAGTAAAATACTATCTGACTTGGACAACAGACTAGAATCCCTAATTCCAATGTTTGACTTTTCAAAAGCCTTTGATTGTGTTAATCATAATCTTCTATTGCAAAAACTCTAGTTTTTTGGCATCAGAGGAACAGCACATAGATGAAAGAAATTCAATGCGATATGGTACTTTTTTCACAGTTTTTTATTTCAGGTCAACCGGTTTCGTCACATAGGCGACATCATCAGGTACAAAATTTTTAAAAGCTGCAGAATATATACAAAATTTGGATGGGGGAGGGGGGGGGAAAGAGGCAGGAAAAGGGTGACGGGAAGGGGGGGGGTGGAAGAAGGTATGTGAGAGGACGCGGGAACCATCAGGTATTATTTTGGGGGAGGAGGCAGGGGGGGGGGAAACGGTTGGCCGATGAGTGCGGCGTCCACGGCGGGGGTTGGGGCGTCATCCTCAGAAGGTATTATGACTCAGGGGAATATCCAAGAGGGGGGAATGGCTGACAAAAATATTCTCGTTAGCAATTTTTCCTTCCTTAAACTGCCTTCTAATCTCCAGCTCCTCCAAACAGTCCATCCTTCTTCCCTTTCTCTCCAGGTGGAGAATCTCCGGGACAAAGTCACTCTTGTGGTCATTTTCCCATAGATGTTTAGCGAAATGGGATCTGTTTAAGTCCCCATTGCGTAGATGTCTTTTATGTTCATCTGTTCTCACTCTGAACGACCGTCCAGTCTGGCCAACGTAACAGGTTTCACATTCACCACATTTAAGTTTATAAATACCACTTCTATCATTAATGTCAATTTTGTCCTTGGTTTTGTTTAACACAGCCCTTAAGTTACACTTGTTATAATAAGCAATTTTGAATTCTTTTTTTGGAAAAAGGTTGGCAATTGCCTGAGAAATATATCCATAATAACTTAGTTTGCACCAGCGTTTATTGTTTTCACTATAGTCGGATGATTTGTAAATGAGTTTCTGTGCTCGGAGGGAGCGTTTTTTCTCGAACATTTTATTAATGACACTTTCATCGTATCCATTATTCACTGCAATGTATTTTATTACACTGATTTCCTTGGCGAGGTTCTCGGCAGACAGGGGGATGTTGAGTGATCTGTTTAGCATGGAATGAAATGCGGCCAACTTATGAGAGGGATGATGGCGAGAGTCGGAGGGGATGACATGGTCTGTGGTTGTTTCTTTCCTGTAAATTGCGAAGTCGTAGCCTTTTTCCGATTGCCTGGACTGGTCCACAGTGAACGAGTTCTCAGAAATGAACAAGTTTGCCCATATAATAAAAGGCCACCACCCCTTTTTTCCTCGGATATTTCTCTAGTGCATGGCTGAATTTTCATCCATGCAATCGGTCTTGCCCATGTATTTGTTGTATGCAGAAAATAAGGCTGGCCGAGGGACTGGAATGTTCTTTTTCTTTTGAGGAATATCTTTAAGCATTTTTTACAAGATTTACACCATGACATGAGGACATTTTTCCCTGTGTTTCACCATGACATGAGGACATTTTGAGGACTGTTTTCATCAGTGTATAGAGTCCCTCCAACCGTCGGCCCCAAGAGTTGGGTGTTCTGGTCGGAATGTGTGTAGCGGCTTTAAACAAGATCTCAGACCACCTCAAGTCAGTGGGGCGCTTACTAAGTGCTATGGGAAACTGGTGGTGGCTATTAAGCGGCAAGAAGTATTTGACCCCATCTCGAGAAGTAACTGATTTGGCTAACTGCCCCACACAGTCGCTTGTAGCAGCATGCGGCCTGACAAGCCACCCAAGAACTCAAGACTAGAGTTGCACCAATAAGCAAAATGGTCAATTACCGATTAATCAGCCTAGCATTATTGGCTGATACTGATTAAGCGACCGATTATTAGCAACCTACAGTTTAATGCCTGGCAGCCATTTTATATGGCCTCCCTCGCTCCCGCCACACACAGTTTCGTTTCCGGAGCATCTATGCCTTAGACGGTGTATTGAGCTTGTGCCTTAGACGGTATATTGAGGGAGCCTAACTTCACGAAACAATATTCAGACTGGTTCTTAGTAAGAATTGACTGCAAGATGGGGCACCCTTGAAGACACCCTTGCAGCATCCACACAGGGTGGTCAAGAATTAACAGGACCCCAAAACTACCCGATGATCAATCAGAAATATATAATTTTCATTGCTAGTCTTATATTTACAGCAATATGATGATAAATATTGGCCGCTAATCAGAGCCGATTAATCGGCCAAATAGCCGCTGCCGAGCCGATTAATCGGTGCAACCCTACTCAAAATGCACTTCCGAGTGGTTGAGTGTGAGGGGGGAGGATAGAGGAGTTGGGTGGCCCAAAAAAAAAACTCTTTTTGTAACTTGAATGGGCGGATACATTTTCTGGTGTAATTTCATTAATGAAATATTTTGAAAATTTTTGATTGATCGCACAATATTTGACACTGTTGGAACAGAAAACTGACTAATGATGAACGTGAGAAACAGAACTTGCTATTTGTAGTACAGATGTAAGCAATTTTTTTGATAGGTATGGAAATGTTAAGGATAAGGAGATGGCCCTGATGATGATGAATAAGTTATTCATTGAAACGTCGGCGTTGGAGAAGATAGAGCATCTTACCCAGATGGAAACCCGAGAAAAATTCACAGCAGTCATTCGCTGGGAGAAAGTGAAATCCTACAAGGATAAGGAGAGTTTAAAGTTAATGTAAACCATTTTCAATCCATTAAAAATTAAGACTGTGTTTCAACCCGAAGGTTGGTGTGGATAGGTGAGGGAAGAGCTCATCCCTGACTAAGCCATAGGCGTGTGAATTTCACACATTCAGCGTAGGGGGGCCAGTTCGTTTCACTGGGCCACCTCGCACTTTGAGGATTTTTTGGGGGTGTTTGAAGGCTTCATCCGGATTTGAATCCGAGACCCTCTGATCAGTAGCAAAGCACTCTACCCACTAGGCCACCTCGCTCCCAAAATTAAGAAACACATAAAATAATAACATTTATCATCAAGGATTGTTTTTCTTTCGTTTAACCAATATTTCTGCGGTAGAATCCCGGAAAACAGGAGAATTACCTTTGTAAATTAGGCAATTTGAGCCTGAAATGTTTAAACATGATTTGGCAATGTCAAATATTGTGCAATCAAGCTGAAATTTTCTATGGCTTGTTTATTTATGAAATTGCACCAGAAAATGCATTCACCTCCTCAACTTTCTAAAATTTATATTTTGGCCACCCTAAGGGGGGGACAGACGTCTGGAGAAGGAGCACAGGCATCCGGAGGATGACTAGGGCTAGTTACCGCAACCTCGCCACCCTGATAAGGTGATCGCTTGCCCAGTCACATATTCACAACCACTACCATTTAGGAAGAGGCAAAAGGTAACAATTTTGTAAACTTGAATGCCTCCGCAAGTGCGTAAAAAGCGGTAGTAGGGGGAGAAGGGTGGAGGGAGATGGATAGGAGGTATAGGGGAGGGGAATGCTGTAGAACACGTGTGGAACAATAGACGAATGATCTAATGGACAGAAAATTGGTCGTTGAATTATGGGCACTGTAATGTGCTTCTTCCAACGTGGCCTCTGGCTTTTAAAAATTTATTGTAATTTATGCTTATTTTTGAGGATGTTGCACCCCTATTAATTTCAGTTCTATCAAACTATTATATTTTTGTTGTGGCAACCTTTTTGGTGTTACCCATGCATATATTAGTTTGATTATCTATTGTATTAATGTCATTATATTTATTAATCTCAATGCAATATTTATTATTCCTACTTTTAATGGCTGTGTTCAATTGTCTTTGTTGCAATATATCACATGAAAGTCTAATTCTCATGTGGTACGAGAACGTTATTTTTTTTTATTTTATGGCCACTCCTAATCGATTACATGTAAATGGTCTAATTGTTCTAATGTAATCTGAATAAATTGAAATTTTGTTTTGAATAATCGTTCATCGTTGTTATTTTTCCTTATATTTCAAGCAGAACAATAATTCAGTGTGTGAACCAGCCTACTTCTGCTTTAGTCTTCTAAATATTCCATTTTGTAATTTATTGCCAATAGAACAGCTTATTTTTTTACTTTGTTTTTTCCACTTTTTCTTTTTTAATTATTTATATTTATGTGATATATATATTTTTATTAGTTTGTGTTTAGCTTGGAAAATCCATATTATTTGTAAAACGTGAAAAATATCACTTTGGTTACTATATAAACCACGATAACATAGCCTGGAAATTTTTAAAAATTTAGCCTTGAAAACCAGGAATTAGGTTTGAATTTTTTGTTGTGCCTCTTGTGGACTTCTTCTTGTAGATTCTGAAAACAAGGAAAATTTTGCACCTACTGACCTCTCTCTTTATCCCCATGCCTCCCCACTCCCATTAAGCACGCCGACACAGCTACAATGAGACCGACACAACATACCCAACCCACCCCTCACCCCCCGAAAATTAATTCCCTCGCGGGGTCAAACTATTTTGTCGAGGGTTGTTCCTTAGGGAGTTCTGAAAAAGGTTTATTTTCCGTTCAGGTCATTTATTGCTTTCCCATGCTACGGGGCGTGGTTCAGCATTGTCACATCGACGTCAACTCTGAACTTAGAAAATTTTTGGCTCCTAAGGAGTAAGATTTTTTTTTAAGGGAGTTTGAGATTGGATTGCTTGCACCCTCTCTGGATATGTGTGGAATTCACCAGCAGCTGCTTGGAACACTGACATGATTCCATTTTTGTCGATTGTGACCCATATAGAGAATCCCATGGCAGTCTGCATATGTCCCTGCAATACTTCAGTACTGTTCAGCTAGAGTTTATAAAATTCAGGCCAAAATGTATGAAAGAGAGGATTTTGTTATCTGTTGTGTGGATGAAATTGTACTCCATTTGTCATCCAGGGAAGGAGGACGGCTGAAAGATGTGGTGGAGTGGCTGTCGCAGCAGGCTCATGCCAATGTGGAGCACCGCAAGTGTGGCATTGAAGTCCTTGAGGACCACGTGGTTCAAGCGATTGAGCGTGAGATGGAGCGGAACAGTGATCTCATCAGGAAAGGCAAGAAAACTCTGAGCATCATGGTGCAACCTCACCTCATCCACAAGGCAAGCATGCCCTCCTCCTCCCCACATCTCCACTTGACACTCTTCTCTTCTACTTAACACCATGAGATCCTTATTTGGAGTTAAATTTTTCACTCCTGAAGTTGTAATTATGGAAAAGAATCAGGCTTGTTGATCACTCAATATATTCCCACTCTTGCTGTCTTTCACCAGCCCCCCATGTCATCACTCTCAGAAGTCATGTGAATGGCACTCTGTGCTGAAACCGTGGTCTCTCTGTACAAACAAGAGTGGGAATCCAAATGTCAGTATGGTACTGTCATCTCTTGCATTTCTCAACTACTGATCTTTCATGGTAAGAGAAAATAGTCATCATAATATGGACCAAGTTGGAAGCTATGTGACCATTGATTTCTCCAAAAGGAGGCTAATAGTCCAAAAACTGACGTATAATATCAAAAATATGAGAAGTCACATGGAAAAATTGTTAAAAAAGAAATAGTTTTAAGTAAATTATATTTGTTTAAATTTTAACTAAGTAAAATAAGGAAGTTATGGCAGATTACGACACATGCAAGTATGAGTGGTGACGAATGGAGCAGTGTACACAGAAGAAATGTTTAGTAAACTGACGGTTGAAATTAAGCAGTATTCACTATAATCTAATGAAATGCCACGTATCATGTTTATAGTTATGGAATCCATTGAAAATGTTTTTTTCAATGCAAAGTTTATTGCAGGGCATTCAAAAATTTTGCATCATATATGTATGTCTCACACCATTATTGAAAACAAAAATTACCATCTTGGAAATGATTGTCAAAGTTCCTACATTATCCAGTCCTCATCTATGCCCCTATGTTTGCACAGCAGCTGCACAGACTAAGGTGCAGTTACACCTCTAGGCTTAATCATGGTGGTGGAAATGTGCACCCATGTGTCTGAAGCAATGGCAATTCGTGGAGAGAGAGCAGCACTGAGAGCTATGATGCCAATGGCACCACCGTGGTGGGAATATATTATGGTGTGTACAGCTGTTGCGGAAACAGGGCACAGATCTACTGTTGAATTGTTTATATGCATTGTTGAAGATTATTCGGGATTTCCACTGGGTCAGGTTCTCCATTTCTGCCGACATTTCGACAGACGAATTGACCATCATCCTCAGGGCATTGTTTGTATGCATGCTTTCTAGAGCCATCTGAGGTGGAAGGAGTAAAACTGGCTGCTTACTATTCTGTAGTACAGACTGGAACATACCAGCGCAAGTGAATGGTGATGATTAGAGTGACATGTATAAAAGAAATATGTGTTTGGTAAACTTCCAGTGTGAAGTTTTTTTTTGTTCACAATGTCACGATATAATTTTTCATTTATAGTTATCGTATTTATTCAAAGTACTAAGTTAATATTTTGAGATTTTTACCTGACAATAATCTAAAACTAAGCATTATCCTTGTTTAATGCCTTTGCTGAAAATTTGTTCAGAAAATATTGCAGGTGCTGATATGAAATACCTTTGTTGTCTAGTGCTTATTCATTCTTTTCCCAAACTGTTTTAAAGGACATAGCTTACTGTATAGATCAGAAACAAATGAAGTGAAGCAAGTGTGCTGTTGTGAAGTGAGCAGCGCTCTGAAACATATAGAAATGCATTTGCAGTATCTTGCATTTAGGATCATAATAATGATAATTTTATTGGTCACAGAGGATATGTATTTACATTTATAGGATCCGTCAAAATATAAAGAAAAAAAATACCAAAAGTATTCCCATGTGTCAAAAGTAACACTATAAAATTACAGGAAAAATAACATCAATTCATGAATTGAAATATTCATCCACGAGCGTGATGCGCCCGCTCCCAGCGGGCTTCCCCCGCTCTTTTCAATGCAGGTCCACAGAGGGATAGGCGCGTTTCTAATTTTAAAATGTAGAAAAAAAAGGCAGGGTCTTATGTACAAATTTAATTGGAATGTTCATGTACAAATTGAGGTCAGAGGACCTCTTTAAACACAACATTGGAAGTAATTACACTATCCTCTGTTAATGCTTGTAAACACCAAGGTTAGACGCACATGATGACTCATACTTACGTATCAACAGGAGACTTGAATGTGGAATCAGCTGCATTTTGATAAAAGTTATTTAAAGAATGCGAGATATTGTTGCAAATGAACAAATGTATCAGTTTGTGCGCCGTTAACGTCAGGAATATTTACCGGTTTACCTCTCGAACATTCCACCATAACCAAGACACGAAAACAAAGAAAAGAGGGTGCCAGAGAAAGAGAGACAGAAAATGGTTCGCCATAGACTGAGTACGTGTTGAGTCCAAGACCTTTCTGTGTTAACTTGAAATAATATGTTGAAAGCGCGTTATATTGCAAAAAATATAATGTTGAAAGCGCGTTATATTGCAAAAAATATCTAGGAAACTAAATTGTATGTATCTGAAACTAAATTGGTATCAATTAAATATCCTGAAATAAAGGTTTGCTCTGCACCATGGAGCAAGTGCGTGACGTCAAGATGGCGGATCGCCTCATCCCCTAAGAGAAATATCAAGGGCCATTTTTTAAAACCAATTTTAGGAAACAATAGCAATATTTAGGAAGTAAGATATGCCTCTCGAACGCATGTTCTCTGATAAATTCTGTGCATTTTGGTACCTCATTTGTAGAGTTTGGTTGCGTATAAGTTGAGAAAAAGGTATCTATACAGTAGAAATAATATAGGAGATAGAATAGAAACATGTACCAATAAGTACTGCTTTAAATTAGCTTTTAACTTTCCTGGTGCCTTCTCATCTTTTAAAGATTAAGTAATTTATCGTAAAACCTGCTACTCATAGTGATTGGGCCAGTACTGAAGATAGAGAGGCTATGTTGTCTCACTACATAGTCATCTCTGCTTCTAGTACGGTGGTGGTGATTGTCATGATTCATAACCCCTCAACGCCGTCCTGCGTACCCAGTACACGTGATTAAATCACCGTATGCCTCCATCATACGTATCCAGTACGCTCCCTGTACATCTGAAGCTAATGATTTTTCTCCCTCACAAATAGCATTTTAAATTCCATCAATTTTCTCTATTTTGTCAAGGTTTTTTTCTATACATTATAACATTAATAGTATTTTAAGTATTTAGGTTTTTTTAATGTTGTGATTAAAATTCCTTCCAAACCCGCTAGTAAACGAATTTGGTGTTCAAAATCCTAGTGTTTGATCTTACACGTCATGTCTTGAGAACAGCTGCCTCTTGTGCTGCTGAGACGTCTTGTGGGTTCAACTCATTTAACATGAGATGTGATATCTTCTCGATTACTTCTCATTTCTTGTGCTTTATCATCTCAGGCCCTTGGAATGATTGCTTCATCTCATCAGTCCTAAGCGAAGGGGCTATGTGCTTCGCTCTGCATTTGTTTGCTCTGCCTTTCATGGTGATCATTGAAGATAAGAGTCCTAATCAGTCAGCATTAACTGGGCCCCTTCAAAGTATTTGATCACCCCTCAAAGGAGTCTCGAAATCAAGCGTTCGTCCACTGGAATCTTTCCTGGTGCACGGTGTCATATCGAGTTGTGTGGGATTGTTTTTCTCCCATGTGCTTTTGCCTGTAGTTATTTTAATAAATATGTTCCCAATAATGGCTTCAGCAAGTAGAAAAGGAGTACCATTTCCAAGTGACGATGAAATAACTGAAATATTGCTTGCAAGTGATTCTGACTACCGTGTAATTTCGGAAAGTGATGGAGAAAATTACATCAATGATCACTCTGAAATTGATACATTGCAGCCTATTTACTAGTTTTTGCAGTTGAGGATGCTGTTGAAATGGAAAGCTTTGTGTGGGAGAGTAAAAGTGATTATTTAGGTAATAGAGAAGGTGAAGCCAAAAGTCTATCCAATGCCCTAAATAATTTTCTGTTATTTTTTGATGGAGAATTCTTTTTCTTTGCTGAGTATTGTTCTAGAAACAAATCGTTATGCTGAGCAACAGATTTCATCAAGTGAGTCCCCATTTTCAAGGAAGTCAAGAATGACTGCTTGGAAACCTGTGACCGTAGAAGAAATATGCATAACACTGGGACTATTCATGCTGATGAGAACTGTGAAGCCGACACTTCGTGCTTATTTTTCAACAAGGAGAGTTATACATATTGACTCCAGGTTTTGGAGATGTAATTTCAAGGGATGGATTCCAGATAATTTGTAAATTTCTTCATTTCCACAACAATGACGAGAAAGATCAACGGAGTCCTCTGAAGCTAAAAAAAATATTTTCCGTAATTGCACATCTGAATGAAAAATTTCAGACATATTTTTTACCAAATCGCAACATTTCAATAGATGAATCGTTGACACTATGGAAGGGCAGACTATCCTTCAAGCAATATATCATGGCATGATGTCTCTGATGGCAAGCAATATCTCTGATGGCATCAAAGTTTGGAATCAAGACATGAGTTTGTGATGCAAATACCGGCCACCTATGGTCCTTTCTGGTGTACACAGGAAAAGATACTCTATTTCCCTTGAAAATCACTCCAGAAAACACAAACAAGACAACATCAATAGTTTACACCTGATAAAACCGCTGCTAAATCAAGGTTGCTGTGTTTGGATGGAAAATTTGTATAATTCTCCTACTCTTTCCTTACTGCTGAAATGTAAATACAAAGTTGATTGTGTTGGAACATTGAGGTTGAACAGAAAGGATGTCCCAAAATACGTGAAAGACAAGAAGCTGCAGAGGGATGAAATTTGTGGACAACATTATGTTGTTGTTTTCTAAGGGATTGACAAAAAAAGTGTCCCTATGATCACCACATTCCACAGTGAGTTTGGTATTCAAAGAAAATAAAGAGACCCTATTTCTAAAGGAAGCCTATTTGTGTGTTAGACTATAACAAATTCATGGGTCGCATGGATCTCAAGGACCAGTCATTGATTATGTACCTGATCGAAAGGAAACGCCACAATAAGTGGTATATGAAGTTATTTAGGAGCCTGTTGAATGCAGCAGTTCTATATTCACGTCATTCACAGGGAAAATAGAAATGAAATATTGGACCACTTATCATTCGAGTGCAGCTGGTTGAGGAAACATTTTTTAAATATGCAAATGCGTATGACAATGTGTACCAGGCCGTCACTCATTAGTCAATTTACTGCCATGCCTCACTGAGCGACATTTCCTGAAGAGGATTCCTGCAACCGGAAAGAAAGCAAAGCCCCAAAAGAGATTTGCAGTATGTACCAAGCATGGGAAAAGAAGAGACAGCGTGTGCTGGTGTGAACCATGTGCGGTGGGTTTGTGCTTGGATTGCTTCGAGCCTTATCACACAAAGCAGAATTACTAATATAAAGTCATTTGAATATTTCTATACTTATGTTTTAACTCAAAAAACGTGTTTTTGCATGAATATATTGGATAATAATATCTCAGAGCGGAGGAAACAGACGAAGTATTGAATTTCCATGTTATCAAGACAGGTTATCATATCGAAAGTATACTCATGATTATGACATCCTTAATACCTTTTTTACGAAATGTTAGCATTTATTATGTCAAAAAATGCATTTTAAATATTAAAGATCGCTATACATTTAACAAAAAATTGTTACACTTAAAATGCTGAAAATTATCAGTTTTATTCAGAGAACAAGAAAAAATAAATATTAATCCAAAGCGTTTTAGAAATTAGCAGGTAATAACGCAATATCTTATGCTGGTTCACAAAAATTTTCAACGGTAATGATGAAATATCTTGCAAGTTATAAATTATTGAATGATAGCATGTCAAAAAGACGAATTCATTTAAAACTCCTCTGGCCTATGGGATATATTTAATGAAAAGCCCTCAGCGCTTGAGGGGTTAACAAGGGTCAACTTAGCTTCATATTCTCTGATTAACATCACTGCACAGAAAACACAAATACAAGGCAGAGGAAGGATCTGTAATTGTTTAAACAAATTATGACAGCTGGCTTGTTTCCTGGCATTGCAAATGATTCTAACGATTTCTAAATGATTTTTGTAATTTAAAGATGCAGACTGCCTTAGGGGAGAGACTCCAGGCTAATAAGCCATACTTATGTCTACTATAAATATTAGCATAGTACATTGCTATAGCTGTTTTAACATTTGTTAGCTGAGTCGTCATTCTTATTGAATAACAGCCAGAGGCCATAGAAGATGAAATATAATTTATCTATTTATAAAAATATAACTACATAAAATATAATTAAATGAAATATAATTATATATAATTTATCTGAGAATCCCAGTCAAGGTTTTCATTGATAATCAGGCCCAGGAACTTGGTGTCATTTTCCCACCAAAGACTACAATCTGCAAATTTGATATGAAGGCTGTAGTTAATTATTTTCTGTGTAGGATGGAAAAAGATATTCAAAGACTTGATTTTATTTCACTTTGTTAGCAGAGCACCAATTCTCCATGTCATTGATAGCATTTTGAGCAGCAGCTGCATTATTCTCGTTGACTTTGAAAAGATGATTTGTATCATCAGCATACATGAAGACATTTCCATTCAAGGATAATGGAAGGCCATTAATATATAGTAAAACAGCAAGAGCCCAAGAATGGAGCCTTGAGGAACACCCCTTACCTCCTCCTGGTAAGATGAAATATATTTTATCATATTATCATTTGTGATAGTAACTGCTTGTGTTCTTTTTGACAGAAAAGATCTGATCAGATTGTTTGCGTTTCCTCTAATTCCATAGAAATGAATTTTCTCCAAAAGAATTTCTAATTTGACTGAATCAACAGCCTTAGCCAGGTCATAGAAAATGCCCATAGTATTGAGATGATGGTCAAGGCCCTCAAGAACAGCACCTATAAATTTATAAATGGCGAATTCAGCGGAAGACCCACTTATGAATCCAAATTGAGATTTGGTTAGGTTATTGTTCATTTATTTATTTATTTATTTGACAAAAAGATCACATACAGCATAAAGCCATTTGAGCGTATAACAAACAAAAAAGGATACCAATGTAAAAACATAACAAGAAGAAGGTAAAAAATAATAATGCAACATGGGGAGAGAGTACAAATTACTTTTTTCGGGAATGGCAAATGGCTAGGTTACTGAAGACGGTGGAAGATAGGGTGAAAGGGTCAATGTTCACAGGAAGGGAATTAACAAGAGAAGAGAGGCGAAAAATGAGGGAGCGTTTGGTAAGTGATTGTCTGGGAGTAGGGATATGGAGCGATGAGTGACTCCTGGTGTGTCGGGAGGGTATTCTGAAATTAATCTAGGAAACAAGGTTCGGGGCAGTCAATGGTTGAGTGCAGTGTGCTATGGATAAGTTTAAGATTGGTTTTAAGAAAAATATTATCAAGTCTATTAGCTGAGTGAGGACAAGACATCATCAGAGGGTAGGTTGTGGAGATTTGGCATTCTATTTTTAACAATATGTGCAAAGAGGTTAGGGATATGTTGCAGGGATTTAACATTAGTTGGACCTGACATAGACCATAAAGGGGAACAGTAGGAGAGAAGAGGAAGAACAGTAGATGAGAAATATGTCTGTAATGCTCTGGGATCTCTAATTTCAGTGTACCGATATAGTAGGTCTAACAGGGACATGGCTTAACTTTTTATGGCAAGGATGTGGTCAGCATAGATAAGTTTCTGGTCCGTTATTACACTAAGATCTATGACTGATGAAACTCTGGTCAGTGGGTTGGAGTTGATGGCTTATATTTGAAATGTATTGGGGGTTTTTTGAGGGAAATGATCATGACTTTTGATTTGCTGGGATTTAAATTTTGCTGCCAGATGGTGCACCAATCCGACTTCTTATTCAAGGCATCTTGGGGGTAATGGCAGTCAGAGGAGTTGATTAGCAGACATGTGCGTAATGAAGGGCATTGCTTTTGAAAGGAAGAAGGTGAGGAGGAAGGTCATTTATGAATAAATTAAAAAGATATGGTCCAAGGACACTGCCGTGGGGTACTCCAGACGCTACCTCAGACCAAGAAGAAGAGAAACCGGATAGTATTACTTGCTGTGTTCCATCTGAAAGGAAGCTGGATAGGAGAAATAAAACAAGATCACTGGTGACTTGGTGGTATGACATTTTATCAATTTAAAAAATCCATATTTCGAAAATCTACCTATATGGACCATGTTATTCCATCTGATTTTAGGCATTGCTACTCCCATAATGTCTCTGCTTTCAATTCCTTGATACACCGCCTTCTTAAGGTTCCGATGACAATATAATTTCAATATAGAAACCAGTATACAGTAGAACCTCGATCTATCGTTCTCGCATTGATTCCCGGAAGTATCGCTTTCTCGCTTCGATCGTTTCCAAATCACGGTCCCCACATCGCAATTCCTCCATTCATTGTTTGAAAAAGACAAAACCAAAAATTTACACCGCAGTAAGATTTTTGGATTTTTGCGGCGCTCCGCAGCAGGAAAGGGGGAGGGAGGTAGGTGTCACGTTGCGCAGGACGGACGGGTAGCCCTTGCCGTCCGTGTCCCTTCTTATCTTTATGGCCCAAACTCCTTCCTAGAGGACAATTGGCATTCCTCCTTCCTACCCAAACGAGTCCCTACCTCGCTCTTTAGCTGCCGCATTCCTTGGCCATGAGCTTCTAACCTTTCTTCCTATTATCCTCTCAATGCTCTCTTACCAGTAGTTGTCATATGCTCGCTCTCAGCACCATATCGAGATCTGAGATAACCCATGTGGGTAAATATCAACGTTTTCCTTGGTGTTTGGTATCAAATGTAACAGAAAATAACGGACAAACCTCATATAATACTTGTTCTGTAGATTTATGCTGAGTAAAAACTTTCAAAATTAACTGACATTCCACGAATGCGCCCCTCAGTGGGTGGGGCCCTTTCTGCAGGAAGGGTCAGGAGGGTCAAAGGTCCACCTTCCATCTGCCCTGTCCCTCCCAGCGGAAAACAGGGTCCCCAGTTACCTGTCTCACCCAATTCTTGTATGTAACCAGTGCATTATTTCAAATGACGTGGGCCACATGGTCTTAAACGGGAGAGTGGCTGAGGAAGGGAGGGAGGTGGAGTTTCTCGTCATGTGACTCTCGCGGAACCAACCAGAGGGCAGCGGGAGTGGCTTGTAACCTCGGCAATTCAGTCACTCCCTGACCCATGAACCTTCGTCATGGTCACTTCGCGGGCCCCTAGTAAGTGCTGCCAAACCCTACGTGCTCTGTGCTCTTTCCTTTTTCTATTTTTTCCGTGTTTAGCCAGTTAAAGTTGGTATTTATGTCTATTCATTTTCCTGAAGTATTTATTTCTGAGCCTATAGCCGAAACTGTTCAAAATAGCTGTTTTATGATGGCTGAAGGTAACGCAGATGTTTCAACTATTAGTTTGTCGTAGTGGAAGTCCTGCGAGCGTGGGCTATGTTCCTTCTCGTCCGTTGTCTGCCGTGGGCTTGCATTGTCAGACATGGTTTTTTAGGCACCGTGGCCCATCAAAGAGATTTATTCTTTTGAAATTGGTTTTCATTTAGTAATGCCAAGCCGAACTCCAACCGCCGGTATCGGAATTCCTCATTTCAACCCGATTGCCCACTAACTTTTTCCCCTCTGAACCAGATGGCGATAACCTGCTACACCTCTCTTGCTCTATGCTTCGTGGGTTACGCGATTGCTCCAGATAAATAAGAATACACTTGGTAGCGTCAAGCTCGCTCCATCTTTAACGGGTGGCACTCCTCCATCAGCGGAGCACAATGGAAAGGGCGACAAAAGGTAACATCCTGCCCCACAAATTTTATGCGCGCTTCTCACCCTCAAGGATATTTGAAACCGTTAAATATCTATGCATGGATAGGTCGGTGCGCGGGCTTGAGGATCATTCAATAACATGATAATGGACCTTGTTTATTTACTTTTATCATACGAGACACCATTGGGATATGTAATACTAATAAAATATTTTAAACAGTTAGTAGTCAAACGAAAAATTAGAGATGCACTAAGTATTTTCATTAAATTTAAAAATTCTCCCGCTTTTAAGAGAAATTCCTTTAAGATTCCCCTCTACTGTGAAACGTTACCATAAAATTCTCGCATTTTCACCTCGTTTTGGCTCCCGGGAAATCTTTTCCCGCATTGTTCGTTTTCCTGCATCCATCGTTTTTTTTGCCCATCCCCTTGAAAAGCGATAGATCGAGGTTCTACTGTAATTTAGCAAATAGCCTTTGTTAATGATTACAACCCTAATTTGAGAAATTGATTTCCAGGCAACAGAGAAAAGTCACTTATAGAGAAATATATTCGGGTGTAATTGGTCAATGTAATGTTATAAGGAAATGGTGCTCTATTTGGTACCTTGGCCGTATCTCAAATTGCATAGTTAACCTTGTTCCTAAAGATGATTATTTTATTTCTTTTAAAACCCCATATAATCTGAAGGACTTATTCATGCAGTGTAAGGATATAATAGACAAGAAGAAGAAAAGTGGTCTCTAATCATTAAAGTGTTGTGACTGCAATAGTGTGTATATTGGACAATCTAGTCGACATTTCAATGTAAGAGCTAAAGAATATTCCAGGGCTTTTTTAAACCATTGTGAAAACAGAAGTAACTTTGCCAAACACCTCCTGTGTAATGAACGTAATAGCAATTTTAATGTCAGCATTTTACATTTTAACCATAATCGACGTGAGCTTAATGCTCTAGAGCAATTAGAAATTTTGAAAAGACTTCGGAACCCTAACGTCCATGTCATCAATGAATGTCTGTTTCCTTCCCGTCCTCCTATCCTTGAGGCTGTGACGCATTCCTCCCTTTCAACTTCTTACTAACCTCGATCCTTAAGTTCCCCCCCCCCCCCCTCCCCTCCCCTCCCGTTTTTGAACCACCCCCACCTCCTCCCTCCCATTCCTTTCTCCCCTACCCCCACCCCTCCCCTTCTATGATTTTGTATAAAAAGGAGATTCCGACCATGACTCTTCACCTGAAGATGGTGCTCATGCATTAAAACCCAGGTCGTGCCAGTTTTCTTTATATTGTGGTATCGTAAAAGTTTTACATTTTTTATTGCTGGATAGGAGGTTGAGAAAGTTACCATGGATGCCGAAATGGTGTTTGAGTTTGTGAAGAAGTAGGGAATAATTGAGGGAGTCGAAAGCTTTGGAAAAGTCGAGGAAAACAGTATCGAGCTGAGCTGAATTTTCAATGGCATTGACTGTGAGAGTGGTCAAGCAAGATCTGCCAGGGAGGAAGCCATGCTGATAGGGGGATGGAGAGGCAGACGTGAAGTAATATATCCGGTTGGGATTCTCTCACAGATGGATGAAAGGACAGGGAGAATAGAGATGGGACGATAGGTGGAGACAACAGTTTTAGGACCAGTTTTATGGATTGGAATGATGTTTGCAGCTTTCCATTGAGGGTGAAAGGTTCCCTGTGAAAAGCAGCGTTTTAACAAGAGGGTCAGACATAATGAGAGAGAGGAGGCACAGTTACAAATGAATTTTGGGCTGAGACCATCGGAACCAGGAGAGCGATGGAGAGGGATTTTGTTACAAAATTCATACACTTCACGTGTATCGGTCTGCACGGAGGTTAGACAGAGGTTAGTGCTAGCTGGGGGGGATGTGGGTTGGGTGGAATAAGAGGGTTAGTTGATGGCTGTAGGCAGTCTGAGAATTACTTTTGAAAGAGGTCAGCCCTATCTGGTCCATGAGCATCATATGGCCATATGAAATTATATCCAGAATATTGGGACGATTTCACTGTTGGTTCACAAAGGACCAGAATTTTTGGGAAAGGAGGAAATGGAGTGGGAAAGGTTCAACACACATTCTTCATGATCACGTTGAATAAGAGATTTTGAGAGGTGGCGCAGCTCAGAAAAGGTGCGACAAAAGTTCACATTGGGGAAAGCCAAGGGAAGGAGCCAAGCACGTTTGTTGTTCCCAAGAATGAGTATTGTGTCCAGCTTTAACCAGAGGGGGGAATTTTTTGCTTTGGGTTTCACAAATGGGACGAAGTCTTCGATGACACCCTCCAGAATTGAGTAGAGAAAATCCACACCATCATCCGGAGACAAAGAGGTAAGTACACTCCAGGGGATAAGGTCGAGGCAGCGGTTGACGTCCTTCCAGGAAACCTTCAACCAAATAGGGAAGGGTTTAGTAGGTGGGGGAGGAAACCCTCAAGTGTTTCCGTGAGCTGCGAAAGTAGAAGAGAGCATCAAGGGACTGATTGTCGGAGTCGAAAATATTTCGCCTGGGGGTGATCTCCTTGGGGGGAACAGTTAAGAGGAGAAAGTCCAGTGTTGCCTGGTCCCGGGTGGCTTAAAGATTATTTTGAGACATGGAGGTCATCGATAAAATGTTCACAGAAATAGCAGTCATGATTGGATGGCCAATTGTAGGGAATCCCAGTTGATGGACAAATTAAAGTCACTAATAAGAATCACTGGTCCAAAATTCACATTCATATTTTATTTAACCTGCTGTTTGACAGAGCAATCTCACACCACACAATTCCACAGTCAGCTTCTGGGTCCTTTCTGTGTTTCGAGGGGAGTACTGATTTAATGGTAAAAAGCACACCACCTCCTCTGGAGGAACGATCTCGGAGGAAAACACAATGAGAGCTCGCCAAATAATGCTCACTGTCACAAACAGAACGAGTTACCCATGTCTCTGATAAGGCAATGATGTCCAATTGTAAGAGTTCATGGTTATGGGAGCTACAAATGGATAACTCGTTCTCAATGTTTCTAACATTTTGATAATAAATATTTATTGAGTTCTTGGAGGGGCCAAGGTTGAGGCTGACATTGCAGGAAATTAGCACGAGGAGGAGGATGATGATGATCCCATACCAGAGGTAGGGCGTCGATGTGGCCGAGGAGGGCCAGAGGGATAGCTGGGACCTGGGCAATGGTGAGACCGGTAGACAAAGGCAGAGGGGTGACAGACCACACGAGGCGTAGGCAGAAAAGCTATATCTTCTATTATGTCAGGTATTTTGATGGAGAGGACGCACCACTAACAAAGGGTATTCACGGGACAAAACAGCACACACACGGACAGAGAAAAGCACCAAAAGAGGATCACTTAGCACAGAAACACTGAAAATTACCAAAGCGAGTGAAGTATGTGTTTTCCCACTGGTGGCCATGTTGAATATGTCAATTGCTCACTAAGAAAGACAGTATCCTCCTTGGAATGATACTTGAGAATATTTTTGAGAATACTGATAGTTTTGAAATGGGTTGATAATTTTCCGTGGATTGACGATCTCCTGTTTTGTGTTAGGGAATTACAACTGCCATACGAGTGGAGAGAGAGGCATTGACCAAATGCATGATGGGAGTGAGAGGATATTTTTTGCAGTTGCCCTTCCGAAGGGAACAGGGAACCTCATCCTACCCCGCTGAATGTTTAGAATTAATTTTGTTGATAATCTACTCAATTTCCTTCTAACAAGTTGGATAAAGGTATATATTATTCTGGACTGAATGAATTTGGGGATGATTATCAGAATTAGGATGAAAGACAGCTGGTTTTTTCAAGGGGTTAAGAAAATGCTTTTTGAATTTGGCATCTATCAGCTCCGTATCTGAAACTAAAATATTGTTGAGGAGTCGGGAGAGTGGTAAAGAGCATCAGCTGATTTATTCTTCCTGGACTTTTCCATAGGTGTTATTGATAATGTTCCAGGCTGTTTTAAATTTGTTATTTGAGGAAGAGATTGTGTTGATATTATATGATTTCCTGGTGCTAGTGATTAATCTGGAGCAGTACTTTTTGAAGTTAATGTATGGTTTTTTAATATCACTATCATAGGTAGCTTTTAAGATGACCACAGGGATTTGAGAATTTGTGAATTTTGGGTTATCTCATGAGTAATCCAGGCTTTGTTTGGAGACCTATGTGAATTAACTTTTACTGAAGGAATGCAACCATTTAAGTGTGTAAGAAAAATATCAAGGAAATAATCAAATTTGTCATTGCCTGAGTCTGACCTATACACCGAGTCCCATGTAGTCATTTGTAGGGCATTGCAAAAATCTTCAACATTGTCTGGGGTGAAAATCCTTTTCTTAAGAATGAATTTTTTTGTGTGTGAGAGTTCAGAAGATATGTTCACAGTTGTAATTATGGCACTATGGTCTGAGAGATGGGATTCAAGGGCAACACCCACATTACAATGTAAATTGCAGAATATGTTATCAATAGTAGATGCAGACTGGCTTGATTGTCTTGTGGGAACAAATATAGTTGGCTTCATCTCAAAAGCTGAGAACAGGTCCCTAGGCAAAAGCTCACATTGCTGACCTGTCCAAAGTCCACATTAAAATCTCCATAAAGGATGATAAAACCATTTTGAAAGAAACATTTCTCTAAAAGCATAGCCAAATTGTCAGTAAATAAAGAAATATTGCCAGAAGGTGATCTATAGATACCAACTACATAGATATGATATTGATTAATTACTAAGTGTACAACACAGCATTCAAAGTCCATATCACAGCACAAATCTGAGGCTATATTGGAAATGGAGGCACTTGGCCCATTTCTAAAATACAATAACACACTAACACACTTCATGGATTGCCTATAGTAGGAGGCAGCAATAAAATAGCCATCAATATTGGCATTAAGTAGTTCATTTACAACTAGCCAATGTTGAGATATGCCTACAATATCCGCCTCTTGCTCTTTTAGAAATAATTCTAGACAGTCAAATTTATGCCTAATGCATTGAATGTTCAGAGATAGGACTTTGAGATTACACACTACTCAGGACTTATGAACCTCCTTAATTGCGATGTTACATGATGCAACTATTTCCTCTCCGGTTTCATCACGATTCACCTCGGATGCATTAGCTTGCACAGTTCGCCCAGAATCCCCGTTCACATTTAGCTGATGACGTTTAGGAATATGGTCAGCAGATTCGTTGAAGTTAAATTGACCAATCAAAGTTTCCTCGGGCCACATATTAGTGTCAAGCACACTACCTTTTGGGTCAAAATCAACTGTAATTTTAAAAGATTAATAGTTAGTTACCTCTGGCGTTTAATGCTTCAACCTCTGACTGTGTTTCCAACTTGGAATCGAGATACTCTTTCGCCTCTTAAGCATTTGTATTTGGAACAAGATTCCACAGATGAATAAAGGCCTTTCTTACTTGGACACGTCTAGGACCAGCAGCACCTCGAGGGCAGTCAGAAGAGGCAGTTCCTTTAGCAAGCATCTTATTTCTCTTGAGAGTCCTCCTTGAATGATATTCTGTATAGCCTTCCTCCTCTTTGCTGCTGGCTGCCTCCATTTCGAAGTTACTTTCTTCACATATGCTCCATGCACCGGCCGATGAGTTCATGCTTGGTAAAGAAATAACCCTCGGAACTGATGAATTGACGGGAGTACATTTGGGATGGGATAAATTTTGATCTAGAGGGAGTGAGTAAGTTTGAAGTAGGTTACTTAGGAAGAGAGGGATTATTGGTTTTAGTTGAGTAATTCACATGCACCATCGATGACTGCAATTGCTGATTTTTCATGTCGATGGCCTCCATGCCAAGGCAATCACTTTTAAACGACACTTTTCTCCTGCCTAATGTTCGCATTAGCACTGACAGAAATTAGAGCACAGTGAGGCAATTTTTAAATGAAACTTGACATGCGCAAGTGAGCAGAAAGCAGAAAAGAGTGTTTTTCAGAGAAACCCGATCCCTACTGGATTGTCTTGTGGAGGGTACTTCAAGTACAGTACTCCGTCTGTCGGATGAGAAATGAAACCGTGGTCTGCTTGGCGCCTCTCGTTAAGAGCAGGCTAATGCCGAGGCCGGGTTTCTATCCACCCTTCCTCCCTTACCCATCCCCTCTGGCGCTAATGACCTTAGCTGTCGGTCGCCTCCCCAAATATAGCAATCCAATCCATAAGCAGAGGTCACCTTCGTTGCCCTCCCCCCTCTCACTCCTCCTTCCTCCGGCAGACCATATTACCTGACGATGCAAACAGGTCTGGTGATGAAAATGCAAGGTAAACTCCCTTTCTTCCCAGGGAGAGTCGATGGGAAAGCGATGATGCGGCATACCTGGATGAGTGGAGACTGGGAGGAGAGGCAGGGAAGGAGGGGGAGACGGGGAGGGTATATATAACGGAAGCAGTTGGGCTGGAGACGAAATGCGATGTAGTTGTGCGAAGCGTGAAATTGAGAACCTTTGAGTCCCTATTACCAGAAGAGGGACCAACACATGACTAATTAACATCAAGATCCCTACTATGACGTAATGAATGTTCACCAAAGTAACCCTACCCCAGAAGTACAGCTGCATCGAAATGATGAATTCGGAGGTGGGATTTCATACAAATTTACGACAGACGACAAATAGTTTACGTTGGCCTAGCTCATTGGCCACGTGCAAAATGGGATTTGATCAAATCATGTTGAAATCAACATTCAAAGGGTAACTTGTCAAATGAATAATGAATTGTTGGTAATCACATAAAAGCCATTACAAATGCCCTGTGTTCCATAATTTTCATAAATGGCCAGAAAACAGTAAAAAATGGCAAAATTCCAAAACTTTTGGTACAACTCAGCTCAACTCTTCCTTATTCAATTATTATTATATTTTACATACTCCATTTTTACGCAAATTCAGGGAGTATCCTGAAAGGCATTTAAATTTCAAAAAATTTGAACCACCCTAGTGTGTACTACATGGATGAGACAGGTCTGTTTCAGAAGGATCTCTCAGATAGATAGTGTAATGTGCAAAAAAGGCGAAAGGCATCTTGAAGGTCGAGAGTGTTGCATGGAGAACCTGTATAATGAGTAGACAGTGGTTCGTAACAATTTTGACTGTGGGAAGAAGGAAATTATAGTTAATGATCACTCTTTTCCAAAATGAGTTCCAAAAAGAGAAAAAGAAATTTTTTTTTACTTATTCCTAATCAGAGACAGCTGAAATAATTATATTTACACCATGTATTGTTGTCACCTCTTCGTCTTCTCTTGGTGTTACGCTAATTGATTTTGTATTGTGTCCATAGTTTGGTCCTCCCAACTATGCGAAATCAAGGTTTTACTGTATCAAGCTGTTACTGCACATAAATCAAAATCATTAAATATTTTTGTGTTTTCCCTTATCATATTTGCGTAATGACTCTCCCATTAAACATTTGTGCCCCTTTCTGCCTTTAGTCAGGGTTTGATTGAAATCAATGTTCAAGCTCTCAATATCTTTCTACAGCCAGGATTGAAAATGGGCTACATGCAACCAGACGAGAGTGCCAAGTACTTGCTGTATGATCGCGTGGTGAATGTGCGGGAGTGCTTCACGGTGCCTCTAGGCTTGCGAGGAACTGTGGTTGGTATGTATGTGTCACGTGTGTGACGTCATCGCTGCCTCTCTCCTCACCTCTTGTGCTTCTTTCATGCCCTACCTATGTCTACAAACTATCCTGGACTGAATGATTGATTCTTTGGGCCAAGTTTTTGCATGTTATGTTTGAGTTATTTTTATGAAAAAATACCTCTCATTTCAGTAACTGCAGTCTGTAACTCTTTGAGTTTAAATTATGTTACCAAGAGAATACTAGGGCACATTTGAACAAAAAAATATAATAATCTCTAATGATGGGCTGAATTAAAAATTTATCTAATCTGAAGCCTTGTATTTAAAGATTTTCTTTTATTATTTAATTGATTAAAATCTTCTTTTTTTCTTTGATACAGAATCTCAATTCTGAATCCTGCTTTCCCTAAATTATGAATCCCAGTTTCACATCATCAACAATGCAGAAATGAAATACAATATATTTAAAGGCTTATTCAAACCCATTTTTTCATTTTATCCCAAATTTAGTTCTAGGTTTTTCTGAAATCAAAATTTATTTATTTATTTAGCTTAAAACATAATAAAATTGAAAATAAGTTGTTTCACAATGAAATCCATTACTACTTCAATTAAGAGGAAAGAATGAAAGTCAATTGAATACAAGTATGACTTTATTTTTTACACATTCTTGTACATTCTTAGTTATTTTCCAATGAGGTGTTTAAAAACCTTTCCATCAATTTTTTTTGGTAAAATTCTTGGCTTTTGCTGTTTCTCAGGCTGACACTGAACTCTTCGAATGCATTTCCTCAGTGCATTATAGTTTCTTGGTGACCCAAATGCAGCATATATTGTCAGAACAAAATTGTACACAATGGAACATATCTTTCAACTAGGGATGGGTTGGTTCCACATTTTTTTCGGTTCCTGTTTGGTTCTTAGCTTCGGTTCTCGATTCCGGTTCTCAGTTCCAGTTCTAAATTTAGCCCTTAGCTCAATTTTCAATGGCAAAAGGTTTTTTTTTCGATTACTATGCTTATCTAGAAAAATGTATCTAGAAATCTCTCCCTAATTTTATCCAAAGGATCATGAAATATGCAACATTATGAGACATAAGACTATGCTTTATTCATTAAAAATTTGAGAATCCAGATTGCTAATAGTAACTAAAAATAAGAAATAAGAAAAGTTAGATACAAACACACAGCAGTCAATATTACCTTCTCATCAAAAATTGACTCTTGAATATTTCTGCAAACATTTCTAAATTAATGGGGATCACATTCAACCTCACTTAGTTCTTCCTCATTGATGGCACTCGGCTTAGGATGGGTGGTCATAAAAATTTTCATCAAACTGAATGAAGTATTCCATTTCTTTGGAGAGGATGTTGGAGTGAGAGAGATTGCAACTCTGCGACTGCAGTGAGACGTATCTAATTTCACAAGCTATCTATACACTGTAGATCGCTGGTTATCTGATGGTCAGTCCCTCAACACACTCTCCCCTACTCCTCTCCCTTTCCTTCCCCTCCCTCCCTCCCTACCCCCTGCTACCTTCTGCTTCTGAGGGCACTCGCTGACAGAGAGTACAAAACCAAAGATTATAAAGACAAGATTTTTGGCATCGGTTATCGGTTCCGGTTCTCACCTCAAGAACCAGTGGAACCGAAGAACCAAACTGACCCTTCTTTCAACTTTTTGCCTAATGAAAAATTGTGACTATATATTTTCCCAGTTTAATTTCACCCATTTTTAAAAAATTAATTAGTATTTAGAACCTAATATGTCCCTTCTTTACGGGTCTGGGTTGGCCCTTTAGTATTTCGTTCAACTCTCATTTTGAGGGTCACAGGTTTGAGACCAAGTAGCGGGAAAAAATTGGCCTAGCTGTGGAGTCAATTTTAACAGGCTACATGAACTGACCCCTCTGCTGAGAGGCTACAGTTTGAGCAGATCAAGAAGACCAGACCAGTTTCAATAACCACAGCTTTGAGGGAGAATGAAGTTCATGGAATTGGCTGTGGTACTGCGATGTGGTAGGCTACAGGGAAACCACCACATAAGTCTCCCTAGAAGATGCAGCCTTGGATTCTATATGTGACGTGATGGCATTCCTCCTGGTAAAATATTCCGTAGGTAAAATAGTCCCCCAATCGGATCTCTAGGTGTGGACACTTGGGAGGGGTACATCAGTCAGGAAGGACAAATGCAGGATAGGGACATGGAAGGTGAGAGCTTTAGGGGTGTGCGGGAAGCTGGAGAGCGTGAAGATAGAAATGGAGAGGCTAGGGGTGGATATACTGCAATTAAGTGAATAGGGGCGGCCTACTTCTGGAATGATACATATGAAGTTATGTATATTTAGGGGGCGACCAGAGGATTGCAGGCATAGGCATCATACTGAAGAATGAATGGGGCAGAAGGGTGAAGTCAGTCTGGCAAGAGAGCATCATAATGGGAGACTGGAATGCAGTGATAGGAGAAGGAAATGGTTAATATTTCTGACTGGGCAAAAGATGTGCTCTGGGAGTTAGAACGGTAGAGTTTGGCAATGAGAAGAATAATGTTGTAGCAGACATTCTCTTTGAGAAGCATTGGCTTAGGAGGTGCACATTGAAGATGCCAGGTGATATTGCCAGATACTAAATAGACTACTGAATAAACGCGTGTTCGAGATGCACCCCTCATTTTAAGCATCGAAGTTGAAGAAAAAATGTTGAGGCTTTTTCTTTCTCCTATCGCGAGGTTTTGCGGACCTAACTTCGAACTTTCGGCCATTATCAAAGCCTTTCGGACAGTTGCTCCGAGCTCTGATTTTTAATGCCGTTTTCCCCCACCATTTTCTTAATGCACAAGTCGTATTCACTGTGAGTATGGGTCTTTTAAACCGTATTTAACTTTTAAAAATTATATTTTGCAGTAAGCGATGACGAGTGGGAATGCAAACACGTTAAATGCAAAATACCCTAGCATCAGCCGTGTGAAAAACTAACAATAAGGCATAGATATGACATCAAACACTGAAAAAAATCAAACTTTGAGATAAATCATAACTGTCTATGGAATTGAAAGCATTTATTTTTTCAATATGGTCCAATAAAACTTTTCAATTAATGACAAAATAAAAAAATTGCATAATTTACATAAAAATGGCTGACTTGTGAGATGGGTGTCGCAGTACAGCGGCATGCGCGCGCATGTCCTGTCACATCCATTGCAAATTTACCCTGTGGCCGTAAAAATTATGAATGGTTTAGAAGGCAAATAAATAGAGAAACGCAATATAGCACTTATGAATGAATATTTATCTTTTTTACTGACCTTTATTCTTCGTCACTGGTGTTACTCTCTCTGGCGGAACTTAAACTGTCTCCATCACTGGTATCATGTCACGTTGTCTTCGCTCCCATCCAAATTATTGGTAATATAACACTTTTTGAAACTTTTCATGACCAACTCTTCTGGAATCAGTTTCCCTGAATTTATAATCCCCTGGCATATCTGGGTCAGTCCTGGTGTCCTGTCAGCGTGATCTCAGGCACGGTGCCCACCATCCACTCCATGTATTGCATCTTCATGTTAGCCTTGAAGGACTGCCGATTTGTGCAGACGTCTAGAGGCTGCAGCATTGACGTCATCCCCCCTGGAATAATGACTTGATCCTTTTTGTGATCCTTGAAGTATTTTTTTCCCGTCGTCTGTCAGATGACCACGAAAACTGTCCAGGACAAGCATATTTGGTAGGTTTAGCAGAGCTCCTGGGCAATGTTCCCTCACACACTTTATCCAGTCCAACACAAAACTGTTGTCCATCCACCCCTTCTCTTACGCTCGAACAATGATGCCTGCTGGTAGTTTCTCTTCAGGAAGATTGTTTTCTTTTGAAAATTACATATGGTGGAAATTTCTTCCAGACTGCCAAAACCACAAGCATGGCAGTGCACCGCTGTTTTTCTCCTCGTCCTCCAGTTGTCATCATCACGGATTTAACTCCCTTCTCATCAACTGTGCAGTCAATAGGTATTTCATAATAAACTGGTGTTTGATCCGCGTTCCCAATTTGGCCTATTAAGTACAAATATTCTTGTCTCAGGCCAATAACATAATGCTGGAAGTTAAGCAATTTCTCTGTGAACATTTCGGGAAGGCATGGAGAAATAGTTGTCTTTCTTCTAATGGAAAAACCATTCCTTCGATAAAACCGACATACCCATCCCACACTTGCCTTAAACTCGCTATGGCTTATGTTCCTCTCTCTTGCAATTTCAAGCGCCTTCAGAACACACATTTCCGTCGACACTACATAACAAAATTGTCGTCTACGCCTAATGTATTCCGACATCCTTTGTTCAAGGGGGGGATAGGTTGCCGATTTTCCCTGAAAAGTCCTTCTGTTCCTATTGGTATGGTATAGTGCAACCTTGTCCTTACTCAATCTTCTAATGCATGATTCCGGCACATCATGCTTTTGTCAGGTAGCGCAGTTTCCTACTTCCTCAGCACCTTTGATAACTTTAAGTTTTTCAGCTGCTGTAAAAGACTGCAACTTTTTGTCCTTGTTCATTTTGAACAACACTGACCTATGCTGGCGTATGCACAAATGTTAATATTCATAGAATTCTCAGCACAAATTGGTAAATTGCCAAATAAGTTGCCGGAGAACAGTAATCTACGAAGCAGACACTATAAAAATTCTGCTGAAAGTGACTGATCGGGTGCTTATGGCAGGTGCATACTGTTGAGTCTCCCAAAGTTGTCCTATGACAGAAAATTAGAGTTAGGGGAGCGGAAAATTCCGGTGCTTGCACTTGTCGCGCGGCCAATGGCTGTCCCCAAATTGCACCCCACATCCTAGCCTTGTCAAGTTTTAGGCGACTGCGTCCCCCCTAAACAAGCAAGCGAACGATCCCCTCCCCCTTGATGACTCAGGCTGAGCACCAAGGTCACTCAGTTCTCCTGGGACTTGAGAGAAAGGCAGGCAGATAAAAAATTCATGTAAGAGGCGCACCCTCATTATCGGCTGCAATTTCTGGGAAAAAAAGTGTACCTCTTACACCAGTTTATACGGTACATACTGGTCAGAGTTATATACAAGAACCAAATAAAGCAGTGCAAAAGCTATCCCAGAGGGAATATAAATGGTGACCACAACCTAGTTGTCATTGAGAGCCACCTTTGCTACGAGGAATTTTAACCCTTTGAGTGCGGCATGATATGATATGATATTGAGGTCGGTTTATTAGGGTTTTTCCCACGTTGATTCATGTTAATGGACATCAGTTTCGCTAACATTACAGCTAGCTTCGTCAGGTCCTGAATGAGTTGCAGAGATTCTTGTTGCTTTATATACCTAACGCTTGAGCTAGTCAGGCGCACGTTGACGCTAGCTGTGACATTAGTGAAACTGTTGTCCATTTACATGGATCAACACAGGATAAACCTGAATAAACTGACCTCAATAAATCTCCGTGGAAGCCTCCATACCACGAAATGATATTGGTAATCTTCTCATTAACCCGTAAATGTGACCTGAAAATGTGTTGGTAGACAGGTATTTTTTTCAGAAGGCAATCCAGAATCCCCCACTGCGTTAGTTGCCACCAAGTCGCAGGTGTTACACGTTAACGTGCAGTGCTTGAGAAACAAATTGTTGGAACTGGAAGTGCTCGTATGTGAACATAAACCTGACGTTGTTTGTTTGAATGAACATTGGCTAAAAAGTACCAAACTGTATTGTATTTATCTTCCAGAATACCATATCGTCGATGTTTTTTGTCGTACAATGTGTTAAAATGGAGGAGTTCTGCTATTTATTCATGAATCTCTAAATCATATCCCCCTTAAGTGTTCGCATTTGTGGAGAGCTGAAGACAGGCTTATTGAATATTGTGTCGTGGAAATAATTAAAGACGGGGAACATGTCATTGCTCTGTCAGTATATTGTTCACCTCAGACTGATTTCCAGGTGTTTTCCTTATTTTTCTTCTCACAGCAGTGCAGCCAAGTATAGATGGCGTAAGTCGCAGAGGGGAAAAAGAATGACTAAATAATGGAATGGAGAACGCTGGATCTGGAATATCTCCGCGATTCCCATTTAGGATGAAGTTTCTCTTTCACACTATTGTGAATAAAAAATTCCAACTATCGTGGAGTGATTCGGATATCACTTCTTAAATACAATGTATTTCATTAGCTTCTATGTTTTAGCTTACCGAAGTTGGCATATATGGACGCCATTAGGTAAAATTAGATGTTCAGCATAACACCCGCAACGGGAAGGGATTATACATAGAAGGATAAAAATTAATCGCTTAATTTATTTACGGGTTTAATTTTTTGCAGAATAGAACTATAAGCATGAATCATCAAATAGGAAAGGGATTTGGTCATGAGTTAATGCTTCTTACTTGAATTGCAATGAGTGGTGAAACCATTTGGGTTGGAACGAAATAATATTTCCTCCAAGTTCGTATATCCTGCAGGCGATATGCAAGAAACAACAAATAATGACCTGAGATGGATATTTTTAATGGACAGCGTCCTTTGCTCTTTTTACCAATTATTGAGTGATAAAGGTAGGGCGATTGGAAGTGTGGTTGGGCCAGCTACCGTCTTAACTGCGTAGATGTTAGAAACAACGATAAGACGATGGATTGGTGAAGTGCCGTCATTGCAAGTGAAGGCATTTCCTGGGCGGTGGTTGAAGCGTTTGTTAGTGACCTTAGGGTCGATTTTCTTCAGTATCATTCTCCACGACCTGCACATTAATATACCATCTTTCCAAAAAATCTCGCCATATAGAACTGGAAACTTTTAACACTCCGAGCTGATAAAGATATGGAAAATATCTGGGTCACGCCCAATTTGTCATCAAGCGATTAATAATTGGAACCAAATAATATTTCTTTTCAAGTTCCTATTTCCAGCAGGCGATGTGGAAGAAACCATAAGTATTGACCTGAGGTGGATTTTTTTTAATGGACTGAGTCCTTTGCTCATTTTACCAATGATTGAGTGATAAAGAAAGGGTTATTGAAAGCGCAGACGGACCAGCTACCGTCTTAGTTGCCTAGATGTTAGAAGCAAATGCCTTATTTAAATGCCCTAACCAGTTGTACATCCTGATTAGCCCCAGATTAAGAAAGCTAGAGTCTCATACAAAAGCAGAACTTGCTTTATATATGTCTTCTAAACTGGGATAAGATATTGCAAAGAAAATGCTCGCATAGTTATGTCACCACCATTTGTGACGTTTAACTTATAATTTATTTATTTATTCCGTCCTGGAGACATTACAGGAATGTATTGGACAGGTCAAGATAAAAAAGATGAAAATGGTTCACAAAAAAGGCACGAACAGATTAACACTACAAAAAGTACTCTTCCACACTATAAAAACACTTTGACATCAGGAACTTCCTTAGCTGGCATTTGAATGCAGACATCGTTGGAGTGTTTTTTAAATGCACCGGAAGGGCATTGTACAATTTAATACACATAACTCTGGGACCTGAAGAAGAGACCTTAAAATTTTGCTGAATAACATGTAGATCAGGTATATGTCTTGTATTGTGTTCATGATAACACTCATTTTTTACAAACCAAGATAAATTTTCCCTGGTAAAAACCAATGTACAATAAATATAAATAGATGGCACAGTAAGCAAGTCTAATTTTTTAAAAAGAGGTCGGCAATGGCTCCTGAACTGGGCATTACACATAGATCTTACTATCTTCTTTTGAATTCTAAAAGTATTGATTAGTAAGGAGGAAGAACCCCAAATAACAATACCATACGACACATGAGAGTAAAAATATGCATGATAAACACTTTTGAGCACTTCAACACTAAGTGAGTGTTTAATTGTGGACAATAAATAGTAGGCAGAGTTTAATTTTTTACACAAAGTCTCGATGTGGTGAGACCAATTTAATAGTGGGTCGATTAGGACACCAAGAAATTTAACCCAATCCCCCAGTTGAAGATCTGCATCAATGCAAGAATGCAATTTATGAAGACGTCTTGAGGAAGCCGAAAAGAATAGAGTCTGTGTTTTCTTCTCGTTCAAACATAGTTTGTTGCCCCAGCACCAATCAGACATCCTAACCACAGTCTCATTGCATGCCTCCACAAGGCCATTATAGCCTGGTTGGCCACTTAGGAAATTTGCATCATCGGCATACATTACTACCTTATCACGTTCTTTTTGCAGCAGGGTCACTGATAGGTCGTTAACAAAAATGAGGAAGAGGACAGGACCCAAGATTGAGCCTTGGGGAACTCCAGTGGATACAACTTGGACATCAGAGATAAACTTTTTCCCATCCTTGCATATCTCTACTACCTGCTGACGGTTGGACAAATAGGACTTTAACCAACTGTATGCTACACTTCTTATACCTATACTGTCACATTTCCTGAGGAGTAACTCATGGTCTACAGAACTAAAGGCATTAGTGAGGTCAAAGGAAATTCCCAGGGCAACATGACTCTTGTTCAGCTGTTCAACAATGAAGTCAACTGCAGAAAAGAGAGCTTGGGCAGTTGACTTTCCTCTGCAAAAACCAAACTGTGACTGGGATATTACCTTATGCTTCTCCAAAAATTCCATCAACCTAGTACAGTAAACATATTCCATTATTTTGGAAAATTGAGAAAGAAGAGATATGGGCCGATAATTATTGATTGAGTTCTTATCTCCTTTATTTTTATATACTGGAATTACCTTTGAGATTTTCAAAGTATCGGGAAATTCACCCAGAAGGAGTGACTGGTTAATAAGGTACAGAAGTGGTTCTTTCATTGCATCCCCACAATCTTTAAGAAGTGAACCAGGGATACCATCAAGGCCTGAAGATTTTTTATTTCCTACTTTACTTAAGTGTTTGGATAGTTCGGATGGACAGCAGGGTCGAAGGAACATTGAGTGAGGAACTGCTGTAACATTATCTCTTGTAGTAGTGTGGGGTTTGATAACAGGGGCAGTTGGAACTGGCAGTTCTATGAAAAAGTGATTAAGCGTATTAGCATACTGCTTTAGACCTAGAGTGCCTGAATCCTTTTCCACAAAAGGCAAGATTTTACTTTTCTTGACATTTACAGCTTTGTTAATTAGATTCCATGCTTCCTTGGTTTTATTGGTAGCATTAATAATGAGGGAATCATTGAATATTTTTTTCTTATAGCTGATAACATTTCTATAGGCTCTTTTGAGGTTACAGTATTGTTTAATTTGATCAGAATCCCTGTGGCATTTATTTGCATCATACAGTCTTTTAACTTCCCTGGACATACTGATGATTTCAGGAGAAATCCGATGCTTTGGCTGTTTTATTTTGGTCTTTACTGTGACAACAGGGAAGGTGCATTCAAAAAGAAAACAAAACTTTTCATAAAAGAGGTTAAAGCTCTCTTTAAATGTGGCTGCAGAATAAATTTTAGTCCAATCTTCAAGGAGCAACAACGGTGTAAACAATTGAGAATTAGATTTACTAAAGATTCTAGTTTCATGAAAAGTGGAGTCTGCTTTAGGCAGATATGCTATGTTGCCAAAAGTCACTTTCACTGCACAATGATCGGATAATAAAGGATTGAAGACCGAGACAGAAGCATTCTGGTCACTAAAATTTGTGAAGATGTTATCAATGAGCGTTGCAGAATTGCTGGTAATTCTAGTTGGAGTTTTAACCAAAGGGATAACATTATGTGAGCTAAGCACTGAGCTAAGCTTCTTCTGGTTAGGACCATTTACCAAAAGATCAACATTGAAGTCACCAGCCATAATTACAATATTTCTGGGGGAACGATTAAGAAGAGAAAAAAGAATGTAATCCAGTTTGTCACAGAAGGAATCAAAACAAGCGAGCGGAGATCGATACAGAACAATGACATGAAAATAACGCTCAGCATATTTGAATCTGATACCAGCAGATTCGAAAATGAGATCCTCATTCACACTCATAAAGTCAAATGAAAAGTTTTCCAGTTTGATGCCTTTCTTAACAAAAATAGCTACTCCACCATTCTTGTGGGTTGAGCGACAGAAAACACTAACACATTCATATCCAGCGATGGATACACTCACACTAGAATGTAGCCAATGCTCACAAACACACAGAATATCGATATCCTCTTCATGTAACATCACTTCCAACACAGGTATTTTGTTGCTAATGCACTGAATGTTAATTAATAATATGCGAATTCCACTAACAGTTTCTTCTTTGTCTGACTGCTGAGAGCATAGTCAAGAGATGACATCCTCTTTTTTCGGCTTAGGGTTGCCTGTAGTAGAACGGGTATTCATCCGATTTGTCACAGTAAGATTTGGATTGACGGTCAATGTGCTGTCCGTCTTCACCAATACAGGTTCGGAAGTATCGACCGTATCAACGCTAGCACAGGTACTAAGGCTGTTGTCCTTAGCCGTAGACACATTCGTTTCCCTGGTGTAACGGGGGAAAAAGAACGGCCTCACTGCCACATCGTCCGGCCAAAAAGATTCACTCAATAGTTTTTCTTTATAGGACTCAGAAATGCACACCCTGAAGGATTCTCCTTTAGCTTGAAGTTTCATTACTTCAAAATCAACACTCATGCAATTCTTCAAGAAGGTACGCATATCCTCCTCCGATGTGGACTTTGGCTGGATTTTCCAAACGTGTATATGACACTTTTTAGCTGTGCCTTTAAAGGAGCAACTAAGATTTTTCGCATTGCCGTAGACGATCTTCCGTTGCTTTGGGCGAGATCGTCTAACTTCTCGAAAGCCATCGTCAACATTCTCGTCACTGGTTAACACATGTGGATCACTCGCCATTACTTCATCACATTTATCTTTGTTTACAACCGGCACATTAATGGGCTTATCAGCGGACACTTGCATACCTTTCTCCGCAAAGGTTACAGATTTCGCTTTGTGGTTAGATTGATGCGAAGGTTTCTTCATATTAGGTTCAGTCACTGCGTTACTTCCAGGAATCTGTAACTGCAAAACTTCAGATTTTAAGGTTTCAATGTCGGCCGCCATTTCGGAGAGTGAAAATTTGGAGATACGGCAAGACACACATTTCCAAAATATGTCTCTGTTATCCTTAAGGGCCCGTAATGATAATTCATTAAGTCCCGTACATTTAAAATGAAAAATCGAGTAACAAATGTCGCACAGGATCACTTGATCCTTATTTTCCAGCGTAATTTTACAGGAACCACAACTGCGAATGCTTTCACTAGACGCCATATTGAATTTCCGCATTATAATATAAATATAATATAAAGGCATTGTTTCGAATACTTTCACGTATAACAACTATAAAACCTTATAACATATTTCCAAAGACCAGAGAAGTCAGGGGGAGAAGGGGAAATATTTTCTGTGATTTATAAAAAAGGTTTGAAAACATGAAACTCGAAAAAACCAAGTGCCGAATTTTCAGCCCCGTAAACGTCGTATTATCATATATACATATATTATACACAATTAAATGTTTTAACATTAAGCATCATTGAGATATTCCTCAATGGAATGCAACACATTTTTTGTAACTACCTTTTCAGTTCTGATTTAAAAGCATTGATGTTTTTTATTTCTTTTACACACAGTGGTAATGTATTGAACAATTTTATGCCCATTTCTTTGGGTCACATTTTAGCAACTCTTGTACATACATAATTGTAGTGGATGTCAGTTTTTGTACTTGTGTGGTGTTGGTGGAATACTCTGAAATACAAGAAATAAATATATGCATGGCACGGGAAGAAGATTCAAGTCCTCAAAAATTGGTTTACTGGGGGATCTATTTCACTTCTGGGCAATGATTCTGACAGCTTGTTTCTGAAGTCTGAATATTTTTAAAGGCAAGTGGGTTGGTCCCCAAAAGATGATACTGTATAAAACATGTGAGTAAAAATCACCAAAATATAAACTTTGTAAAGTTTCTTGTGTTACTGTTTGTCTAAGCTGTCTAAGGATGTAACAGCTTGAACTTAGTTTGCTACTATGAAAATGAATGGCTCTGCCCAAGGCATTTTATAATTCAGAAATAATCCTAAGAACTTGCAGGTGTTAACTTGTTCAATTGATTTTTGTTCCATTTTTATTAGCATGCTTTCAGATGGCTGGCCACTGGTTAAAAAGTGTATCAAATTACTTTTATTAGGGTTGACAATTAGAAAATTATCCTGAGCCCATTTGCTGATTTTATTGGTGACTAACTGAGCTTTGTCAGATAAAGATTTATGGGAAGTGGATGATACTATTACTGTAATGTCATCAGCATATGAAATTGGGGTAATATTATCAATCCCAGATATGGCCAGCGGTAAATCATGTATGTCTTTACTCATACCTCAGTAATCTAACTCAAACTGTTTCACTCTCAGTTAATGGTAACAGATATTATTCTAATTGCACTACCACCACAACAGGGGTTCCCCAAGGGTGTATATTAGGCCCAGTCTTATTTCTGATCTATATTAATGACTTAGCGTTATCTTTCAATAATTTCCCTGATACTACAGTTATACTATATGCTGATGGTACTAACATTCTACTTTCCGCTCCAATGCAAAAAAGCGTTATTAAAAACTCTACAACAGCAAATGAAAACATTTCAAGTGGTGCTTTGATAATGATTTGAATCTAAATATCTAAAAGTCACATACTGTTCAATTTGGTTGCAATAGTAATTTATTGGAAAGCATTTTGATTAATATTCGCGGTAAGCCCATTGAGAATGTACCTTATACAAAATTTCTAGGAACTTACCTGCATACCAACTTGTCTTGGGAAATGAATATTAAAGTCTTAGCCAATAAACTAAGCTCTATATGGTATCTCTTACGCCACCTTTGAAACTCAGTTGACACAAATATCCTACTGACTTTATCTTATGGTGCATTTTATTCACTCATGTGGTATAACATAATTTTTTTGGGGCTCTTCATCTTATGCTTCTAAGATCTTTATATTGCAAAAACGTGCAATGCGAATAATGTCACGAAAGCCTTATGATGCTCCCTCCAAACCCATTTTAAAAATACTACACATCCTCCCTTTTCCATGTGTATACTTATTGTCAATTTTACTTTTCGTGCATCAAAATCTAAATATGTTTCCTGCAAATTCTGATCTGCATATTTACGAAACAAGAAACATGAAAAGTCTTCACTACAATTCTATAAGGACTAACAAAGCTAAGTTGGGACCACGAGAAATGGGTCTCGGAATATGTAACAAACTCCCGCAAAATTTAAAAATCATTGTATCTAATGAGTCATTTTAAAAAAATGTAACATATTTTCTACTTGAAAAACAGTACTATTCAGTTAATGAATATCATTTTGACTAAAAAATTGATTACTTTTTGTTTCTCTAGTATGCAAGTATTGAAGATGTGGCGCTAAAATATGGTAGCCATGTTGTGTGTGCATATCTTTACTGAGACGTGTGATATTGCACTGTTTATATGTGAACTGTTGCACTATTTATATGTGAATATATGTGATTTATGTGTTTTTGTGAACCTACTTAGCTTCTTTTGAATGCTACTATATTTTTTAAACTATTGTATTTTTTGACGTGTCCTATATCTTTCTTTGGAAGATCTTTGGACAAAATAAAATAAATAAATATGCATAACAAGAATAGAAGTGGACCCAGGGTAGATCTCTGAGGTACACCCACATTAGACTTACAAGGAAAAGATGCATGTTTGATGCCATCAATGGTTAATGTTACTACCTGAGATCTGTTGTCGAGATATGATTTCATCCACTGAAGTGGAATGCCTCTGATGCCCAATCTTTCTAGTTTAAATAATAGATGATCATGATTTACCAGATTGAAAGCCTTAGTAAAATCGAAAAATAATGCCAGTGTTTCTTTTTTGTTATCTATAGAGAGCAATATTCTATCTACCGCCTGGTATATGGCAGAAATGATAGATTTCCCACACGTGAACTCATGCTGATCACTAGAGAGAAGACTGTACTTATCCAGATATGATACTAAACTAGTATATACAATTCTCTCAAAAATTTTTGCAAAGGAATTTTGCGAGCAATAGGTCTGTAGTTGTTCAAATCATCTATACTCCCTTTGATTTTACAAAGAGGAACAATTTTTGACATTTTCAGAGAAGCCGGAAAGATGCCCATTCTCAGAGATTCATACTCTAAGTGCAGAAGTGGAATATTAATCATATCATAGCTAAGGAATATTACCTTCACTGGAATTCCGTCTAGACCTGAACTTGAACTGCTTTGGCTGAATTGGGATATGTCAGACTTTAATTCCCTATCATCACTGGGCCTCATAAAAAAAGACATTGGATTAGCCATTGCAGTGTTGGTGGAGTAAGGAACTGAAGAGTTAGGAACTAAAGCAAAATGCTCATTGAATACATCAGCTAGGTCAGAGTAGCATTTTAGAGTTACATTATGGAAAACTTGAATATTGGGCAAAGCAGATGCTTTATCTTTATGTTTGGCATTGTTTATGATTTTTGAAGGCAGCCTTAGTTTTGTTATTTGCTTAAAATAAAATGTCTTCATTAAAAATCCTTTTTGCTTTGGTAAGAAGTAACCTGTTCTGGTTTTTCATATGCTTGTAATGCTCTTTACTTTCAGCACCACTTCATAGTTTTGCTTCATATGCTAGATTTAAAAAAAATGATGAATAGAAACATATATAAGTAAGTAAGTATTTTATTGGTCCCGGAGACATAAAAAACATATGTATAGGACAAGTCAAGGAGAAGAGAAAAAAAATAAAAATAAATCCTCACCTCCAAAGGAAACAAAATTCATAAATACAAATCCTCACCTCCAAAGGAAAACACAATACATACACAATACAATCACTTATTCAAGAACTCATCGACTGAGTAAAAAGCGTTGTTCAATATAAGTTCTTTCAATTTCTTTTTAAAAACAGGAATACTACAAGTCTGTTTGATCTCACTAGGGAGACTGTTGTACAACATGCAACCTGCATAAGACGGTTGCCTTGTGAAGGACACTAAATTGTGAGACACCACTTTAAAATCACCATTTCTTCTGGTATTATATGAATGAACATCATTGTTCAAGGGCAATCCAAGAGCCAGATGATGCTCTTTAACATACATAATTGTATAGAAAATATATATACATGGGAATGTTAAGATGTTAAGTTCTTTAAAATATAATCTGCAGCTAGTGCGTTTATTTAAACCGACCAGAATTCTTATGGCCCACTTCTGTAGTTTAAACAGTCTTGTTGTTCGATAGGAATGACCCCATGCACAGACACCATATTTTAGTTGACTAAAAATGCAAGCATAATACACAGAGAGAGCAACACTTAAGCTTGTGATCGGAGTTATTCTACATAGTAGATAACAGCTCCTTGCTACTCGTGAACATAAAAAATCAATATGTGATTCCCAGTTCAGGGTATCGTCGAAATACACACCTAAAAACTTAGTAACAGAAGACATAGCAATAGATTTACCGTCTAATTCATTCGTCTAATCTACATTCACATTATCGGCACAAGAAATGAGGTGATTAGTATCATCTGCATACATAATTATTTCACCCTGTCTGACACGGGTAGGAAGGTCATTAATATATAATAAGAAAAGTAGAGGGCCCAATACTGAGCCCTGTGGTACACCTTTGGAAATGTGTGTTTTTTCTGAGGAAACCATAGAAGAGGGTCCGTTTATGCAAACAAATTGGGTTCGACCAAAAAGAAAGGATTTCAGCCAATCGTTGGCTATACCAGATATTCCATAATAATGCAGCTTCTTCAGCAGAATTACATGGTCAACACTGTCAAAAGCTTTTTTTTAAATCATAAAAAATTCCTATGGTCTCAATATGTGCATCCAAACCCTGAAGAATCAGATCAATAAATTTATAAATGGCTGTTTCAGTACTTTTTCCCTTTAAGAAACCATGTTGAGAAGAGGAGAAAAGTTTATGTTTTACAATAAATGAAGAAAGTCTATTTAGCATTGCATATTCAAAGACCTTTGAAAAAACAGAGACCAGGGATATAGGTCTGTAGTTATCTTTATCCATCTTATCACCCCCCTTGTGCAGAGGGAGAACTTTTGCAGTTTTTAACTGGGGAGGGAAAACACCAGATGAAAAGGAGACGTTAACTAGGTGGACAAGTGGTGCTAGCAAATGATTTGCAACAGCACCCTTATGATACTGCAAGGGATATCATCAAAACCTGAAGAAAATTTTGAACTTATTTTGGCTAAAATCTGGCTAATCTCCTTTTCTGAGACTGGAAAGAGAAATATGGTATTAGGAATTTGTAAAATATCTTCAGTGACCCAGGATTTTTTTCTTTTGACAGTCTGAATTTTCCTATATAGAGGAAAAGCTACATTAAAATGGTGCCGGAAAATTGAATAAAAACTTTCCTTATTTCTTAACTTTTGAAGGGTAAGATTGTAAAATTAATTCGAGGTGAACTTAGAAAGAGGTAGAGGTCACGGAAAAAATCTGCCACAGCTGAGGCTGAAACCAAACTTCTCTGTGTGGTAAATCCTGATAACGACAATAAGTTTCTCACAGACTATTATTTCCATGCTTAGATACTTCTAAACATCCAGTGATTTTGAAATGCAGCACATCAGGATCCAATACATGCCCAAGTTGTGTCATATCCGCATATGAAAATGCCTTGGACTCAAAGTTACTCATGTCATCACAATGAAATCTGATGCAGTTGGTCATTTATCTTGTGGAAATCAGGGATAGCAGTGATGATAGATCTAATGTAATGCATCAAGGCCTGGTTTCTCAACAAATTCACTGTAGTAATTCATGATGAAAGTTGCTTCAAGAAAAATTTCATTGAGTTACCCCAGCAACATCTTGAAATTAAGTCAAAGAGCCGCTGATATTTCATAGGGCGATATTTCGCAGATGAGGCCTTCTTCAGGTTGAAGTGTCTTAGCGTTTTATCACAGGTCTTATCATCTTAATATATAAATATGAATCTTTTTTGTTAGTCTTCTATGCATTCCAATACCATCCATCGGGTTATGATGAAACTTTGGTGAGTTGTGCGCAGGCCCGCGAAGGTTTCTGAATTACTCAATCTACCGTACAATAGGTGGAGCACGAGTCGTTTCAACAAATGAGTTTGGCCCGCAAGCTTCTCAAACAAGCGAGGAATGACAAGCAAGCAACAAAGCAGATCGTTTACGAGTCACTCAATCATGGGCATCAGAATCGTATCAGTGAAGCATAAAATTGCGTGCATCAGAATCACATGAGGGAGAAATTATTTTGTTAAAAGGTACGCAATTTATTTTTACGGAGAATATGATTTGGTGCAGCGGTCTCTTTGTTTGCTTTTTTTTATTCTTGCATTTGATATTTGTACACACTTCGCATTTTCCTTAAATTGGATTTTAAAGCTTGAAAATCTTAAATTTCTACACTACTTAAAAAATATAATATTTTATTCACCTGGAAAGTGCAGCATAGGCATGGAATGGAAACTTATGCCATCATTTGTGTGTTAGCAATTCCTGTGTAGGTACGAGGAATTCGTTTGAATTGAATTCATTGAATTTGGTCTTGAATTCGATTAGAGACCTACTTGGAACCCAGAAAAAGGCATAGCGACACATTCCGGGCACATCTAATACATTATAATGTTATATTTTTGGGCCACTCCCCCGACTGGGTCACCTGTTTCAAAATTTAAAATAATCTGATTTAATTGCAAAATTATATCACGCGGATGGCTATACCCTCGCAAATTCTACGAAAATGTTTTCTTTCTATTGTCTCATGAAATATGGACAACGGTTGGTGTAAAAGCGGGTTTATTCATAGTGAAGCCATGGGTTTTAGGGATAGCGAGTGTGACTAGGATCCCAGTCCTATTTCCCATCATTTTATTGCGTCCTTATTCCATTCGAGCGCTCAATAAATTAAAATTGCCACTAATAGTGCATGGCAGTGAGTCGTTACGTGGCGCCATACATGAGTTATAACCAAAAGAGAGTTGTTTACATTAAGGAAATGTAGTTAAAAGTTAAAATGAAGAAATAAGGGAAAATTGCCTCAAGCAACCATTTTCCATGTCATTTGAAATATAAATTATCCACGACTTAAATTTGATAAATAATTGTGTGACTCAGGCATTTGTTAGAGATGAATGCACTAAAATTCAGGCATTTTATACAAGTGATAGATTATATTTTGCAACGCTGATTTGTTATGCTGAGTCTAGGTCATCAAATAGAAAGCTTTCCTGATGCGATTTCCCACAAGGTTCGTAGCAACGAACCCAGTTTCTCTGAGGGGACTGGGTCTGAGGTTCGTAATTTCAAAAATTTTGTATTTTCGATACTTCGTATTTTTGAACAGCACCATGTATTTAGCGTACGCATTTTGTTGGGACCAACAGTTTTGCTTCGTAAAATCAAAACTTCATATTTTCGTGCTTTGTTTAATGGGGTTTCTACTGTATGTATGTATGAATATGTTGTGCCCTATATCTTTTTCATATCAATGTATCATCTCTGGGCAAATAAAGATGCATATTTTTATTATATCTCGTCATGCTGCACTCAAAGGGTTAAGAAGTTAAAACATGAACCTAGATGGGACACAAAGATACTGGATGACTAAGGGATCAGAGAAAGAGTCACTGCAACTGTGAACAAGAAACTAGAAAATGAAGGAGAAATGGCCACCCTAGAATAATGGGATGAGCTGAAGAGAAGAATTGCAGAAGTAGGCGAAGAGCAAGTGGTGACCGAGGGGGCCTACACAAACGAGCCATGGATAATGACACACATTTGGATACTAAGAGAAGAATATACAATTACCCCAAAAACGAAGGTGAGGCCACCCTCTGCATGAAGCTTAGGAGCCAAGTCAGTCAAGAATAGGAGAAGGCTAAGAAGAGCTGGTTTGAAAGCTGCCGTGAGGAATTCAATGAAAAGTTGAAGAAGGGGAACACTGAAACTGAGTAAAAGCTTAGTGAAGAACACTTGGGAGAGGTAAAGACAAAAAGTAAGAACATCAGAGAAATGAAGAAAAACAAATCTCCTGCACACCAGGCAACATCAATGGAGAAATCATCAAAGCACTGGGAAGTAAAGCCATGGACAACCCATACGAAATAATTAAAAATAGCTACCACAGCAGAACGCTTCTAAGAGGACTTTCAAAAAAGTGTTGCGTTTGAGATACTGAAGAAAACAAGGGCTGAGAGATGAGAGGCGCACCGAACCTTAACTCTTGTGCCGTTTGCATTCAAAATACAAGAATAATTAGCTAATGGATGAAAAGGAAAATAGAAGACATCCTCTCAGAAAACCAATTTGGATTTAGTAGGAATAGAACTACCAGACACCATACTCTGTGGAAGAGTAATGGTAGAGAAAACAATTCATGTGAACAAGCCATTGTATGTTGCATTTGTGGACCTAGTCAAATCCGTCGACAATGTTGAGTGGAACAAGATTTTCGGGTTGCTGGAAAAATTCAGAATGGCTTACATGGACAGAGGAATAATCTACCAGTTATACAAGAAGCAAGTCATCACAATACAAATGATGGACAAGAGACAAATAGAACAAAATAGTGACCCCTTCCCTGACGCAAATGAGGTATCTCGTCCCAGCAAGTCGGGTTAAATTGGATCATGAACGAGTTATCTCTTCCAAAGCTGCTTTTTGGTCTTGTTTGCTGCCAGGGATGAGAAATCATGTCCCCTTCGTAGGTATGTGATCTCTGGGCAGTAGATGGCATGTGCAGACACACTGGCAATTTTTAATCTAGTTTTTGACTTTTTATTTGATGCATTTGCATATGGAATTTCCTCATAATTTTGGTAATTTTTAAGGTAGTTTTTTAGCAATGCACCTGGAATTTAGTGCATTGCCTGTTTATGTATGCTATTTTGTTTGACTGCATATATATTGTCAATGTGCAAGAACAGGAAAAAAATCAATGTGGCATGTCATGCCCAAACTATTTGCAAATGTTAAGGAGCCGTGGGAGATGACTATTTTTTCACTTCTGAGTGCTGAGATGATGGAGATACTTTTTCTGTCGACCGGTAGGGTTACTAGGGTCGGTGCCTACCCAACCAGCCATATTTCTTTTTAGTGTGTCCTCTACGCTGTTATTGCTTTGTGTCCATGGCCTTGGACGAGCCTTCCCCTTCACCCCCTCCGACGTGGAAATTTTCGTACCATTCCTGACAACTAGACGCAGGGTTGCCATTTCATCATGCGTTTGGTAGACTCGGTGGACTCCACTTGGCAACGTGGAAATGCACTCAGTATGTTTATCTAATTGTAAGATAGGAGCTCAGTGCCGGGTGCCGGTCTGGCCCGATCTGGCCCGACCCGGTCTGTCTAGTTGTCAGGAATGGTACGAAAACTTCCACGTCGGAGGGGGTGAAGGGGAAGGCTCACCTAAGGCCATAGATGCAAAGCAATAACAGAGTAGAGGACACACTAAAAAGAAATATGGCTGGTTGGGTAGGCACCGACTCTAGTAACTCTACCAGTTGACGGTAAAAGTATCTCCATCACCTCAGCACTCAGAAGCGAATAAATAATCATCTCCCACGGCTCCTTAACCACAGCATCCTCAATATCCGCATATTTAGAGCGGCGGATTTTTTTGCGATGAACTCAAAAAGTCACATGCTCACAAGAATTTTCAATTCTCTCGATTTTTTAAATATTGATGACAAATTATTTAGTGAAATATCGTACTTTTTAGTGACATTGGTCATAGACATTTTGTTGTTTATGTCCTTAAAAATTTCTAATTTAGTAAACTTAATACTTTTTTCTTATTTTATCGCTCTCCATAGTGATCAATGTCACATGACTGTCTATACGATTGTGCAAATAAGTGTAACGTGGCACTAGAAGCAGCAGCGAACCGCCAGAGACTAACCGATGAGCACGGGAGGAGCCAATGGCAGAGAAGGGGAGGGGTGACTAGTGAGAGGGGATGGGAGTTGCTCGGCACATGACAGGGGTGGGTTTTACTAAGTGCACGATAGGGGTGGGAGTTGCCGTGTTTTTCTAGCCTGAGAAGAGGAGTTCAGGTGCTTAGGGTAGATTTCTGGACGGGCATTTGTGCGCATAAATAATCTGATATTGATAGAGCTTCCAAGGTTTTAACACAGAGGTGATATTGCCATAATGTTTTGCAACAGCTGAGAGGAGGTTTAAAATATAAAGGATATCTTGCTGCTTGACTAACTTCGTTATAAGCAGGACTCATTTCAGTATGCCTTCGTTAAAAGCAGGATTTTTTACATGGCGAAAGTGCCTTTTTTGATGGGGAACAGCTTTCACTTCGTTAAAAGCAGGACTTTGTTATAAGCAGGTTCATTATAAGTGGGCTCCACTCTATATCTCTGAGGAGGGGGGTAGATCCCCAGATTACAATGCCAATGAAATTCTGGAATAGAACAGGCCATGATATCGTGTCTTCAGAACATTTTGGATTACACTATGTTTCAGTACAGAGGCCAAATAGAACACTGTATTCAACTTTTTACAGAGGTGCATAATGTGCACATCCCACTTAAGATTAAAGTCAATATGAATCCCAAGAAATTTAATTTGTTCCACAACATTAAGATCCTCTATCTTATTCCAAAGTAAATCATTATGATCTAGAATATGCCTTGCAGAAAAGTGTTGTTTGAGTTTTATCCTTGTTTAGGATTTTATTATTATTATCACACCACGTCTGCGTGGTGTGCATTAGAGATTGACAAGTATCAAGTAATGTGTCTTAAGCTCTTACTTCTAGTTGAAATATTCAGATCATCTGCATACATAACACATTTCATGCCAGCTGTTACTATACTCTTTGGTACATCATTAATAAATATTAAAAAGAGCAAGGGGCCCAAAACAGACCCCTGAGGTACTCATTTTCTGACCTCTTGAGACGAAGAGCGATACATTTTGCCATCTTTTTCATAGTTTACCCTTTGTTTTCTTTCATCAAGATATGATTTAAGCCCATTCAATGCTATGCCCCTAATACCAAATGACTCACATTTTTTTAGTAAAATGTCATGGTCCAAAGTATCAAATGCTCTGCTCAAATAAAAAAATATTCCCATTTACCTGTTTTTGTTGTTTAGCTCATGTAAAATGTAGTCAATAGCATCAAATAGAACTTGTTCTGTTGACTTTCCTTTTTGAAATCCATATTGACGAAATGATATTATATTGTGACTATCAAGGTAATCAATTAACCTTTTACAAAATACATATTCAAATAATTTGTTCAGCTGAGGGATTATAGAGATGGGTCTATAGTTATTTGAGTTTTTTCTGTATCCTTTATTCTTATAAACTTGGACAACTTTGTATGTCTTTTGGGCATCAGGGTATACTCCTTCTGCCATAGACTGTTTTACTAAGGAAAGGAAGGGTGTTTGTATGAGGGAACCTCAGCCTTTCTGTTATACCTTCAATGTGAGAAGACCTCTTCTTGCCTAATTTGGCAAGATAGGAACATATTTCGCTCTCAGAACATGGATACATTGAGTTGCATGACATATTTGCTAGACCTGTTACACATAGAGTAGAGTTGCTCATGGGAAAACTCAGAAATGAGTGATTAAATGCGTTTGACATCTCAAATGGACTTGTTATTGTGTTGCCTTGATCATCATTGATCTGATCAGGCAGTTCTGAGGTATTTGCGTTGATGTTTATAATATCCCAAACAACTTAAGAATAATTTGAGGTATTTATGAAGCGTTTATCATTTAACTCCTTTTTTGATTAAAGTTCTATACTCTTTCTTAAGGGTTAAGTACTGTTGATGCAACCCTTTGCCATTGGTGGATTGGATCTGAAAAAACATACATTTTAGAGTTTGGGATAAACTTCGGATTTCATTAGTGACCCAACTCTTATTATTTACCCTTCTTTTTTCATATCCTGTGGTGGAAATGCTAACTTATAATAATAAATAAATCGTGAAAAAAATATATTAAAGTTATCATTCAAAGTGTTTTGACTGCAGATGTCTTTCCAGTCCTCTTGAGTCAGTAGGACACAGAAATAGTTGATGTTAGACTCATTAAAGAACCTATGTTGTCTTATGGTATCTGACATAGGCCACTGCTTTTCTTGCAAATAAAACGTTGACACTATTGCTAGATGGTGTGATATTGCAGGGTCAAATACTGTGTTATAAATGTTTCTTTCACTAAAATCTGTGAAAACATTGTCAATGAGTGTTATTGAGCTAGCTGAAACTCTTGTTGGAGTATTTACCATGGGTGTCATATGATAGGAGTGTAACATCTGTAAGAGATGTCGTTGCTCATGCCTATCCTTAAGTAGAATGGAGTTGAATTCACCTGTTAATACAACTGTGGGCCTTGATGCTTGATTTATAATTGTATAGAGTCCAACTTTTCCATGAATCTATTAAAGCTGCCTGTAGGGGATCGATATACCGACAGTACAATAAAATCATTACCAGACATAGAGAACTTCACTGCTGCACATGCAAATTCCTGCTCTGAATTTAGATTCAGCACGGTGTGTGACATGCTTGTAAACAATATGTTTCTATTAACAAAAATAACAACATTACGGTGGTACGTCCGGCGAAAGGCATCACGTACAACATAACTAGGTATTGTTATCACTAGTTCCTTCATCGAATGTTCACAAAGACATATAAAGTCCGGTTTCTCCATTTCTGCAATTGCTTCCCATTCTGTTACTTGATTGCTCAAGCACTGAATGTTTAATACTAATACCTTAAACTGTGCAGGTGGTTTTGAATTAGGATGATTAACAATAGTGTGAGCTAGTCACAGGGTTTATCTTGTGTTGTTTCATTATTTGAATGTCTTGTTACCCATGAATCCTCCTTCACATTGAGTGAGGCACCCTTAGCTTCAGGTTCTTCGATAGCAACATTCTGAGGTTCATAGAATTTATTAATAATCGCTCCACTGGGCCAGAATTTTGTATCAATCACCTTTTTAAAATCACCATAATCATCACCAATTTAAAATGCGCTGTATTTTTCTCTTTTCACTACGATTTTTTCACAAGAATCACAAGTGACATTGAATTCATTTTTCACGTGTGTTATGACTTCATCAACACTGATACCACTGTCTAGGTGGCCGACATACATACACGACGTAAATTTTGCTGCACGTAGTCCAATGCTGCCGCTTACAGATTCACCTCTTCCGATGGAGAAGCAACTTCGTTATTTTCTTCTATGCTGAACCAGGGTGTAACCGTCGTCATGTTTCTCTTAAGCCTTGTGGCTGACTGGGATGTGATGCCTTAAATTTAGTTTTTCTTTCTGATGAAGAGGGCATTTTCTTCGTCATCTCTTTCGTTTTGGAGGTAGAGGCTGGTCCAGATCCACCCTGATTTTTGTCGTTAGCCCGTCCATGCAAGATGGCACGGTCTCCTTGCGGATTTCAAGGATGGATTTTGCAACCTGGATCAGAACTTTTGTCAACCTTATCAGCAAGGCTCACTTTCTTTTCATGATTTTCTCTCACTTATTATATTATTATTATATATTATATTATATATTATAGATTATAATAAGCAGCCTTGTCCCTTGTTTGATTGTGTATCTCAGACTTATAAAGTTCGATGTCGTCCTCCATTTTTGATAGTCAGTGACCATCTTCAAAATGACAGGGAAGACACTTCCAAAACAAACCTACCAAATCCCCCAGGGTTTTTAAACCTATTTCTTTCTAGCCTGTACATTTATGGTGATACAGGCTCTTACAGATCTCACATGGGAGAACTTTTTTGTATGTAATAAGTTGTTTTTTACAAGCGTGACACTCTATGTTTACTATATTAGACGCCATCCTGTCAATGTCTATTTCTTGATTTTTTTTGGATAACCCTCAGTGTCAATCTCTGAGTTACATAATGTGTACAGGCAGTGATATTCATTACTTTTTCAGCATTTATATGTTGTTAAGATTGAACTGCTATTTTTATACCTACGATGAAATGATGCTTTTCTTTGTGCTCATGAAGTGAGAGTAGTTTCCGGTATGATGGGAAGTTTTCACTGTAGATGATCATGTCATTCACTCCCTCAGGGATCCACAGGGCATCAAGGCAGGAGAATACACTTTACGATGTGGTGTTTGATGGTGCTTTTGAAGGAGGGGCTTCTCTCGCCGGTTGCTCTGCTGGAAAGGGCTACCGACTTCCTGGCTATGCTCTGGTAAACTTGTCCCATGGCCTCCGCTGCAGCAAGGCGGGGAACCCGGATGTTGTGACTGCTGCTCAAATGATGGCCAAGTCCCACCCACTCTCAGCCATCAGTATCCTCCCATCAGGCAAGTTCCTCTTACCTTCCTGCCTTGTGTCACCAAGGCTCTTATGACTTTGTTTGTTTTCATGCTCTTACAATACTTCTGTTGTCTGTGATAGAAAATTAAATTTCTCCCTCAAAATCCCAACTACAGTAAAACCTTCATGGTCATTTGAGGTGTTCGTAACCTGTCTTGTACTTTGTGTTCATTGTATTATAGATGCTGACACCTGGGGATTTATGTGTATCGTTTACTGCGTAAGTGTTCTCTCATACACATGCAGAGCCTCTATGAAAGCTAATTTGAGAATAGAAATTGAAGAGTATACTCGTTGTAAATATGCATTGAATTTATCGATGGGGATTGGGTTGGTGTGGTGGCTAGAGCCTGGGTTAACTGCTGGCTAACCATATGGGCGGCCAGAGTTCAAATCCCTGTAGAGGAGGATGTTTTTTCAGAGGAAACCCAGTACCTACTTGAGTGTCTTGTGGATGGCACTTAAGTACAGTACTCTGTCTGTCAGATGAGACCTAAAACCGTGGTCCCCTTGGCACCTTTCATTAAGAGCAGGCTAATGCTGATGACAGGTTTCTATCCACCCTTCCTCCCTTACCTACCTACCCTACTCCTACCCTATCCCCTAAGGCACAAATGACCTTAGCTGTCGGTCGCCTCCCCAAAAATCCAATCTAATTTATCGATTACCCCCTGAAGCAATCTATAATTCTGAAGCAATCTACCCCCTGAAGCAATCATCTAGGGTCTCTAGGACCTTCTCATACAGATTTTCTTTTTATGTGCTACCATGGGCCTGCAGGTAAATGTGATATTTAAATGCTAGAGGCATGAATATCCTTTGAAAATCTAATCTCCAGTTGTCAAGGAAATATGCTATTTTTGATTTCAGAGAAAAATGTGAGACTTTTCAGCATTTACATGATTTTTCAGACAAATACAAAGCATGAAAGAAAATCGATTGAAAGAATTAGTAACTTCATTTATTTAGCCATCCAATATAAAAAAATCCCAGCCCTCTACCTTCAGTGAAAGTACTTTCAAAAAGCAAAAAATGAAACCACTGCACCAAACCCAATACTTAGCATGGACCACCAAGGGGGGCCTTCGTAAGGCCCTGAGGGCTTTTTAATACAGCCTAAGCTACAATTTGATATATTTTATATCTCCATGCTAAATTTCATCTCAATCAGTTCAGTAGTTTTGCGTGATGGAGCAACAGACAGACACACAGACTCCATTACATTTTTATATATTGGTAAGGATTAGTTTGGTTCCAATAACTCTCTCTCATTTCCTCTGGCATTTTGGCTCTGGAGATTCTCATAGTGATGGCAGAGACACTTTCCTATTGCAGCAGCACATCCCGCAGGTTCATTCGAAAATTTTCTAGCGTCAAAATTGCTGCAAATGGAATCCATATTGTAGCATTTTTTGAGCATACCCTCCCCCCCATTTATTTCCTGTGTGGACAATTTATCCTCTGCGGACTATTTATCCTCCGGACTTAGCCAAAGGACTTAGCACATCAGTGGCGGGGTCAGTGACTCAGCATTTCATGCCAGCAAGTCCTGCCTGTCACGTCCTGCCCGCCACGTCCTGCCCGCCACATCCCCTCACCAGATCCTCTCTCGTTTATATAGCAGTTGGAGATGGAAGACTATGAGGATGTGCTAAGGCAGAATTGCTGGGCACAAAGGCAAAAAAACAGAAATCAGCGATTGGAGATGACAAGCAGTTCCTCATCTCCAATTTCAATCCTACACCGCATGTGTTCCCATTCCACAAAATTACCTCCCCTCCAAGGCTGCCAATCACCTGTTCCCCCTTACTCCTCTTCGCAACTTTCACTTTTAACCTTGACAAAAACTTCCCCTCCGAGGTAACAAATCGTCTCTTTTCCTCTGCTCACCCTTTCCACTCTCCCACCATCTGAACTTCCCCTCCTATGACGAAAACCACTAATCGCTCTCTTATGATATTGACTCTAATCTTGCTGTCTCGTATAGTTGGTGGTTGGTGATTTTGAAACTTAGACGTCGGAACACAGGTTGGCTGACCCTTACTTTGTTTGTACATGTTATGTTGCTGAAATATATTACCTTTCATTTGGTGGTAATTTTATATACTTGATTGTTCCCAATTCCTCCTGTTTCACTCGTATTTTGGGAAGAATTTGTTTTTAGGGCATTCTCGGAGAGAGACATCTTCGACTCTCCCCTCGATTGCTTCAAAATCACCAATGATTATATTTGTATGTGAATGATAATCCACTTTAGGCTTGTATTTGAATGGTGCTTTCTGCAAGTCGACTTCCAACCTTTGCCTTAAATTAAGAATTGCCGTACGATTATGTTCCATTCCAGTAGAGCATTACCATTCAGTTCTGCGATTCCTGAGCTCATCATTTTGGTCGTCTGTCTGATTTCTGCGCAAAGCATCCATTCTGTCTCGCTGGTCAATGAGCCTCTCCTCGTGTTGCTGAGTATGTAGTGACGCTATTTCGTAATGTATTCAATCTCTTGGCCGCAGAAAACCTTCTACCTATTGAAGCATTTTTTTTCCCGAGCCATTTTTGGATTTTGTTGTACAAAATAAAGTTTGTTGGTGAACCATGGCAACGGCTATTTTGAATAATCGATTCACGTGATGGAAACTATCGATAGCAACCGAAATATATCGATATACGTATAAACTCGTGTTAGAGGCGCACCTTTTTTCCCAGAAATCGCAGCCGAAAATGAGGGTGCGCCTCTTACACAAATTTTTTATCTGCCTGCCTTACTTTCAAGTCCGTGGAGAGCTGAGTGACCTTGGTGCTCAGCGTGAGTCATCAAGGGGAGGGGGTTGTTCGCTTGCTTGTTTAGGGAGGATGCAGTCACCTAAAAATTGACAAGGCTAGGATGTGGGGTTCAATTTGGGGACAGCGATTGGCTGTACGACAAGTGCAAGCACCAGAATTTCCTAACCCGTCGCGCCGCCCCTACTATCTGTTGCAAAATTCTGTCACCCGAGTTTGAAGACTAATATCTCAAAGACGACTCAATAGATTTTAAAGTGAAGTACATCAAATCAAAGCTTGCTTATTTCTGCATTGAGTGATGGTATACAAAACATTTTACCATTTATATTGATTTCAGTGTGTGCTTAAAAACAGAATTTTAGCACATTTTTCTGGTTACCGGACAGATGCATCGCATTTACGACTTCATAATAACAACACAGATCAAGATATCAAAATTTCCTTGACAAATATTATAGCAAAGATCTTTCTTGACAATCATACGAAGTTTCATATTATGTAGTGGATTAGTATTTTAGTTATTGATGAAGTTGCAAGACTGCGTTATTTTCCATTCTTCGCATCCCTGAAAACCTCCGTTTGGACCTTCTTCAAGCTATCAAGTTCATCATCATGAATCCACTTACAAAATCGTAAACGAATTTGTTGGGTAATCAATATCAATTAACATTCTTTTGGAAAAAGAGCACACTGAACTGCCAGGAACATACCCGGAAGAGAAAGAGTTGAAAGAAAAAGAAAAGAAGAAGAGCACACGCTGTTGGGGTTGAGGGGGCCAGTCCCCCCTGAGGAACTCCTTCATCTGCCCCTCAAGCAACGTTGAGTCACCCTTCTTTCTCAATTCTAGTCTAATCTTTCAACCTGCCCTCTCCCCTACTCTTAAGCGAATGTAAGATGATCCCAACCCCCTCCCCCAAAAACGCCTTATGTTATACTTGATTAAAGTCTTAAAGGCCCCTTAAAAGTCTGACGAGAGTGATCTAGGGAGTAGATTACAAAAGTGTCTGTGTGCATAAGACGAAAGCCCTCACACCCTCCACCTCCTATGACTTTGTTGCAGCGGTGGAGGAGAGCGGAAGGGGGAAACAAATTCGTAATGGCACGGTTCGCCCCCATAGTGTTCGAAAGTAGTTCGATGTTTAGCGAGCAAGGGTCCACCGTTTTAACGATTGCGACCTCAAAAACGAGTAAAGATGTATGTTTTTTATGTATCATATAGAAGACAGATGTTCCCAGAGGTTGACCGTATTAACATTCGCATATTCAATCCTTTTTCTCGCCCATAAAAGTTTCGTGAATACAGCTGAACATAGCCCAGGAAACAAATGAAACGCGACTTGTGATGTTTGTTGGGCTGTGGGCTAGGTGGGCTACATCACCTTCTTGACTCTCCACCAGAGGCCACCAGCATGTTAACAAGAGATAGATGTTTTCAATTCCATAGCCAGTTATGATTTCTTTCAAAGTTTGATTTTTCAGCTTTTGATGTCATATATACACCTTATCGTTCATTTTTTACACGGCTGATGCTTGGGTGTTTTGCATTTAACGTGTTCGCATTCCTGCTCGTCATCGATAAAGCAAAATATCATTTGCAAAAGTTAAATACAGTTTAAAAGACCCATACTCACAGCGACTATGACTTGTACATTAGGAAAATGGAGGGGGAAAATGGCTGAAAGTTCAAAGTTTGGTCTGCAAAACCTCGTGATAGGAGGAAAAAAAGGCCCAAAATTTTTTCTACAACTTCGACGCTTGAAAAGAGGGGTGCGCCTCTTACACGCGTTCATATGATATATTGTGCAAAATATATTTCTTATGGACTCTATGGATTCTTCTATTTCAATTGATACGTTCCGGGGCTAGATTCACCAAATATCCGAATGAGGTTCGGCTTCCACAATGCTATCAGTCATATAGGGGACACCGTAAAAAAACGATGAATTTTCAGCAATTTTATGCTTTATTTTAAAAAATTGAAGTAAATCAGTTTGAAAACAAAAATCAATTGAAATAATAAGATCGTTAATTCATTTTTATTCCAAATGTCTTTGTCCTGACTTTGTGTAACCATTATTTATAATTTAAATATGCAAAAGAAAAAAGGTCTGCATGCCAAAAAAAACTAACTTTACATGTATTTCTCATGGAAATGCTTTCACTCATCTGAAGTCGAACAGGAGACAAAATATAAACAAAAACAAGAATAAACAAAAAGTAGCCATAAACCTTTCGAGTGACATAAGGAATCATGTTACAAAGTTTGACGTCATTCCGTGCAGTGGTTTGCTAGTTATAAGTGACCGCACATTCACATTATAGTATTTTATTTTAATAAGAAACGGGTCATAGGACACTGAATTGTCACATTAATAAATGAAAAAACAAAATTTTAAAAATAATTGCACCGACGACTTCAGTTGCTACCAAATGTGTCTGTAGATTGATTCTTTATACAGGAGAAGCTCTGTATAGAGAGCTCTCAGGATCTGAAAAATCACTCACTAAATGGAACTCTCATTGTTACCAACGATGATTAAATAATCACTCAACATCCAATTCCTACAACTTAAACGGTAATGCTTTAGCCATTATTTCCAGAATTTTTGGTGAGTGGCTAAAACATTCTATTGAGATTGCTATTAAAAATCATATTATAATCAGGAACTGGCTTATCATTGGCAAATGCTGTGTCAGTTCTGTTGGACTTTGGAGTAAGCCATCTAGTGAAAGCCGCATGCACCACCTCTTATAATACAGGAAATGTGTAATGAATATGATGATGTCATTTGTGTTTTCTCGAATTCATCTTTGTAATGCATACATAATCAGCGTATATTCTAGACCATACAGTAGACTCTCCTTATTACAAACAACGTTTGCATGAAGTTTTCGGTCTTACGAACCAAATCGTTGGTCCCGACGATAGGGGTATCTAAATGTATGGTAAAGGAACGATATTACGAAATAACGAACCGTAGTCCCGGTCCCCACAGGAACAAAAAATACTTTATTACGAAGTCTGTCACATAAATAACGGAATGCATTCGGCTATGCACGACACTGCGTTATAAATCAGGAAGCTTTGCCACACATACTGTGCCCTACAGCTTGAGAACTAAAATATATACAATGGATACTTAGCATGAGCTATTTAACTGGGTTGATGGTACAGAACTCCCACTGGGTTACTGCACTTTGAAAGGAGTCTGAGAGAGCATGAGAGGTCGAGGAGGGGTGAAAGGGAAGAAAGGAAAGATAAGGACTTTCCTTCTTCCCTTTCATCCCTCCCCAACATCTCATGCCTCTATTGTCCCTCTGAAGGTCACTCATCCAATAGGGGGTCCGGCACAATTCCCGGCTAATCCTCCCTCCCCAACCAGCTTCCTGGCCTGGCCTGGCCTTGCCTCCACCCACTCCCTTTTCCCGTCCCTAGCTCCGAACTCCCTTTCTGATTCCCCCCCCACTACGAGAGGTACATAACGCATGAAAAATTTCTCAGTGTGTTTATCACAGTGGGTTCGGATTTTTTTGCAGGTTTTATCCAGAAATATATAAGGTTTCGGACCAGTAATTGTTCTGATTTTGAGTGGATTACTGTTTCAGTTTTCCTGAAAGTTTTAACCATGGGGATTCCAGCACACGACCCACCAAATCCTCCCTCCACCGCAAAGTGTTATCAGTGCTTTGTAATGACCTGGAGAAAGCATCTGTCCAGGCTTGTGGGAATGACTATGCCACATGTGAAGTTTCAGCATCATGTTTCCATGGTTGGAAAAGTATCTTTGTGCATACTGAAATTCTGGCCTCAAAATCCCTACACATCGTACGTACACATTGAAATGTTATGAACTTGTGACACTCTTATGCCCGTCTAGAGAGAATGACATCTGTTCTTCCGTTTAGATGAAAAAAAATTTGTTATTCATGTCTTAAATTTCGTCAGTGAGAAGGCATAGCAAATAAACTCCAGCAACGTTATGAATGATACAATTTGGCATTTCTCCCTTTCGCTATGAGTGCAACCGTGCTTACATGCCTCAGATTTCTCAACAGAGGCAGACGAAAGTCATTTGTCAACTATGTAGATTTTGCCGTGCACGAACAGCAAGCCAACATGCCTATGCGGCTGAGCAGAATACGCAAGCAAAAGAAATTCCCAGGGGTAATAAGGGACCTGATCTCGTGGTACGCCGGACTGTGTCCATGGTCCATTGTTTTTTTACGTCGTGGATTTACTAAGACAATATGTTGAATGCATGAAAAATATAAGCTCATAAATTGTCTTGAATGTTCATGATACAAGAACTTTGTTATCAATAAAGATTAAGTTCCGTTTGAAATTGGTAAATTCAAAACGAAACATAAGGATTGCACGTCATATAAAGGTAGTAATGAATAATTTAATCATTAGCAAAAGTGTTATCGATTAAAAGTTAAACGTTGCGGCAATTATAAAAATAACAAATAAGTTGAAAAGCTTACGAAACCTGTCTCGGTAAATTTAATCGTTAATCCCAATTATGTTAAGCGAATATATAGTTGGCCACGGGCCATGAGTGGAGATGGTACTGAGATGAGTGTCGTGATTGCCTCCGCCACACGTTCGAGGAAAGTTCTGGCGTCCCGCTGACTTGTGCTCCAAGACAACAAGAAGCATTGGTGCCTATGCGATTCCTTGTTGCGAGAGATTTCTATGCGGAGGAATATGTTCACGGTGCTCATGGCAAGGGTAGAATCTTTCATTGCATGGACTGAGCGCGAAAGGGTAAAAAAACACAGGTAGCATACAATAACATCAATTGTAATTATAATTTATTAAAAATCGTCATTCTTGTTTTGAACTACATTCTGTTTGCTGTTATTATGACCTGGCTTGGATCTTCAATTCAATTTATTTAATCGTAAAGCCAAACTGTGTATCAACTTCCGCTCAACAACTCACGCCGGTAAGATGACACACTTGCTTTTGGATGACCCAAAAGCGAGCGTTATCTCTTCACTCAGAACAGCTGGTTCAACAAAAGGTCAAGGTTGCAGCGCAACTGTCCGAGCGTAAATAAGTAAACACCTTGAACCCATAACTTTTCGTGCTGAAAGACGGGACAGTAAAATAATAGATTATACCGTTAAAATGCCACATATTAGCTAGGTACAGTTGAATTTCACGGTCGTACGGAATTATCATGAAGATTTTCGTTAAATACGGGCAGGAATTTCGCCGATTTTGCTGAAATTTCTTAAAGTTCTGATATTTCATTTCATAAAATCAATTCGATACCTCCACTGGGTACCGAAACAGCCATGCGTAAAATTGTAACACATTTCTCTTAATTCAAATAATGATTTCATAATGAGGTCAAATAATAATTCCATATTGCTGAAGGAATCGGGCGGAACCACTCACTAACTTGCGCAAAATCAAATTTTCCATAAAATCGATATACTTAAATTCGGAATTCTACTGTATTAATTTTACCGCATAGTAATTGTACAGGCAGCCGAGCAGTTTTTCCATGGAATTAATCTCCCAGCTGAATTAATTTCCCAGCTTGCGACGATTACTACAAAAAATAGCGTGATGCATGATTTTCGACCAACAAATTAGACTGTTTGATCTTACATCTTTGCGCATAATTTGATTGTTATTCACATGTCTGATATCATTTCACAGCACGGCTGTAACAACAAATGAATAAACAGGTCAAAAAAGAGCAAATGGATATTTTTTGCGATGTTTATATAAAAACTACATTGATACGAACAGCATAATTACGAACGGCTGATTTTTTGGTCCCATGAACTTCGTAATAACGAGAATCTACTGTACTTATGATTGTATTCACTTTGAATGACATTATACACCATGCTAATGTCATACACTGGATTATAAATTGTAGAATTTTGACACTCAGGACATGTGCACTGTACTGAACGAGGCTGTAATGTTATTACTCCGATGTTTTGGGTGCTCCAAATATCTCGTGGCTTCAAGTAATGGCAATGTAATGGACTAAATACGGCAAACACTTCAGAAACAAGAAAAAATTTCATGCCTCCTACCTTTCTAAAAAGTGTATAAAAATGTAAAAAAGGGTAAAAATATATGGTTTGAAGAAAGTTCTATTAAATAAAATTTGCAACAATGCTAGATAACTAAATGACCAAGATTGCTATACTGCTACTTTTCAGTTTTTCTCACCAATTGTAGCTTCAAATGCGTGTAACCATTGCGAGAATAAATTTAAAGTCATCCAGGCATTTTTATTGGATTCGTAAGTGCATGGTAATGTTTTTATCCCTTTGAAGCATCTGGGATGAGCGAATTTCTCGGCTGTGAATAGTTTTACCTTGTCAGAGCCATCCATATTCACACACAAAAGAACGGTGGTCGGCTCTTTACTTTTTTTCACTCCTCTGCAAGGGTCCCCTCGAGTGGCTAGAGTTGTGTCCAGGAGGTGGTTATAGAATTGGCCTGTCTCATCTGCTTTGTAAATATCACATGTGCTGTAATTATTCGTATAACTTTTTAGGACAGAAGCCCATCCCTCCACGGCACTCGCAGAATTCCTGAATAATTTATGTGGAGTTATCCCCTTCCAGTGCTTAAAGTGAGCAAACCTGTCATCGGAACATTTAAAATTGTCAACACCAAGCCTGTCACTTAGATATTCCTGTTATGCCTTCATCAGTGGGCCACTTATCGGAATTTGGGCTGCTCTCTGCCGGCAATACTATGAGAAAAGGGTAGATTCTAACTGCGGATGTTCCCCTGACTTGTTATTTTTGTTCAGAAAAAATTACTGCTAGCTTTATTATTCCAATGACAGCAGGCAAAAGCACAAGTTTGTGCACATTTGCCGAGATTGAAGCAGACATTTACCACTCATAATAGTAAGCGAGTAGTGGTGGCTAGTTATCCTCACTAATACCGATGTATTTTACATGTAAATCATAGGGTTTTAAATCGTTCTATGGTCAAAGTCACATCCGGTGTTCCTCAAGGAAGCACGATTGGCCCTCTTTCATTCATTATTTACATTAATGACCTAAGTTCTCAAATTAGCAGTAAATGAAGATTATTTGCAGACGATACAGTAATCTACCATGAAATAAGCGAATATGCAGACTTTGAAGTTCTGTCATCTGACCTTAACAACGTTCATTCGTGGTGCCAGGAGTGGGGATTAGAATTAAAAATCAAGAAATGCACCACAGTTCACTTCCTGCAAAAGTCATCACACACAAGCCATAACTACACCGTGTGTGGAGTAAATATAAAATCTTCAAATATACTCATGCCTTGCTTAGCGCAATTTCGCTAAAGCGCAAATGTGTTCCTCCGTGAAACATTCCCAATGCCGCTCAGCCAAATTGCTTAACCTTTTTTCTTTCCTGATTAAACGTGAACTGGCATCAAGTATATACGAAATAACTCTTATTTAAAGTGACGAAACATTATTTTTTGCCTTAAATATTATTTTTATTGATATGTTCGTCGAGAGCCTTAACTGCACAATGACCATATTTAATGCTCGTCAGGACGTCAGGGTAGCCGACCTGCCGAAGGAATTTATCTCGTCTCCTGAACTGAAAGACAATTCGTGAACGTAGACTATTAATTGAGTACGCACTGGCGGAAATTAGTTTTTTGGAAGCATTACAGCTTGAGCTGCAATTTTTTCGGTCATAGGTTACCGGCCAAATATTCTTCCACCAAAATGGTCCTTGTTACAGCCTTCAAGGTCGTCGGTGACCACAGGGGAGGAGCGAAGCAGTGGTTGCATTCGGCACTATCACGTAAAAGGATTCGAGAGAGATGGCCCCAAATACATACGATTGAAACTTCCTGGCCCATGTGCAGACGCCGTTCTTTGGACTGGGTGAGTCTATTTTGAAGAAGTGGCGTTAGACAGGGGTGTTGGTAAGTTGCCATTCTGTCTAGGGGGACTTGACTCGGACCGCATGTACATTCGCTGCCACACTAGCTGCTACATGTATCAATTCCGAACGCATGTCCCCACAGGAAAGAATAGACTTGTCAGTTTGTCTCCTGTCTGCAGAGGAATTTTCCATATTCTGGAATACAGTACGCCAGTTGTTCAACAATAGCAGGTGGTTGTGATAGTGCCCAGTGTAAAACAAAGTAAACCATGGCAGAAAAGAGGAATGCGGACAGAGAGACAAAGAAGTCAACGAGAAAAAGCATTAACCTGGAAGAGAAGTTGAAAGTGATCAAATGCTTTGAAAATGGTGAGCGTCAAAGCGATATTGCAGATAAGTTTAAGCTCACGACGTCGACAGTTCGCACAATTATCCTCAATAAAGACAGAGTTATAACGTCAGTGTCATCAGCCACACCAACCACAGCCAAGAGTTTAACATGGGCCCGAAGTTCATTGCTGGAAAAACTTCTAATAACTTGGATTGACCATAAACGGTCGAATGATATTCCTCTTTCACGGGCAGTGATTTGTGCAATTTGTGCTGTCGCTTTATTTGCATCTTTAAAAGCAGACGATGGAGGTGATTGCTCCGAAACATTGAGTGCTGCAATTTTAGGAGAATCGGCAAGTGTTGACAGCGTAGCTGCCGCAAAATTTTCTGATTAATTTCAGGCAGTGATTGATAGTGGTTCCTTTCCCCTCAACTCTTTTTAATGTTGACAAGATGGGATTGTTTTGGAAAAGAATGCCATCTCATTGGATCAATTTCAGGGAAGAAAAACGTGCATCAGGATTCAAAGCATTTAAATTCCGTTTCACATTGTTGCTGGGTGCTAATGCGTCCGGGGACTTTAAATTAAAGCCTCTCATGGTTTATCATTCACAAACTCCGCAAGCAATGAAAGGGTATTCCAAGTCGCATTTGCCTGTCATTTGGATGAGCAACAAAAGGGGCTGTGTGACACAATAATTGTTTTTAGACTGGTTTGTGAACTATTTTTGGCCATCTAAAGGTCTACCACCTAAAGCTTTATTGCTCCTCGATAATGCACCAGAACATCCACACAGTTTAGTTCATACCAAAACCCCTTTTCCTGTGACAGTTGTCTTCCTGCCACCCAACACAACTTCCATATTACAACCTATGGACCAGGGAGCAATATCAATGTTTAAAGCAAGATATTTAAAACTGACTTATGAAAAACTTATTTCAGCTATTGACGGGGGTAAAAATGAATCTATTAAATCATTTTGGAAGAATTTCAACATAATGTCAGCAATGGAAAATGTGAAAGAAGCGTGGGAAGCCGTGACTACTGATTGCCTCAGGGGTGTTTGGGGTCGTGTGTGGCCGGAAGCCGGGACCACCTTCAAAGGATTCGATGATCAAATTGCCAGTGATGTTAACTCCACAGTAGAACTTGCAAAGGAGGTGAGTATGGCAGAAGTGGGACAGAGAAGATGTCGAGGAACTTTTAAATTGCCAAGATAGCGACTTAACGTATGATGACTTGAAGCAAATATCATCAAACTTAGATGCTTGTGAAAGCGAAGACAGCCAGGAACCTGGAGAAGTAAAAGTGTTAACAAGAAAAGTTCTCACTGAGGGAGTTGACAAAATTACGGCAGCTTTGGACAGCTTTTGTGAAAATGACCCAAACTTAGTCTTGGAAAGTGTATCCTGCTATAAGGAACTCATTCAACAAATGGACAAATCAAAATGCCAGACAACTTTGGATACTTATATTTTTGCATCAAACCCTGTAGCATTGACAAGTTGTAAAGAATAAAGATTTTTGCCCAGCATAAATATTTACATATTTCTTTTGCAGTTAATTCCATCAACAAAATGTAAGTAAAGAATTATGCCTTTCTAACATTATACAGTTATAACATATATACAACTACAGATGCATTTTGTGACCAACTCGATCGCGTTTGCAGAAAAGCGTAGTTTTATTTTAAGCTCATAAATTCTGTTTGAGTTTACATTTAGAGGCATAAACATTTAAATATTTTATTTTTACCAATATCAGATGTATTTCTTTGAGGTTTTCCTTCTTTGCCGAAGGAGAAAATTTATTCACAAACCTCCGCCAGAGCACAACGAACCCCTGAAATCCCGTGAGTGAGTAGTTCAATGCATTAGTCCCTAGATGTCACCCCACCCACACGAAAGGAAAATGTAAACGTGCTTCCATGAGGGAATTTTGAATGTAGCTGCGCTGCTGTTGAAGGTGGGAGCCCCTAGAGACTCTGAGGCTGCACGCCATGCTTAGGTTGCTCGAGAAATTCAGAACTGGTGTGTTTCAGAGCGACACAGAGAATATTATCATCATGACGCCTCACCACATCTCTAGGTCTGACAGATGTGATAAAATAAGAGAGATACACTGCCGAACAGATAGGTACTAAAACTCATTCTTTCCACGAACAATAAGCGACCACAATAAAAACTGAGCTCCACTGAATACACTCCCATAATGTACGTCACCATTTCACCCCAAAATCTTATCCCTTACATCTATACATGTCTGGTGTCATAACACCTCCTGCTATGCGCCCATGTGGCACCTCTCAGGGTAGTATGTAGATATATATTCCCTCTTCTTTATCGTTCTTGTATTTATTCTTAATTTTATTATCCATTAAAACCCTTTTAATGCATTATCTACTCTTTCAGTTATTTTTCTCAAGAGTTAAGTGTTCACTTCATAGTGTTGCATGTTTTGCTAAAGACTTAATTGAGAATGCAAGAGAATGAAGGTCCAATGGAGTTGAAGTTGAGACTTTGTGCATTTTTCAGGGAATGTGTTGGTCCGCCATCCAAATCATGCTGTGGCCAACTCATCACCATTTTATTCTGGTCGGGCTCAGTATGCCAGTGGGACGATTCCGGACCGGCCAGCATCGGCATTTGCTAGTTGGCGGGGTGGATGCACGGGCTTTGGCTCCAACCATCCCTCGGCCCAGCATGATGGCAGCGAGAGGTCATCCATTGAGCAGCCAAATGGTGCTGAACCCCCTAAGATTGACTCGGATTTCAAGGGGAAGGATCCGGTGCTTCTGCGGAGGCCAGAGCAAGTGGTGGCCGTCCACTCGGCAGCTACCACGCAATGCTCCTCTCTCCCGAATCCCCATGCGTCCTCCAATTGCTCTATTGAGTTTCAAGCCATGTGGAAAGAACTACAGGTGGGTGCTCAAGAACACACCTCAGCCGTCACTTTGTGGAAATGTATAGTATTCAACAAGTTGGACAAGTGGAGACACTGTGATTTCCACATATATATATTTCTTACTTGGAACTAACCTCTGTTATTGCTCAATGAAAGTGGCAAAAAACGCTGTAACCATGGTCGGAGAATGTAAATGAAGTACATTCAAACTTTGACAACTTAAGCATCTACAGTAGCAACTTGATAATATGAAGTTGGTGGGACCAAAAATCGGCACTTCGTATTTTCGAGTTTCTAATTTTTGAATTTTTAATAAATAGCGAAAAATTATTCCCCTTCCCCCCCTGATTTCTCTGGTTTTTGGAAATGTTTTAAAATGATATATAGGCCTTATTCGTGAAAGCATTCAAAATACAGTAGAAACTGGAAATTATGAAAGTTTGATTTTATGAAGCTAAATCTACGGTCTCGACCTAATGGGTATCTAAACGCATGTAACAGTACATGATTTTACAAAATAACAAAGTTTTGTAATTACTAACCTCGGGTCCTGGTCTCGACGTGAAAAAAGTATTTGTTTTTATGAATGATGATGGGTCACAGCAGCGTTTTTTTAGGCGCTCCTTGTCAGAGTTAAGACATTGATCTTCGTTGCCGAATACATTATGCACTGGAATATACGAATGATATGCTGCGATACATTATGCCGTTGCCGAATACATTATGCACTGGAATATACAAATGATATGCTGCAATACATTATGCCTTTGCTGAATACATTATGTACTTATATGAACAATATGCTGCAAGAGTAAGGACGACTTTTAATCAAAGATATAGTAGTTCATAAAATATGACTCCAATAGGACCAAAATGCATTTGGCTTTGTTACTACAAGTCCAGAGTTACCAACAACCAGTAAAAAAATCATAAATTAGTCGAGTATGAGCATGCTTGCCTGTGAGATAGCAATTGCTACTACAAGCCTTTTACTCCCATGATCCCGGGCACTATTTCATACCCGTTTTTCCCAAACGTTAATCCATGATGAGTATTCCTATTTCAGAAATCGTTTGCTGCCCGCGTGTGCTCAAAGAACTCTGACAGGGTGAGGAGATGATGCCATGGCATTCGAACAGTAAATTCATTCGTGCATATCACCCAAGGAAGCTTTTTTCCTCACTGTTTCAGACTGGTTACACTCAACTTTCTCCTTGACATGATTATTCCGGCTGGCATTTGTTATCATCGAAAGATGCAGGTTTAATTTACTGTTTTCATTTAGCATTTTAATGTAATCTTCCAGACTCTTCGTAAGTATTGCGGTTCCCTTCTTCCTTTATCACAGCCAACAAAATAGAGAAAATATGAGTTTGCACAAGTGCCTCGATGACCTTAATTTGGCCAATGTAAGTGTTGTTTATCTTCCTCCAAATTTGACCAGCAAGTCCCAGCCGCTGGATAAAGGAAATATCCAAAATTTCAAAGTCTTGTATAGTATGAAACAGGTACGATACTACTTGCGCTGGATTGGTATGCATATGCCTCTCGTTTCCAAAATCATTTTTGTTTCCAAAAATCAGCTTACTTGTGTTTTCTTTCTAAAGTTACATTATAACCATCCAACTCAATTCGCCACATTTAGTAGGGGAATCGTCAGGGAAAACCTGGAATTGTCAGGGAATTTTGAATTTCTGGAAAAGTCAGGGAATTCTCATGACAGTCTGGGAAAAACTGGAATAGGAATTCTCATTATTGTTCTACCTTTACGTTTATCGGCCAGTCTTTCCCACCCTCTACCTCACCAACTGAAACTAACGTCCGTCGCTGACGTGCATGGAATAAGCACCATCAATTCGTGGAGTATTCAGTTGTGAATCTCATTGGCTGTGAATCTTAGTTATATTTATGTGAATCAGACATACAATGTATCCATTTTGTACATCCTTATTGCGATATTTGCCTTTTTGTGTTAAAAGTCATGATCACAATGTATTACGCTCATCACAAGGAATCCGAGGCTATGTTGTTTGGAAAATTTTACCTCACTTTTTTTTAACTTCCGAAACTCAGGTTGAGAAGTAGCTGCTGGAGCACTCTAGCTTATAGTAAATACATGCTTGCAGTTTTAAAAATACGAGACGATGAATATAAAATTCAAAGCTGCTGAAGAAAATTTAATTTGGCAGAAAAAAATATTCCAATAATAGGTGACCTTTAGGCAATCGGTCTGGGAAATTGGTAAATCCATCAGGGAAAAGTCAGGGAAAGGTCAGGGAATTTGAAAATTGGATGTCAGTAGCCACCCTGATTTAGGAATGGGGATGGAGATGAAGGATGTACCCAAACGGACTATTTTGCACGCTATCCGAGCAGTAGGGGAGTCATGGAGTCAGTTATCCTCAAAAACAATTATTAATTGCTGGAGATCTGAAGGATTCCCTTTCCCAACACCTGATTATCCTGTTCCTGATGTTAGTATTCAATCAAACTACCTTAATTGTGAATGAATTTTTGTTACTGCAAGAAATGAATAATTATTTGTCAGTTGTAATCTTTAGGAAGAGGAACAGGATGAAATGACTATTGAGATAAGAGGTTTGGCAAGTGATTTCCAAAATGACTTGTCCCAAGTTGGCAGTTTATTGGCTGCAATCCCCAGTGATTTTATGTCTATAGATGACACTCTTCAAGCTTTTGAAGATCAACTGCTACTGCTGGCGATGGAAGAGCCAGTGCCAGGAAAGCAGCGACGAAGATGAACATGACCAAGTCCTGATTTCTCCCAAAAAGAATGAAGTTTTGCTTGCTCTCGATGCATTACATAAATTTCAAATTATTAATGATCTCCACTCCCAGTTCAGTTAGCATTTATCTAAATTAGAGGCCACAGTGAAAGCGACTATGGAGCGTAGCAAAGTGCAAAAACAAATAACTGATTTTTTTGTCAAATAAGTGATTCTGTGGACAGAAGAACTGAAGTATATTTAAATGAACATTCATTTGTATTTCCTCTTGACTTATTATTCACTGATTCCCCTTTTCTGAGATTGTCGGAATGAATCAGAAATTAAGGAATTGCTAAATGGAAATGCCCACCCATTCCCATATTCCTTTTCCCCACCCAGCAATCCCCACCAGGAAAATCCACCCAGCTTTCAATGTCTGTTGCTCCAAAATCTTAGCTTACTCTCCCTCATCGCCATTCTTTCTCACTTGCGGCGAACCTATCAAACTCCCTCAATACTAGGTCAGGGTGTCCCCAGCTGACTCTGCAGACACCCCCATACCAACTCTTGGGACCTTTAAGAATACCCCCCGTCCACTCTCAAGGAATCTTAGCACGCCAATGGGTCTAACACAGCCAAATTATTGTTTTGCAGGCATATCTTGAATCATGATAAAAGCCCCCACTCTCCAGAGTCATGCCCTCCCTCTCCACCGACGCAGCCGGTTGAGGTGAGAAACGAGGAGGAAGACAAGGTGTGAACATTCGGCATTAAGCCGATGATTTTATTTTGTTTATTCTTCACATGCATCCCTTGGCCTTGACTCCCAGCTAGATCAACCTCCCTAGTGATTCTCCCGAGGCCATGGGTCTCGCAGCTGTTTTTGTGAGAGAGTGAATGGAGTAGCCCCCACACCGAGACGGGGAAAGGAGGGCAAGACAGCAGATTCCGGCTTGGTGCGTGGCCTGGCCTGGAACTGCAATGCTCGGACGAAAATCTCCTTGCTTGATCGTAAGCAGAGGAAAAATGACAAGCATAAATATCCCACGTGTTATTGCAATATCGAATCTTGATATGAAGTCTGAGATTTAATAAGCAGGCGACCTAATCTAAATAGAACCACAACTGAAGCTTTTACATAGTAGAGTGAAAAACGAAAGTTACTGATTTGTAATGTTAGCATCGTTAGCAGCCGATGAAGTGTGAAAGAAACTATTTCACCTTCACCGCTGAAGTGCATGGCTTGAACAATATACTTATGTAAGGAGGTACACATTTACCTGGACTCCTCTAGAGGCTCTTCTTTCAGCTCCATCATCCCGTAAATAACCTCTCACTGATAAGCTGAATCCAAGGGAGAATAATGATTGTTATTTCGCTAAATTATCGGGCATGTCATTTTTTGTACAAAATACATAACATGCATGCATGACATAGAATCCTCAAGAGTCTTTTCACTGTCTTAGCCAGGGATGTTAAACGAAAATAAAGTTGTGTTTCCAGTATGGTTCTGAGTGGGTTCAGATATAGTTTCGGTTCATGGAGCTGACCCGAAAGTAGGAACGAAAATCTCGGAACAAAAACCAAGAGGAACGAAAGAGGAACCATTCCGATTTTGGTTTGGGGTGGGAAAAGTTTCGTTCCCATCTTCCCCCATATGGTTCCGGCTTTCATTCCATGAATTTTAAAAGTGTTCATTGAATTTTCAAAGTGACCTGCCGTCATGTCATGTAGTCCACTTTCGGTATAGTTTGGGGTGCTAGTCAAGTTGTTTCATCATGTTTGGTAACAATGGAAGAGACCAGCATTTTTTATGTAGTTAGTGGCAAAAAATTTTAGCCTAAGGAGGATAGGAATTAATGTATTATGGGAGGAGGATTGTAGGATATAATGTATTATGTACATAACAATACAATCTCTCAAACGGTAAGGATAAGATGTACAACGGCTTGCTCGGGGTTTATCTCAAGGAATCTTCAACGAATATCCCTTCACGCACTCGCACAGCAACAGCCTAAACAATGGGAATCCTTATGGTATACCAGCAGATTAATCTTGAAATCAGCGGCAAAATAAAACTGTCGAATATCTGAACAGCTAACATGCTCTGTGTCCAGTGGAAATGCGGCACCTACCATAAGCCACTGTGCCCCCCCCCCCCTCCATCTCCCCGTCCCTCACTGTCAAGATCGTGTCCTAAGGATCACCAGGGGAAATGCAGAGGTTATCGTCCTCTAAGTACATGCGGATGGAATATTTGTTTAAGACTTCAAGCAAAGCTAAAGACATGGAGAAAGAATAGGGGATGGGAATTTTTGTTTTCCCATCACTGTTTGAGAGCCCGGCCTGTAGTCTATTGGGCACCCTTGTCCTCCTTGGCAGTTGCATATTGGATTAATAATTTACAAAGGGTCCGGGTTTTTTCAGTCTCCCCCCTTATTCGGAAGAGACCTCCATCCCTGTGCACCAGTAGTCACCATTGTATCCTCAAACTATTTGTATCTGCAAAGTGACCACTTTTCCCCCATTTTGTTTTATAACCCTTATGCCATACACCCTTCTTAACCATTTCAATGAGGTCAGTGACCTGTGTCCTTAGAATGTGGCTCATCCTCTGGAGAAAATCCCTTTCTTCCTCCTCCACCCCCATATCCGGGGGACAAGAGAATGTGGGGAGGGTTAGGGGGTGGGAAGAGTGTCCGGTGGGCCTGCGGCGCCTAACTTTAGCCAATATGCCCTCCCCCCCCCATCCCCCACCTCCCCGTCTCCAACTGTCAAGACAGTGTTTTAAAAAAAACTTTAAACCAAGTTAACAAACTTAAGATGCTGCAATAAAACATTATTGGGGATCAATCTCTTTTCACTCATAATAAGTAGGAGTTTATAAGCAAAATAATTTTCAAACAGTATTCACATGTCCAGACAGTATTCACAGGGAGATGAATCCTAATATTTTCTAAGTCTTCCTGGCACAAGTGGGTGAAGAGCGCACGTTTTTACATTAGAAGTAGATGATAAACGAATGATGAAGCAGGCTAGATATGTGATTGATGGATATCTTGAAATTATGATATTATTAATACAATTAATAATTTTCAGTTAAAAGAAATTATTTTAAAATATCCTATATTTCTCCGATTATAGAGATACCAAAAAGTTTTAATTTCAAATATTAAACTCGTTGCCATCTCTGAAATTATTATATTTTACATTGTTTCTGGTTTTTACACGTTTCTGATGTTGCCATTAGTAAGTAATCTGTTTTTGAGACGCGTAAGATGTTTGCTGTTATGGTATTCCAATAGTTCCATTGTTGCACTGTTTCCAAGCCTATTTTGTAGGTATATCATAAGGATTCCTATCATTTACGTTGTTGCTGTGCGAGTAATGACGGCGACACCTTGAGATAGGTCCCGATTGCACCCGGAACCATGCAGTGCGAATCGAAAGTCCATCCGCCACTTCACTTGAACTGAAACTATTCAAAAGAATGAACGGTTATGGAACGTTATATTTTGCTCAAAATTCTACTTTCGTTCCATTAATGAAACTAAACTCAAGCTGTATAGAAAGGTTCATTCCGAACCAAAACTATAATCTAAAAGGAAGCATATAGTTTCGTTCCAGAATGAAACTATATGCTTGGTTCCAGTTTCGTTTTACATCCCAGGTCTTAGCTTAATATAGGTAAATATACTCTGCCTAACTCGGAGCATATGATCTTCTTCTGTCGAAAATATATTCCTCTAATTTCTATTTCCGGTACAAATGATCACGCATGTCACACTATGTTAGTGTATGCATAAATTAATATTACTGGTATCGCAATGCATCGCTCATGCCAGAGTTACGCTATGCCATGAAGCTTCCTAGGCATAGTCCAATCTGCGCAAAAATTTTACGAAGACGCTCGATTGCCTAATTTGTAATCCCTTACTCATTGCAAAAAATGAAAAATTATTCGTTTAGCTTTAGATTTCTGCGTGGTATGGATGGAGGTTGATTCTTCCGGTTTACAGGATTTCCACCGCAAAAAAAATTGAACAACATGGCAGAAATCCCGAATATTGGAAGTATCAACCTCCGTCAAGTTAATTGTGTTCAACTACATGCACCCTCTTGGCATTAATACTAATTTCTATTAACTTTCATAAATTATAACTTCGTAAATCATACAAGTATGTCGTGAGAGTATGTCATAATTTAAGGAAACAAAAAAATAGCATCATGGCAACTCTCTTGAAAGATACTCGTTCATATGAAATGCAATATTACATAGTGGCAATTTTTCCGGTCCTGTCGACTTTGTAATTTCGAGTGTCTACTGTGTCTGATCTTGCTCTATGTCATGTAACCAACCAACAGAACAATAAATTATGTTTTATTATAAAAGATTTACCTAATCAAAAGACAAGAGTATCTTATTAGTCATAACCAAGCACTATCCTACCATATATTTTTACCTTGTCCAGAATGTTTAGATTACATTGTATCAATCCCCTATCCTCAAATGGCTAATTGCAATCACTCCCTTCATATTTCATTCCTCTACTCTTGTTTATGTCCTACTCCACTTGGGATTTAGATCACGCTGTTTGAGAGACTAGTGGTTTGGTCTAATTTGTTAATAACATTTATGGGAACAACTTTCATTCATATCTCGAAATTGAAAAAATGTGCATGTGCTGTTAAGAGGAAGCATCTTACCCACTCGCAAGAAACAGTTCGTTAGAAAATCCCCCAGATGGCGAGCAGTTGCAGTAGAACAAGGCATTTGGACGGCCAGACCCTTTCACTCTTGGATGAGTCACCGTCAAACTGGCAACACCGGGGCCTCCAACTCTTCAACTTCGTGAGAAAGGAGGGGAAGTCTGTAGATTACCCCTCCGTTCTCACTATTTCCCCCTTTCTTGAGCTACAGACTTGACTCGTTAGATGAGCTGGCGCGTTCCATGGTACTAGCAGTCAGCGGTGTTTCATAAAATACCTTATCAATGTAGGAGTTAGGGGATCGTCTAAAAACATACGGCAGATAACGAGGGGAAAGGGGGATTTCACTCAACTGTAACGTACCTGTTACATTGCGCCTGCTTACGTTTCTGACGCTTTTAAAATATTCACAAAAGGGTATCCGGTGAATCACGAGTATGGCATTTACAGTACTCAAAAATAGGCTGGTAGAAAACGTTAAAGTAGTATATGCACTTCCCTAAATGATTGCTCTTGGTTTTGGCCACCCATGCCAGATGGTTTGAAGGGTAGGAAGGTAGTTCATGCGATGGTGTCACATTTAAGTACTGTTGGAAAGGACAAAGAAAAAAACAACTCTTTTACCCAGCAAAATGGCAGTCAATAAAAGAGAATTGAAACCTAGGAACTAAGGGACTACTTCTTCTTCCTCTACTTATTACCCGGCAAACCACCACTAGAGTGCTTCGCAGGGGGTGACTTATCACCAACATAAACTACAGTGAGGAAATTAACTATAACCAACATGCACCACATAATGGGTATGCTACTAAGGCTACAGAGACTACAAAAATAATCTATAATGTAACTACGCAAACGTGACATAATAGTCATGTAGGGAACATGAAAAACATTGTGTTAGTACTACTCGTCAGAGTTAGAAGCGTGCAGTAGGAGGCATATGAATTAGTCAGCTACACTATCTGTCAACTAACCTTCTTCAAAGTCTCAACGCAGCCATTATGGTCTCTTATGAATCGTGGGGAAAACCAATTTTGCAAAGCAGATTTATGTAAACAATTATAATTTTATTTATGTAAAATTACAAAATAAGTAATTCATTTATCGCTATTAATTGAACAAACAAACAAAAAACTCTCAGCAGGAAAGTAAAAGTCAATTAGCTGTCTTTATTTCCATAAAATTGTGGAGATCTTGATAATAGCTCTGGCGTAGAAATAGCTCAGCACACTTCACTGCATAGCAATAGCTTTCCTTTATTTCCCCATCTTGAAAAGTTTATACAAACAAACGCATAAATCGCGTTTTTTCTGTGAAAATAGGTCATTTTTAAAAATGTAGATAACAGTGAAAAATTATTGAACTCGACCAATGTTTTTCTAGATATTGACTGGTCATTCTGAAATACATTAGATTTTTCTAACGTCATTTTGATGTTGTTTACTCAATACATGGTTATCACTTCAATGGTCTGAAGAAATTATTTTTGAAGTCTGATAATTATGCAATCATGTTGGGACGTATTGTTTTCTAAAGTTATTGTATCTTGAAAACAAATTCACCAGCAAAATACACATGGGATTATTTTGCCGAAGTTTCAAAGCCTGTATCACCCGAAGAATAGGCCTCCACTTGGTAAAATGAGAGATTTATCTCAAGGGGCACGAAAGCTTCATTTAAAGTTAAAAAAACATTTGATCAGAATAATTCTATTGACTGTATGATTTGACCCATACAAAATAAATATTTTAAATAATTTTTCTGATATGCAATGCTGGATAAATTCTGCTTTATCATGTGCACATTGTTTTATTTTTTATGTATCCAAATACTAAAAATGAGGACCGAATAAAAGTCGGATGGGTCCATGTAAAATAATTTTGCTTCACTACGTCCACCCACGTGTTATATCTTAGTACATCTACATCTACGTAATACCCTGCGAGCCACCACGAGCATGCACTATTGCCATACAAGTAGGATATTTAAGGTAGACATGCTAGAAAATGGGGTCACATGCAGCTAGATGGTTAGTATCTACATAATAAGAAAGGGATTATTGGTTGTTATTACATGCATCATGCACTACAGACTACTCTAACTATATTTCACCTACCTATCCCTTTGCTACGCTGCCTATTGTTCTCTCTTATGGTACGCGGGAAAAATTGCATTTTAAATATATCGGTACGACAATCTACCTCTCTAATACTGTTAATCTGATCAAACCTAGCATAATACGCAGGGGTTCTTAATATATATCTAACGTCATCTAGGAACAAATCGGTTTCGAATTTACTTAAAAGGTTTAACCTAAATTTTAACGTGCGTTCTGATAGTAATTCCCATCCTAGTTCCTCTATTAAATTCGCAACACTTATACAATTATCATAACGGCCTTTAACAAATCTAGCGGATCTCCTTTGCACACGCTCTAATTCTTTTATCATACCTTCCTCGTACGGATCCCATATACTAGCGGCATATTCTAAATGAGGCCTGACAAGTGTAAAATAGCTTCTTTCTCATACTCTCTCATCGCATTTGCCTAGAACCCTTTTTACGAATCCTAATCTACTGTTTGCTACACTAGTTATTTCCCCGATTTGTTTCCCCCATGACATGTCTTCAGTGATGGTGACGCCTAAGTATTTAATAGATTCTGCGTTACATATTTTGTTTTCTTTGATGCATTAATTATTCCGGGGAAAGCCATTCTTTTTCCAAAAATTCATTATCGCGCATTTATTCAAATTTAATTCTAGTTGCCATCTATCACACCAATCATCAATCGCATCTAAATCCTCAGCTAAAGACTGTCTGTCCTCTTCATTTCTAATTTCCTTATACACTACTGCATCATCGGCAAAAAGACGGAGCTTGCTAGTTTTTACTACTGCATTCAAGTCATTTACATACAGAAGAAATAAAATTGGACCTATCACGCTTCCCTGAGGAACATCCGATGTAACTTTTACTTCGCCTGAGCTGACACCATTTAATACCACCCTTTGAATGCGTTCATGTAAGAATTCTCCTATCCAGCCTACTACATTACTGTCTATCCCATATGATGCTAACTTCGTGAGTAACTTACAGTGGGGAACCTTGTCAATTGCTTTTTTGAAGTCAAGAAATGCTGCATCTACCTGTATGTTACCTTCTCCAGAAACTAAAATATCATGAACAAAAAGACCTAATTGAGTTCCGCAAGACCTTCCCTTTCTGAACCCATGCTGGTTTGCTATCAATAAATCCTGGCTGTCGAGTTGTCCCATTATTGATGTAACTATAATGTGCTCTATAATTTTACATGATAGTGACGTTAATGATGTTGGTCTATAATTACATGGCTGTTCCCTATCGCAGCTTTTAAAAATTGGGGTCACGTTTGCTATCTTCCAGTCCTTGGGAACAGCGTGTTCTTCGAGGGATTTGTTAAATATTACTTTTCGATATGGAGCCATTTCGAGAGCTAATTCTTTATACATACGAGCTGGAATTTCATCAGGATCTGAGGACTTGTTCGGGCTAATGTTATTTAGTAAGGATATGATTACGCTACAAGATATATCGATCGGGGACATTGGTTGCTGAAATCGGTCTGGTATGGTTTCGTGCAAACTACGCTTAGATTGATTAAAAACACTCTAAAAAAATAATTCAACATTTTATCCTTATCTAAACTGGAAGTTGCTTTTTTGCCTCTATCGTTTTTCATACTCTGCTATTTAATTGTTGGTGAAACAACAACATTAACCGAGCCATCCCAAAATCACAGCGAGCACTTCATCGTGAAAAACCCTTGGTGGGACCGTAACTCAGTGACTCCAGGGCCCGTATTCATAGTTTGAACTTGAGCATTTGCTCGACCAAGATCGCCTCAAGCACAAGCTTAATTACGATTTACGTTTCATAGTCGTCAAACAAGGCAGTTTCAAGCCATTGTCGAATAAGTCGACCTTGCTGAAGATCGTCTTGCTGCAAGACGATCTTATGCAGTTTCATAGTCGCGTCTTATTGGATACAAGCAAATGCTCAAGCAAGAATGGTTTCATAGTCGCCGAAGCTTGCCTTGTTGCTGAAATAAGTCCACAAATAAGCTCACCTTTGTCAAGTCGACATCCACCTTGTCTTTTTTAATTGTGGTATGGTTCTCTGCAACAAATAAGTCATACCATCACAAATAAAATTTAAATAATTTGCGCTGTATTGCTATATCACTAAAATACATCCCAAATATAATTATTCCTAATGATGATATGACCTTACCTCCTGCGTTATATGATGTGAATTATTATAGAGATCAGCGATTTTCTGCCATGTTTCCTCCTTTTGTTTTAAGGACGCCCCATCTCCCTTTTTATCTTCAATTTCTCGGTGGAGTTGCAGGATATCTAGAAATATCTTCTTCTCGACGGGCGTATAATGACGGCATTTACGTGAGGTCGATGCCATGTTTACGTTTGAAATTACCACTTCACGGTGACGACAGTTGTCAAGTAAACAAATGTAACAGTGTGTGTGATTGGTTGATCCAACAAGCAGATGCTAAGGCACAAACTTTATTAAGCTCGTCTTATTGCAAATAAGATGATCTTAATCAAGTTCGCCTTCATGAAGACGGTCTTATTCTGTGACTATGAAACCAGAATGAAAATAAGATGGACTTGACCAATAAGGCGATCTCCATCAAGACGGTCTCATGTAATGACTTGAGACCTGACTATGAATCCGGGCCCAGGTGTCCGCTGAAGCTAATTTTCCTCTGTTTCTCTCTCTCTCTCATTCTCTCTCTCCCCTCCCTCCATCCCTCACCCCCGCCTCACCCTGTACGTCCCTCCCTTCCTGACTGTGACATGGAGGATACGATCCTTTCCCTCGATTCAGTCGCCTGAACGACTTTGCCATGTCTCCACTGCTAGGAACAGGCAACGTTGTCCAAAAGCCTGTGTGGAAAAGCTGAACTATTTGCATCTCAATCCAAGCATCTCATCGCCGAAAATTTCACTGTTTGCTTATCGAAGAGGACCAATTGCTGAGCTTACCGATCAACTATTGTAGTTGTTACTTTATATTCTGATAGAGAAGGGTTAATGCATCTGTCTTTGTATGGAATTTTTCAATATAGTCATTTGTTTTTGTAAAAATAGACTTTATATTTTGTCAACTTCCCAGTGGCTTATTTATAAACCGAGACATAATTGTCAAATTTTAGTTATAGACTAACCATGGCAAAAGCCTATTATTTATGCCCTGAAAACTTTAAGTTGATAACATAAGTTTAAAACAAGTAATTGGGTCTGGAAATCATGAAGAAATACGACCGGTCGAGCGGGAGTGATGCGTCCTCTTCAGCTGCGTCTTAACAGGACACCAAAGTGTCTGACACTTGGTCTCAGACACCGAGTGTCGCCGTCGAGACGGCTCGGAGAGCTGTGTTGCAACACTCGCCCAGAAGTTTCACGACACTAGTGTCTCTGGCCGCAGTGTCTCATTAAGACAGTCCCGATCTGACCGGTCACGACACTCCGACACTGCTCTATGAATTTCCGGCTGTCCGGAATTTGTGTCGGAGTGTCGTGGCAGCCGGCGGTGTTTCAGGGGCGCACTAGTTTTGAAGAACACAGCTTAAGATTCGCTTCTACCTCGCAAAGCGTAGAAATATGGTTAAGTGTTTTAATGTCCACTGACATCTATGAACACGTGCTCTTTAGGAAAAGGAGACATCACATATCCCTCTCTCTCGTTTGACAATGTCTGTAGTGGCTTCAGTTTTCTCACTTAAAAGGAAGAGGAACAGCAAAAAAAGAAACAAATATCCACAATTACTAAAAGCCAAATTTACTGAAATAAGATTTTTGTGGAACGATTTCCTCCACTTCCCACCTTACCACTCAATGTTTCTACGCAGGCCATAGAGGATCCAGTGACTAACTTCAGCCTGTCAAAATATTCTCACACGCTACCTCCTCTTATCTCCTGTTCCAGATCCAGACTTTTTCTGTTGTATATTTCTGAGCTCATCGTTTAACTGGTACCAGAGATTGTGCAATTTCCACTCAATCTCCTCTGCCAACTTTGAAAAATCGCTGGAAATATTTTTGAACACAGTACTCTTTTTAACACGATATTTATATTCCTTATTCGTCACATCCCACAATATTGGCTACCCTTACACACCCATCGATTTATGAAAGGGCTTCTACCTTGGTCCACTTATATCTGCCACTTTTTTCCATGATTGGATCGGGCGCGAGCTCATCCACATTCATTGTGAAACCGACTGCTGCCTAGATGTAATGAACACAACTGTCGTACTTTTCCACATGTTTTAATAGTAATAGAATGCGTTTCAACACAGTCACCAAGAGGTTCTATACATTGAGAGAAAGGAGGCATCACAAAAGGAGACAAACATGTATGGTTGAATGGAGGGGTGAGTATAGGAAAGAAGGTATGGGGAGAGAGATGGGGAAGGTTGTGCCGGGAAAACCAAGAACATTGAAAACAAGGAGAGAACAAGGAAATGTGGGAGACCAAGGGAGACGGAAAATAAGGGAAGAAAAATAGGTAAGGGGGTGGGGGCAGAAAAAGATAAGCAAGCGAGGTCATTAGCAAGGGAAAGGTAGCAGGTAGGCGGTATAAGGAGGTAGGGAAAGGGAAAAAATTGGGAAGTCCACGGAAGGGTTAGTCAGCAAAGTGAGGGTCAAGAGGGAAAGGGATTGTGATGAAAGAAAGAAAGGTGAGGGAGGACACTAGATGGATTCTTAGAAGGAATGACTGACGCAGAATAAATTGGAAAAGAAAGTAGAACAAGAGATTGAGGGTGGAAAGGAAGCGCACGTAGGGTGGAGTCGACTGGAGAAGGTTAAGTAGGAGTACAACCGTTTGCTTTAGGGGAGAGAATATGAAGGAGAGGAAGTGGTATAAAAACAGTTGGTCATTTATGGAACATTCACATTAGATTGTAATTTTGAATTGTATGGCAATGTCCATTCTTATGCTCTTGCTTCCCAGGTGGAGAATCTCGGGACTAAATTGACAAGAATGACAAGTTTGTAGCAGTTGTTTTGCCAGCGGCGACGTTTCGTCATCGGTTTTCTAGCATCTTTCTTGTTCTTTTTCTGTTGTGCAGAAACTCCTACCAGTCTGACCAATGTACCATTTTTCATAAGAGTTGCATTTCACTTAATACCATAATGAAGGAGGAGGTATAATTCATCTTTGTTATGGCAAAGGATTCTACCCAGAATGGTGGGATGACAAAATGACATTTCATTTTTCTTTGGGAAACCGTTGAGCAAGTAAACTACCCTCGCAAATCAAGGTTTCATAGGCACCGAATTCACTTCTTTTTAATGGCCACTCACTTGCATATCTTTGTTTCTTTATAGCTATTTCCTCTTTCTTTTCAGTGCTAAAATTGAAACCAATATGGCAGCCACCAAACGAGAAGGCATTTGATAGCGAGTTAGCGCCGTACAGTCGTGCGTACAGTTGTATGATCGCCGTACCTCAGCTCTTGGGAGAGAAGTGTCTGAGAGCTCCCGTTAAGACGGTGCAAGACACTGTTCTCGTGAGAGCTGCCCTCCCGACACTCGAAAGCAAGTGTCGGACACCCCAAGAGCGCCTCCGTTGAGTCGCTAGTGTCTGGTGTCTCGACACATGTCGGGACACAAGTGTCCCGTTAAGACGTAGCTTTACCCTTCAAATCTAATTACAAAAATAATATCTAACACTCTGAAACAGATTTTTGGGCCGAATTCAATTATAATCTTAAATTGGTTGCTTATATTAATGTAAATCTATTGAGTGCTTTGCCAAGGATGAAATTGCATTAACTAAAATAGTCACTCTTACATGAGTATGGAACACTTTCCATTAGGTTGAAAGTTCATTCAGAATGAAGTCCCATTTCTTTATGCTCTCTTATGACTTTGTTAATAAATGCTTGAACTTGACTCAAGGTGCTCGGCAGTCACTTGAGCCATGCCACAATCTGCCTCCTCTTCAATTCTGGGAAGATGTCCTCCTTTTTCTTAGTTTGTCTTCCCCATGGCTTTGAATCACTTCTCTTGGGGTAAAATTTGAACTGGGACATTTCTTTCCTCATTTGGTCTGGCAATATAGTCCTTGCTATACACTTGTGGTCTCCTGTTTTCCATACTATTCTTTTGGCTGAATTCTTTTCTTTGTCTCTTTCTTTTCCCTTGCAACTGTAGCTCATTCTTGATTGTGGATCATCCCCAGTTTCTTTTTCTTTGCCCATTTAATTATATTCACTCTAATGGATATGGACCCCCATCCCTAATTTTGCCTTTTTTGCTGTATTTTGTATATTTGGTACCAATTTTTGTGTCACTTAAAATTGCATAGTATTAATAGGGAAACATGGATCAACTGGCATGTACCTATGACCCTGGAAAATTGTGTGTTATTATGACCACCTTTTGATGCTTTTATTCTCCGGGTCTAATGTAACATTCCCTCTCCACATCCTTTAACTTCTGCAATTTGTCTTTCTATAATCTGAAAAGGAGTCTAAAGTAATTCTCCTTTATGAGAAAGACGGCTCTGTCCATGGTTTGAACATCTTTCGACCAATTTTAATCATTAGATAGTTTGGTCTCATTTAAATTTTTTATGGAAGGCCTACCACATATCTAAAGTCGAACAAATTCTGGTCATCATTTCAATATGGCTTTGAGGTTACATTAATGATGGGAGGGTTTTAATCAATATGCTGCTAAACATTAATTCGTATAGCGATAATGAACTTGAGTCAATAAAAATGGGATCTATGGACTCTCGCACACATTGACGTGTGTGGAAGTCAACATTAGTCCGATGGTGTCAAAAGCCAGAGACTTGGTCTCAATGGGTCTCACTATCTTTTGCCCTTACTCTCTTTATTTTTTGTTGCACAACTATCATACATTATCTTATTTTGAAAGCAGGTGCTTTACTTTATCAAGAGAGAATGATAGCTTTGCATTAATAATGTGATCTCTCTCTAGAAATCCAGTGGCAGTGCCCAGAGTGCTAAAAGTGAAGACAGCCTCAAGCCATCCTCAACAATTCCTCTGCTGCTGAATGCTAACCCACTGCCAGCCACAGATCATACAGTCACGGATCAGGTATGTGGCCATTGGTATTTTTTTCTAGATATGAATGCCAAGTGAAACTTTCTAGCTGAAATTCATGTTGGAAATGAGGCAATACTCATTTATTCATATATTTTATGTTCTCTTGTTGGATTAGACTAAGGATTCAGGCACTGACTTCTTGAAGAAAATTCTTCGAATTGATGGAAATTCTTCTTGTATACCTTCGACGAATTTGACCACGAGTGCACCAGCAGGTCCAAGTCAGGAACCAGTGACCTCACCTCTTCAAGAAATAAGTCAGCCATCGGTTCAAGACTTCTTTGAAGTAGGTACAATGGTGCCCATTGTCATTATATGAAATGGTCACTTACTCACTATATGGATCGTGCAGTTTTAATTTTTTTGACTCATGTGCGAAGTTCACTTTGAGGGCATCGTGTGCACTGTGTGAAGGCCCTCCCTCCCTCGATCGACCTCCACATTCAAAGGTCATTCACACAAACACACACATCCAGATGCAAGGCTCAAAACCAAAACTAAATGAATAATGATTTCTACCAAACTCATTTTGCAGCCAATCTTTTGTTGAATTTTCATCCATCCAGACTTTTTCATTAGCGCACACGAGCATATTTGGCAGCCATATCACATTCTTAGAGAGAGTAGTTCTTTTAAATATTACATGATGCCATGGGACGTCATTCTTTGCCCCAAGACTCGACGGAAGTACGGGTCAACAACAGGGAACCCGGCTGCAGTAAAGGACCCATTACAAAGTCCCTAGGTAAACCTCCTGAATTTACCTTTTTTTTTAAATTTCCCATCAAGCACACGCCTCCACTACTAGTCTTAGAAAGTGTTGAAAGACATTCATAATTTGAGGCATCATTCCAATAAGTGTCCTAAGAAAAGCAGATTAACCACTGTTATGCGTCTATGCTAGTTGTAATATCCCCACAATATTTTCAAAATAGAGCCTTTGAAAATCAATGACAACATATAAATACAATTTTAAAACTGTGAATTTGAGGAGCTATGGTCCACACAACTTATACAACCCAACGGAGTCAGTATTTCCAGGACCCGCCGCAGATGCAGGCCGCAGTGCGCATTCTAAAAATTGAACTCACTTTTGGCATCGCAGACTTTTCTCCAAGACTTTTGCATAATAACGTTAAGATAGATTTGCTCAATACCCTGATGAAATATCTCGGTGCACATATTTCTAAAAACCAAGATAATGACTGCTTTAAGCAAGTGATTCCATTTCTTTTGGGTTTTGCTGCGTTGCATTATCTTGGAGATGATGTTTGGAGAGACCAATTATGGCCACATGTTCAGGAAAGGTCCGAGTACCGAATGTGTTCATAAATAAAAAAGGGAAGTTGAAGTTTTCCATCAAATTGCGCCCCAATTTTTTTATAAACAAATGACAATGAACACTATGGATCTCTCTGAGGGATGACACGTTTTTCAAATTACCTATAATGGCAGTTGTACAGTAAAATGAAAACCAGACCACAGTGAAAAAGGGCTTTACGATTGCCAAGACGAAGAAAATACAATACAGGAGCGATTAATGGTTAAAATTTAATAGAATTTAACAATAATATCCTCATTATACATACCAAACGAAAACATCACCCGGGAAGCTAATAAATTATAACTGGTGCTAGAAAAGTGACATTGTAATACATTGGACACTAGGAAGCAACTGACAATCAACCGTCAAAAGAAAGATTTTTGTATATTTTATTATTTGCTACTATTAATAATACATTATATATAATTCACTATATTGTAACTATTTGTTTTTTTCATTACTGTATAGATTCCGTTAATATGGAATATATGTGCGAATAGATGGAATAAAAATTGTGGACGTGGAATAATACTTTTTTGAGCAGATGCCATAGCCCCCACCATACACCTTAACAGTGGCTCCGAGTGTTGTAGAAATTGTATATCAAAGTATTATAGATTGCTGTATATTTAACTGCAGATTCAAAATTCTTAATTAGTTTTTTAAAAACTTAATTCTTAATTAGCTTAATAGATTGATATACATATATGCACTGTAAGTAGCCATGGCACTCTCGTTGTTGGGCCGCGGTCCGCCGGAAGAATGGAAGGGATCGCGCGGGAAAGGAAAATCACCAGTCTGGCACACTTACACTTTATTGTGTTGCTTCATGTACATACAAACGCCGACTGCCGACCGTGGCGTCGTCTCCTCCTCGTCGGCGCGTCTTCCCGCTGCTATTGGCTCGCATGCCTTGCAAGATAAGGTCCAAGGTACGTCTTACCTTACTTGGGCATGCAAGCGAGCGCTCCCGGCGGCCGAAGGGACCGAAGGGGGGATTGGGAGAGCAAAGGTGCTTAGCGCAGCGGTTAGGTGTGTGTGAGAGCAATGAGAAGGAAGGAATGTGTCGGCCGCCTCTTACATTCACCCCCCACCCCCCCCCCAAATTAAAAAAATTGTGCAATACATTTTGTTCAGTCATACCATGAACATAATGACGCTATTACATGCATGCCCTCAAAATAATTGGGATGATAAGTCTTAAGTCCAATAGTGCTTCAAGGCGACAGTTCACAGAAACACAAACACAATGAAAAGAACAAAGTACAATTTTTTTTCATTATCGATGATCGGTGTGATCGATGCTTACCCTAGCTCGATCATAAGAGTTTCAACTGATTAACACTATTACACACACCATTAAAATCATAAAAAATGCAAAGAACACAAACACAATGAGAACGACCAATTACATTCTTTTCTAACGTGATCGATGGTTACCCTAGCTCGATCATAGATCATTCAATTGATTACTACTACTATCCTTGCTTAAAAAAAAACCATAAAAGAAGCTACTCATTACTCTAACTTAACGCAAAACTCTCTTACCTCAGAGCACACCAACCCATTCCTCGCCTTGTCTGAGTATCACTAACCTCGCCCTCGTTTATCCCATCATCTCTCTCCTGATTAATTACTACACGTACGTTCCGAGCATCGATGCTCCTTGTACGAGTGGATTTTTTGCCCAACCTATGGCACTTTCCCTTAATCCAAGTAAGTTTCCAAAATATCAACCCCAAAATTACAATCAACAGTGCCCCTAGTCCAACAGGGATCGAGATATGATAGGTGTTTCCCGGGGATGAATTTCCTTGCACCCGCTCGATCAAATCGCCCAAACCAACCCTCATTGGCCCCTTCGCAACTTCCGGGTCAACTTGCCTTTTTAGCAAGCTTAAGCTGCTCATGTCCATGTTTCCCAATATTTCTTTTTCTTTCCCAAACATTTCCATTTGAGTGGATACAAACTCCATAAGATTTTGCGACACTTCCGACCTCCCCTGCCAGGCCGCTATCATTTTAAAGTTGTCACCTGTTATGTCACAATGACTAACGTTAGCCAGTAAACCGCTTCCCTTCAATCTCAACACCCTCGGCCTAGCTTCCCCTATTCCATCATGGCACAAAAACGTGGCGGAGAGTGTAGAAGGGGCAGTAAACACCCACCCTCGTTCAACCTTGCGGAAAAAAGGCGTTGCTTGATGCATTTCTTCCCGGATACACATTTTAGTCCCCCTGTCCATGAATAAGTCATACTCACAGCTTATCCCTGATCCACTGAGCAGTAAGAAATTGTCGGGGCATATATAAATAGGTCCTTCTCGACATTCCCGGAGCTCATCTACTCCCGCGATGGCAAAATACGTTCTATCCTTCGTGACCAGTAGATAGTCCCCCACTCTCCACTGACCGTAGACCTCTAATTCTGGGTATTTAATTGGGAAAGTGTGCACCCGATACAGTTCCAGAATACTGCCCTCTCCAACCAGAGGAATCTTTAAAATCACCCTCAACGTCTCACCCACCACTACGACCGTCGTCCGCGCGGTCTCATAGTAAACATAAAGTGTCTCATGCTCACACGGGGCCAACATTCTTGATGATGGTCATAAACTATCTCTAATTTGTCTGAGGCACTCTAAATACTTGTTAGGTGTGATTAAAATGCTGCTCAGTCCGTTATATACACTGCTCTCCAATGCAATTCTTAAACCGGTCAGATCAATCCTCGCATTAACTAAGGCGTGACCCACCTGCCTCAGAGCATCTTCAGTCATCACCATCTCCCGTAATTCCCTATAATTCGTCCCTGATTGATTAAATCTAAGCTGAGACTTGTTCCTGTAATCAATATATTCATCAACTAAACTCCTCAGGAAACGCGTATTATTCGCCACTCGTCCTTCCATTCCTTTCAGTATTAATAATTGGGCACCTATAGCCGCACGAGAATCTCCTCCTTCCCTCTCAAGCTTCTCAATCCTCCCGTTCAGCTGTCTCAAATCTTCCGCGTCAGCTGTTCCGAGAACCATTTTAAGTAGCGATCCTCCGGCGTCAATCCACCCTCTTCGAACCCTCTTCTTCTCCACCAAATCCACCAAGGTTGCTAATTCCTCTTTTACCCTCGAATATTCCACTTCCATCTGATTAAGTGCAATTTTGTACCCCCTTCCCATTGCTACTCCACGATTCAATTCTGCTTTCTTTTCAATTCCGAATACGCGTCAACTAATTTAACGTACTCCTTTTGAACCTCCCCCAAATCAAAATTGATAACTAATGCACTTGTTAGTTACTCGTTCCAAAAAGTCCAATCCCACGATACCATCCACTCCGTCCAACCTGTCCACAACCTGAACTTGCATGGGATAGACGTGATCACCCAAGCGTAAGGACACCACCTTTTGCCCGTGTGTCCAAAGCGTCCTTCCCGTGATTCCTCTCAAGTGGCACCCCGGCCTCGGGAATCCCTAACAACCACTTATTTCACTTGATATTAGAGATACTTGCGCTCCTGTGTCGATCAAAAGTGCGCACTCACGTCCCTCTATACCTCCCATATAGAGGCACCCGGCGTCCGCGGCCGCGCCGGTGCCGTTGTCGTTTAAATCAGGCCCAGATCTTCCACGACGGCAGCATCTCACGGGCGATGTGTCCCACCTGGCCACAAGCGTAACAACGATCCTTTCACGGCAGTCTGCATTCCCAGGCGAAATGCCTAGGTTGGTTACAGTTGAAACACCTCCTCTCGTTTGGCGCGCGGAAAATCTTCAGGGAAGTTGGTGGCGCCCGTGATGTCGTGCTCACGTCTTCGATCTCCGATGGCGGGCCGGCTTGGGCAGTTGCTCACGACCTCAAGAGATAAGGGAGACTGTGTGGGGGGAATTGGTGGGGTAAGGATGTTGTTATCTTCTGCGTCGGTGCTCTCGCTGTCTCTGCGGTCTTCTCCGGAATGTGCTGGTGTTTGGGATGGGGAAAGTAAGGACGTTGATATCTTCTCCGCAACCTTCTCTGGAATGAGTGTACTCTGCTAAGGTGTTACTCACGCTGGGCAGAGGGCTCGCCGGGGGGCATTGGTGATGTGGAGGGATGTATGACACTGGGAAGGGGAAGAGAGGGGAGGGTTTCCACACTCGGGCGGGGTGCACAGCTGGGTCCTTCGTCCTCTGCCGTCTGGATTTTCCACGAATGCCCTCGAGGTCGCTCCTGAAATCTGCTAGTCGAAAGGGGAGGGGAGGTACCATAGTACGGTTTAAGCCTGTTTTTATGTACAATCACATTTCGAAAGGGAAGCTCCAGCCGCACGTTCGTGTCCGAAAGAATCTCAATGACTTTAAATGGCCCCTTCCATGGGCAGTGAAACTTTTTAACTAGGCCTGACTTTATTTGGGGGTCACTCAAATACACATACTGCCCGCACATGTGCTTCACATCTCTGCTTTTCTTATTGTATTGAATTTCTCTCGTCCTCTGCGCACTCCTACAACAATTGCGGCAACCCGTCCTCAGATCCATCAGCATTTCCCGAAGACCTGTGACATAATCTCCGACAATTTTTGCTCTCCTTGCCGAAACACTTGAAGGAGATTTTCATAGGGTACCCTAAAACAACCTCATGTGGTGAGTATTTTGTGCTAGTATGCTTGCTAGTGTTGTAGACTGCCACAGCATAAGAAACTCACACATCCCAGTCATTGTTTTTAGTGTTAACATAATGACTAATCATAACTGCGATTGTCCGATGGATCCTCTCTATTCTCCCATTACATTCTGGATGGAAGGGGGTTGTGCGTAACTTCGTAATCTTGAGCATTTTGCACATATTAGTAGACAACTCAGACATGAAGTTAGATCCCTGATCGCTCAGGAGTTTACTTGGCTCACCAAATTTTAAAACCCACCTATTCACAAATGCTTCAGCCACAGTTACGGACGACTGATCCATCAAAGGAACCATGACCAAATATCATGAGAAATGGTGTAGTATGGAGAGAATGTACCTATTGCCGCTATCAGTCACGGGGAGGGGTCCGACTATATCAATAGCTACGAGATCAAAGGACGCCTCAGCTTTGGGTAGCTTCTGTAAAAGAGCTCTTGTCCGGCCACATGGGCTACGATGATTGCATGACACACTCTTTTGCCAACCTTTCAACATCCAGGCGCATTTAATAATAATAATAATAGTTTTTATTTGCCCAAAGACCAAGGTACATCTGTCCAATGATATAAGGCACGTCAATCATAGATATAAGTGTTACTTTAACAATACATATTAAATCAGTCAAAACAAATATCACAAATAATTAACATCCAATACACAAAAAAAAGCACATTGTAAAAATTTCATCAAGTCCTTCCTTACTCACATAATATTCCTCCAAAGAATAATAGGACCCTTGTAGCAGTAACCTTTTTAATTGTATTTTAAAGGTATTATAATTTTTAATATTTTTTATTTCAGCAGGAAGTTTGTTGTACAATCGTATCCCCATTTCCCTGGGGCCAGATTTGTTGATGTTTGTTCCTATATTTGTGTAGTGTATATCATGTTTGCACCTCGTGTGATAGGAATGATGGTCACTATTAAGGAGAAAGCTACCAGTATTCAATTTGATGTTCAACACTGTGATCATTATGTAAATGCAAGGAAGTGGTAGAAGGCTCAGCTCCTTAAATAAGGGTCTGCAAGAATGTCTGTATGGTTTTTGGGCTATGATTCTGACAGCCTTTTTTTGAAGTCTGAAAATGCGCAATGAGTTAAGGTGAGAGGAACCCCAAAAAATTATGCTGTTTAGGATATGGGAATAAAATTCCCCATAGTACAGACTAAGGAGTGTGTCCTTTCTAACCGTACTACTAAGTTGTCTCAGTAAGTAACATGTGGAACTTAGTTTATGACTTAGTAGATCAGTATGTTGGGTCCAAGAAAAATTTGAACTCAAACATACGCTCAGGAACTGAAGAGAAGACACTTGCTCAATTGATTTATGATTGCTCTTAATAAGTAAGCTTGATGTGAGATTTTTAGTGGTGGAGAAATGAATCAATTTGCTTTTTTCAGCGTTTATAATTAAATGGTTTTCATTGGCCCACTTGAGGCCACCAATAGAGAGATGCAATTCGGTTTAAAGTTGATGGAGCACCTGTGTGGCCCAACAAGGGGTGCTCATGATACTGCTTAAAGATTACTATTCTCATTGTCTCTGGAACTACTAATTTCAACCCATTGCATATCTTTGTATAGAACTCCTCTCTTTTCTTCAAAACCTCATTCTGAATGCCACTTCCTGCACTGCTTATCCTTTACCTGCATTTCATCAAATATAGTGCCGACACGGCTCACTTTGCAGCTTAAGCAACCTGCGTTTAAATGTTTCTTCCCAGGTTTGTGCACATCCGAGTCATTATATTCTCCTAGCTTTAAAGTCTACCTCATAAATCTACTAGAGGGGTCCTTCGTACTGAAAAGCCATTTCAATATGGTGTGATCCATTACGATTTGAAAATTTTTCCCGAATCAACAAGGCCTCCAAAGATTCACACTCCATATGATCGCCAGCAACTCCTTTTCAGTCATGGAATAATTGATTTCTGTGACACTTAGTTGCCGAGACGCGTAAGCTACTAGATGCTCCTCCCACGAGACCTATTGTGGCAAGACTGTCCCAATGGCAAAATTACTTGCATCGGTGGAGAGGATGAAAGGTTTGTTAAAATCAGGATATACGAGTACATGACTACAGGTCAATGCATCCTTTAAAACCCCCATTGCTTGCTGACAATCTGGCCCCCAAATGAACGCTACTCCCTTTTTCAACAACCTTGTTAGGGGCCTGGCTAACTCAGCAAATTGGTCAACAAAGCGTCGGTAATAGTTAGCTAGACCGAGGGAAGATTGCAACTCCTTCACATTCGTTGGAGTCAGGAAGTTTTTCACGGCATCTATTTTTCCCTGGTGGGGCCGAACACCCTCTTTCGGAATGATATGGCCGAGATAATTTACTTTTTCTAGGGCAAAGCGGCACTTCTCAAATTTCAAGGAAAGTTTTGATTTCCTCAACTTTTCGAAAACCCGTCTTAACCTGTCGGAGTGCTCTTCTATTCCGCTGCTGAATACAATAACATCATCTAAATATACCAGACACAGTAAGAGTTTTGACCCACGGAGCACTCCGTCCATCATTGGCTGGAATGTGGTTGGGGGCGTTACGCAGACCAAATGGCATCCTTTTGTATTCGTAGTGCCCACTCTCGACTACAAAACCAGTTTTTGACTGTGACTCAGGGTGCATGGGTATTTGATGAAACCCGCTAGTCATATCCAAAGTCGTGAAATATTTACATCCCCCTAAATAATCTAGAGTATCCGCGATATTTGGGATCGGATACACATCGGGTGTTGTGATAGAGTGTAATTGCCGAAAGTCTACACAAAACCTATAATCAGGTTTTCCATCTGTGGATTTATTTGGTACGATAACAACCGGTGATGCCCATGGGCTTCACTAGGTGTATTTATTCCTGCCTCAAGTTGTTCTCGCACAAATTTCTCGACTAATGGTTTTTGATGATATGGCATATGGTATGGGCGACGATAAATAGGTTTTGCATCACCTGTAGGGATGTGGTGGTATGAAATATCAGTCACAGCTTTCCTTTTCATATTCATGGCCGTATTCTTTATTCAACAATAAGCATTCAAAAAATGCAATAGCCCTCGTCTGATAAAATAACATAAAAAGAAACATTTACAATACAATGTCTACATTTTGACACTCGAAATACTCTTCAATAGAATAAAATGCATTCGATACACGCCAAGTATAAATTAAGCTCTTAAACCTTGACATGGAAACTCGTCTGGCCCCATGTGGTAGAATATTCAAAAGTTTCAATTTAATAATGCCAAATGAGTTTTTGGTTTTGTTCAGCCTGCAATATGGTAGTATAAGTTTCTCTTTACTTCTAGTGTTGTGATGATGGACACTTTCCACTGTGCCAAAAGAACTAAGATTTTCTTTCACACAGCAAAGACATTTATAAATGTAAAGACTATAGAGAGTGGGACTCTACCAAGAGAGGGAGAGTACCAAGCTCTTTGAAAATTGGTTTGCAGTGCTCCAGTGGGGGTGAATTGGAAATGATCCTTATAGCTCTTTTTTGTAAAATAAATAATTCACAGGAAGCCGTAGCATGCCCCCACAACTCAATGCCATAGCTAAGATAGCTGTGAAAAAAGTGAGATATGTGAATCCCACAGCAATTTGCTATCTAGTTCAAAACCCAAAAACTTTACATTTGCTGGATGGTTTAGAGCTGTGCTAAGTGAAAATGTTGCCAATTGAGCTTTATGAGAACCACCAAGCGTAATGGACATGATAAACGCAATAAACAAGTTAAAAACCCATAAAGCACCAGGAATTGACAACATACCAGGGAAGATATTTAAGCAGAGACATGGAGCAATACTACCTGGCATATTCTTAGCTTTTGATAGTTTCCAGTTCACTTTAAATCAATTTCCAATATCAAACTCTGCATCAGGCAGCAGATGGATTGATCTTAGCACTCATTGCTGCATGTTGACTGTTGTCCTATGGAAAACATTGCTTCATCACCTCACATTTTAAAGAAGGCCTTCGATATCATGAACTAAATATTCACATTCGTAGCTGAAATCGTGCAGAACTTCATTCATCAATGTGTTAATCTATGTGGTCCTGTCCAAAAATTGTTTTAACTTATGTAGGATAATGAGGGGTGGGAGTAGTTCACGAAATCTGATCTTGGCTTACTTGGTGTGTAAAAAGCATGCAAACTAACCTAACTAAAAACATTCATGTCTCATCTGATGGAAAATGCCAAAGTTGCTATGGGTCAATCGTTTGCTCCCATTGATTGGCATAACACATAGCTCTTCACTCTCTGCAAGTTTCTGCTGAACACAACCATTGTCTGCTTGCTGCACATTTACCCAGGGCTCTGCTTTTTAATTGCTCATGATACTCTATGTGAGACCTCTTAACAGTCGATCTGATGGAAATTATGGTTGCTTTTACATGTTTCAGAAAGCCAAGGCGGTGACTGCTCAGCAGCATGAGCGAAACCAGAAAGTCAATCCCCCCGTCAACCACTGCCTTCAACTCATTTCAATGTACCAGAGGACAGGTGAGTTTTTTATTTCATTGGGTGAATTACATACCATGAATGATCATGCATAGCATATCAACAGATACAAAGTAGAAATGCATAGTTATTAGGAAAAATCTGTGAAACAGTACCAATTGATTAATTGATAATCTGCCAAGTCTACTTAACACATTCTACGGAGCACGTCAATTGACGTAGTCGATTTCTCGGCCGTGTATTCTTTTCCTCACCCTCATACGTGACGAAAACCCGTCCGGCTCGCTTCCGACCGTGCGGTTGACCTTCAGTTGGGTTCTAGCAACCGTGTTGTGTGCATCGTTTGCAGATTGCTTGCATTGAGTCTTTGGAACGTCCTTGCTTTCTTCATCTCCAGTTCCCAGCCAATGTAAGTACGAATTATTTTTTTCCTGGCCATTTTAACTTTGTTATTTTACTTATGCACCACTTTCCTTCTAACATTATTTCTTCATGCAGAAGATAGCCTTTTCCCCTTACATTTATAATTTTTACCGTAAATTTATGACGTAAAATGAACTTTTTATTTAGCGTAGAACTGGATGAAATATATGAAGAAACTATGATGCTTTTTCCAATCATTATTTATTTCTATTGCAGAGTAATCTATACAATGAAGTGGAGACTCTCGCCCTCTTCTGAGCCCCGTACGTTTTTACTATTTTATTTTTCAACCTGCAGTTCCCTTCTCTAATAATTAGCTCTATTTTTCTGCATAAAATTCTATTTAAACTCATTCTATGCAGGTCGCATTCATCGACGTAGGTAACAACTAATTTTATTATTGTTTTTCCTTATCTAGAACCAGGTCCATCTTCCCGGCATGATGATTTAGACACGACTGCATCGTCGATATCAAAGGCGGTAAATGAAGGATCATCACTAGAATTTGGCAAGTGGGGGGGAGGGGTAGTTTCGTCCTAAATTTACGTAAATATCGCTTTTAGTTTAAAAGTGTTTATGAAAAGATTTCTAATACTTGAAATGATGGCATAGTTACACGTAGTTTAGAAGTAGCGGTTTGATCAAATGCATTGAGTGTAGTGGAGGGGTATATGTATTATGTAGCTATTCACGCAAAATTTGCAAATGTAAATGTCTCTTTTGTGACTCTTCAACATATGTCCTTACTTTCTGGTTCGTAAAATATGCATTAGTTTTATTTAATAGGACATCTCCTTACCTATGTACTTCTAAATACATGTAGAACCTAAAAGTCTGCCTAAAAGTTGGTTGGCATGGGGTGATTACGCCAGAAATTCGCTGTCAAACACAATATCAATGCAATAGCTGTTCTTGAAATTTAGTCACAATCATTTTTGATTCCGTATGCGCAATAAAACTAATTTTAATTCTCACTAAATTAAAGTGTTTCACAAATTGAGATGTGTGAACGTTATACACTGGTGTATTGAACCTGGTCGGATAATCGGATTATCTGTATACCGTTGCAAGGTGTTTGCTGTAAATGTGTCATTTTTTCCATGTAGTTTTGTTTTTGTTAGCAAATATGCATTCATTCTCTTCATTATTTTCTACACTTATGTACAGTGGCGGAAGAAATTAACGCAAAATTTTTCGCGCGCCAGAATGCGGAATTCTTGGGAACTTCTAGGAGCTGCACACACTTCAAAAGACTAGCAACACTGAGGAAGACATTGTCTACCACGAAAATATTAGAAATCCGCAATGGAACTCACATTTGCCAGAGCCTAGAACTTAGTCATCAATCGCCTCATTTTCGAGCTTTCTTCTCATATTATTTGCGCATTTAGTCGCAGTGTATTGCTGTGTTAAATTTCAGCGTGGTTCTTACGTCAAATAATATCATTTATACAGAGACTGGTTATGAAAAATATTCACTATCCCACTTAACTCGGAATATATGCTGAAATCTTCATCTTCTACCACCAAGGGATATTTATTTTGGTTGGCTTTTGAATGACGCGTACTGTGTCTCTTTCACCGAAATGATGTTAATCGAGATTTATTCGCAACAAATGTCAACACGAAAAAGATTTAATTAAAATAAGTATAGTCTACGTGATGTAATTTTTCATGACTTTCCATTTGTAGACTGACGAAGTTCCTTTGACGGATATTTATTAAATTCAAAATGGATATTTATTAATGAATCGTTCTTGTCCCAATATAAATCCGTCCTTAGCTCGTCAGAATTGGATTAAACTATGAAAACATACGTAAATGTATATAATTTCACGAAATCAAAATAAATGTGCTCGCATCGATACCGAATAATCTAGGCATATTTTACTGACATTTCTTTCATCTTATCACAGGAATCTTGGTGACGAGCTGTCCACTGTTAAGCTTTATCTAGTAAATGCAGGATATACGAATAAACATTCAGAAAGATTACCAAAATTAGGTTTAGTTATGGATAAACAATTATTTTACATCTGACTGCATAAAATGTTCTTATATGTTTAGCTATTCATTCGATGCACATAAAAAATTAACAAAAAAGCCTTTTCAGATTTCAGTTTGGAGAAAAATGTCATTAATGAAATAAATTAATAGGTAACGGTTAATTTTGTAGATGTCAGACGTATTTGGCCAGTCAAAGAGTGGTCTGTGTTCGATTTTTAAGGAATGCAAATGAGTTTTTATATAAATTTTCTCATATTGGTGATATGAATGAATGTAACGTGTAGCTGCAATGACTGGCTGACAATATGATTTTTTTTATACAAAAGAGATAAAATTTGCTGAATAAAAATCATTTTACTCGACCAGAAATTGAATAAAAAACTCAAAAATGTCTCGGGTGGGATCACGATTCTTTTCTTCTCATGGTCGTTATCGTCATCCAAAAGGCAAGCCGCATTGGTAGGGCAATGCTCAAAGTCCTGGGAGCTCACTCCACTGCTATGAAGCACCTGATCTCTCTTGATGACGTTTCACGTTTTCGAAATCATGAGCGTAATCAAACAATAGTATTATGAAGAACCATGATCGCGATTCAGGTTTGAAACACAGTAACAACTATCGAGCTTTCTTATGTCAAGGCGAATTTCAGATGGAGTTTCGTATCCTTTTGCTGAAATTATTTGGGTTCATATGCGTTACTGTGAACTAAGTTACTTTTACAATGCATGGTGACATTGTCTTCAAATGTATAATAGAACTATAAGGAATGGAAAAAGCATACTACTCTTCCGGGAATACAAACAGAAAGAAGTAGTTCTTGGATTTCACCTCATCAGCCCAGACAATTCCAATCAAACGCCATTAGTTCCCATCATGCATGGGTTTGGAAGCGAGCTGAATTAAGCCTGAGTTAAAGCAACGAGCAATCTTGGAGGACTCTTGAGGATCCCTAGAGGTTTTCCCGTGTCGATACAAAGCTCCGTCAATACTAATCCATTCAAAATCGGAATGTATGAAGGGCACATTATATTGATTTGGGAAATAGTATGTTTTTAATAAGAGCTTACTTTCCCCTTGTGTTGCGGGCGAAACCTTTTCTGCCAAAGATAATGTTTTGGACGCCAGTCGTTTTACCCACTGGAAAGAAATGGTATTTGACTTCTCTTACACACTTATAAGTATTCGATGGGTGCTTCCAAATTTTTCGAAGTGCAACGAGCCTTTTCTTTCTGGCACAGCATAAACCTCTGCATCATTCACTACAACAAACCAACCCGACCACCACCACCCGGAACTTGGTGAAGGTTTACTGATGACTGCTTCATTGAGACAAGCGTCAATAGATGGACAAGCAGAGCAGAGAATGCAAGTGGAGATATTTTTCTAAGTTTTTAGTGTCCTCTCCCTAAAATATCGGAGGAAAAAAGATCTTATTAGCCTTTAAGTATGCCTCATCTTTCTCCCAGGTGGAGTAATTGGATAGTAGGTTTGTAAAAGGCAAGAACGGCTGTCGAAAAATTAACTGAAGAGGTGTTGCGCCTTTGACTTTCACCCACTGAACTTTTATTTGGTGTTTAAATGTAAAAAAAATCTTATTTCTCATAACTATCAAACAAGAGTCATTAAATTCATGTCCGCTGTAATAAGAGCTATGTTTATTCAAATGTTTATCAATATTCATTTTTCGTCCGCAACTAGGAATTCTTGCAAGTTCACAAATGTCAAAATTCTAGGAGATGGTTCACTAGCAAATCATGTAACATAGGTGGAGCGGGCTGTACCGAGCGTATCGTTCATTATGAGGAAAATGCGTGAAACAATCGTTTTTCGACCCCCTCAAACAAAACAACCCATAATTAGTATGCAATTCGGAAAATCGTGGAGAAAGAAGAGGAAATGAACCCAGTAAGATGATGCCAAAATGTGGACAACTCCATGTCACAAAGACTTGGGCAGGAAATCGAGAATGGAGGGGGATGGATTGATTATTAGGCTAATAAATATCTACATTCTTTATGTAAATACCAGCAAATTTCTCGATGATCAATTACTGTGATTATGTGGTCACACAACTGAAATTGAGAGAATTACGCATAGGTTTTAACCTTTTCCACTCGTTCTAAATAAAGCATTATAGTGTCCCTATTCAAAATCCGTTAAAATCAATTACCACCAACAGATGAAATTTATGTCCCTCTAAAAAGTTTGTTAATATCTTCATGTGGGGGCACTCACAACTTTAAGTTCTATTGAAGCAATAATATTACGACACATCTTTAGGGACGTAGCAATCGTATAATCTTTGATGGGGCACATTCCTAATTTGTACTCCATTGACTACTCTGCAGATTTATGAGGAGTGTACAAATGACTATAGGGAAAATTTCTTATTACTGCTAAGTCGCTCCATGGAAAAGATGATTTTTAGTATTTTATCACTTTCACAGGGAAAGATTCGCGATGCATTTTTGCAGGAGTATTACTTACGCTTGAGTACAAAAATGCTCCTCATAAAATTTATCTGCATAATTTTTGCCTAACATTTTTCAGTGCGAATATGTCAAAAGGAGTTTTAATGATTCATGAATTTACCTTATCCTCTAAGTATTATCCTCCATCCTCTAAGTTGAACTGTTGAATTACACGGCTAATGCATTGCTCATAGAATACATAGAAAACAATGCTGGGAAAACTTCCAAAACCATTTTAATGACATTTTCTTGAAAATTCCACATTTATTTGGTCTCTCATTCAGATAAGTAATCAGTATTTACAAGTTCGGCAGATAGAATCAAACTCTAATTCCTAATAAAAATAATTGCCCTCTTTACTAAATCATTTCCAAGTAATTTAAAGGTGAATGTAGAATCAGATAAGTTCACTAAATCGAGTAACTGGCACAATCAGAGATGCGGTCTACCCCTCCTCCTTGAATTGCTTTTCATTGATTGGTAAATTGGCGAGTGAGTGAATATGAACATCAGACGACAGGCAGGACGTAGAAATCAAGTGGGGCCGAGTACCTGAGAATGGGAAGTAAACATCTCATTTGACAATCAAGAAGACCACTCTGATTTTTTTACAAAGCCCGAGTATGTGTAAATCTCACACACTCATGGTTCAGGTTTTTTCTCCATTCCCTGGGCCTTCCATGGATGCCTGTGAAGTTTTGGCTATAATAAAGTCACATCGCGTAGATTAATTATAAGGGCACTAAAAGAGGTCATGTCAGGATTGGAACCCCAGAAATTCTTGGCCGCAGACAAACGCTCTCCCTCTAGGCTACTTCATCGATCAAGAGATGTCCGCGTCCAGTGGTTCTTACTATACAACGAAAAAAGGGAATTATAATGTTTCCTTGAACAACTGGACCAAATAAGATGTTCTGGACTTTTGAAAGTAGTTTTCAGAAAGTAAATAATAGGAAGGATGAGGAGCATTAGGACGAATTAAGAAATTTAAGTGTTTGGGACGACCTGAATGAATGAGGGTGGAAAGTTACGTAGGGTTTTAAGGTATTGGAAATACTGGTAAAGAAAACTTTTCTCCACATGGAAACCATTCTATTTTACCAGATTTCCCATACTTCAACTTGAAATTCAAAGGATAATATGCCAAAATGTTAATTATAATGCATCATATTCCTCAGAAGTAGTTTGATGCCTATTAAAACTACTTTTATCCACAGCTATTCCCTACATGCAGAAATGCGTTTTATTGTGAGTGAAATTGATCTGGAGATTAAAAACAATTTGTGTCCCAACAAATTATTCTTTCATCGTATCGTTTCTTAATTTTCAATTGAGAAAAAAAAGTTACAGGGTCCAAGGCTCTAAAATAAATGTGGTAAGTATCTCTACATAATCAACTACGACTTCGGAACCTTGACTGGATGCGGATGGAAGCAAACTCATCATGTTTATAACTCCTAGATGATCTCGCTAACGTAAACATTATTAGTATGACTATTTACTTGACGCGTAAAATCGATATCCATTCATAGAGAGTTTGAATATTCCCGGTTTCCATATGCTGTCTCATTGTTGTCAAGTTGTTGAAGGAAAAGCCATTTCAATTAGTTCCCGTGTACGCCGCATTTTAGACGCCAATGAGTTTTGCGTTAATTGTTTCCGCCACTGTACTATAATCTTTGGTTATGTATGTAAAATCAGAAGTATTATGTAATGTTTTGATTCAGTTTTATGTACTACCACGTAACTTTTAGTGATACCATCTTTTATTTTCTCCAAAAAGGAAAAGGGGAAGGGGGAGGATAAGAAGAGTTAAAGGATGAAGAGTCTGTGTGGGACCCATCTGGCAAGGAGGCAATTGTCACTGCCCAGCTTTCTACGGTCCCTTTTTCTGGAGCCAGTGGTCCCGCTATTCCACCCCAAACCATACCCTCGGCTCCTTCCCCCATCCCACCCCCTTCTCCTTCTCCCTCGCCCACCCCCACTCCTCCACCTTCAACACCCTCTCAGCCGAGTGGTTTTGTCTGGGTTGATAATCTGGTGGAATCTTCGAATATTCCTTTCCTGGAAAATAGTGGCTTGAAGATTCAGCCGATAAGGGACAGGCCACAGGATTATTTTGATCTGTTATTTACCGATAGGTTTTTTCAGTTAGTAATCGAGGAAACAGATGTTTTTGGGGAGGAACTCTTTCTCATAGGGTGTCTTCGAAAGGGCTTGCATTACTGACTGGAAAGCACTATCAGTGGAGGAATACAAAGTTTTCCTGGGGCTTGTTCTTCACATGGGAATTATTCCTCTACACCGGCTAGCCGACTACCAGAGTACTGATGCGAAATTCGGGCTTCATTATTTCTCCCACAATATGTCCTGGGACCGATTCATGATGATGAGACAAGCTCTGCATTTTGCCAGAAATCCCGTAGACAGAAAATATGAGGACCCTATTTTCAAGCTTAGGCCTATTACAGTGTAATTCCACCAAATTATGGAAACAGCGCATTACCCAAGGCAGAATCTGTGTAGTGATGAATCGATGGTGGCTTGGAGGGGTAGGCTTTCGTTCCACCAGTTTATAAAAATGAAACACCGTAAATATGGTGTGAAACTTCATGCATTGGCGGAACCAGATGGGTTTAGCTCATCGATTTATTCCATAAGCAGGAGGGAAGGACCTAGATGTTGGTGTTGGACACACTGACAAATTTGTTCATAAATTGTTGAATGGTCTCAGCCCAGGCCATTCAATTTTAATGGACAACTTTTACAACAGTGTTTCTCTTGACAGAGCTGTTGCTCCGTGAGTGTTGATACTGCACATGGACGCTTCGGAAAGACCAAAAGAGGAATCCTAAGGTCATCCAAGCTCAATTTCGCTGGGGTGAAGTGATCCAGCAATGGAACCAACCTGAAGGGATTTGTGTTTTGAAGATGAAGGCCAAGAGAGATGTTCTTATGATATCCTCGAAGTATAGCGGGGATATAATATCGACTTCCTCTAAGAGTGAATATTATTCGGTGAATAAACCCCGATGTATTGTGGAGTTTAATAAATACATGAGGGTATTGATCAAATGGAGCAATACTTAGAATACTACATGAAGGAAGACAAATCCCTAAAGTGGTACAAAATAATTGGCATTCATATCATGGAGATGATGATGTTGAATACTTTATTTTTGTACAAGCGTTACAACGGCCATCGTCTGGATTGGTATTCATTCCGCCTCCTCAATAATTGATTACCTGATCAGTAGCGGGACTGTTGTTCACCGTCCACAAAGGGGTCCTTTATCAATTGATTCCCACTTCCCAAAGTACCTCCCCACCCTGGCTCAAGAATGACCGGACAAAAGGATTGCAGAGTCTGCAAGACCCAAGGCTTACGGAAGCATACAGGAATATATTGCCCTGACTGCGAGGGTGGTCCCAAGCTCTGCCTGAATCCCTGTTTCCGGGAGTACCTCGGGGAAAATAAATATATACATATAATTATAAATAAAAAACTTTGTCATTATTCTGTACGTTATCGTGAATTCTATAGAGAAAATATATTTCAATGAAAATAACAGTCTTGAATATTCATTCATTGTTCAAAAGTGCTATCCACCCTTTTACTCCCATGAGAAAATACCACGAGTATCCTTTCCTTTTTCTTTTTAAATTACGTCAGTAAAATATGAATCAAATTTAGCTAAATTGGCTCATCGTTGTCGTAATGGGAATCGGGATGTCTCCTGAAAGGTTGACAACACAGCAAAGATTTTTCGTGCTGGCGAGCGTGATATATGGAGCACGTCAATTGATGTGGTGCAAATTGTGGCGAAAATTTTGGCAAATATTACAGTTAATATGTTTAAAGGTATGTTACGACAACTCATAAACACAATATGGAAAAATAACTGTAGATAAATTTAATCCGATTCTGTTGACTTCCATCAATATATGTCCCGCTTTGAATGTGTTAATCAGTCTCCGTTTATCGACTAATTAATTTTTTAAGAAATGAAGCTAATGCTCACAAGGCTGCCAACTGAAATCGACAGATTTGGATGAATGGATCGTGGTTGGAGAACGGAGGCAAAAATTGGTTGCAGGGGCATATTTTTTATGGCATCCATAAAGCTTTTGTTTCCTAGATTTCCTAGAGAGAGAGAATTTTAGTGCATTCATCTCTCACAAATGCCTGAGTCACACAAATATTTATCAAATTTAAGTTGTGGATAATTTTGATTTCGAGTGACGGGGAAAACTGTAGCTTGAGGCAATTTTTCCTTATTCATTTTTTTTTACTGCTAGCTGCATTTCCTTAATGTAAACAATTCTCTTTTGGTTATAGCTCATGTAGCGCCACATACCGACCCACTGCCATGCGTAAGATATTTTAGGTTTAAAATCCATTTTAAGGAAAAAGCGAAGTGTATACGAATGCATGAATTAAAAGAAAGCGGCGATGTTAATTTATTGAGCGCTCAAATGGAAAAATGACGCAACAAAATGATGAGAAATAGGACTGGGATCCTAGTCGCAGTCACTATCCCTAAAATTCTATGGCTTCACTATGAATGTACCCATGTTTACTCCTGCCATTGTCAATATTTCATGAGGCAATAGAAAGAAAGTATTTTTCAAGAATTTGCGAGGTTATAGCCCTCCTCGCGATTGATATAATTTTGCATTTAAAACAGATTATTTCAAATTTAGAAACAGATGACCCAATTGGGGGAGTAGCTCAACAATATAACATTATAATGTACCAGCTGTGCCCGGAATGCATTGCTATGCCTTTTTCTGGGTTCAAAATCGGTCCCTGAACGAATTTGAGACCTAATTCAATGAATTCCTCTTGCCTACACAGGAATTCGTAATGCACAAATGATGGCATGAGTTCTCATTCCATGCCTATTCTGCGCTTTCCAAGTAAATAAAATATTCTATTGTGTAAGTAGTGTAAAAATGTAAGATTTTCGAGGTTTAAAATCCAAGTTAAGGAAAAAGCGAAGTGTATACGAATATCGAATGCAAGAATTAAAAAAAAGCAAATGAAGAGACCACTGCACCAAATCTTATTCTATGTGCAAATTAATTGTGTACATTTTAACGAAATAATTTCTCACTGATGTGATTCTGATGCCCGTGATTTAATGCTTTACTTATACGATTCTGCTGCACATGATTGAGCAACTGGTAAATAATCTGCTTCGTTGCTTGCCTGTCATTCCTTGCTTGTTTGAGAAGCTTTCATGCCAACACTCATTGGTTGAAACGACTCGCGCTCCACCTATTGTACAATGGATTGAATAATTCAGAAACCTTCACGGGCACGTGAACAACTCACCAAAGTTTCATCGTAATCCGTTGAATTGTATTGGAACTCATAGGAAACGAACAAATAAACATTCTTTTTTATATATTAGGTGATAAGACCGTTAACGTTCCGATAAGATGGTTAATGTAAAACTGGTTTAAAATGTCTTGAATCTAGCAGTGAATTATGATCCAAAGTTAACTTTATTCTGTCATGTTGGATAGAGTTTTGTATCACAAGAAAAATTGTGGATAAAGCACCCAGAGGCAATCACAGAAAATGGATTCACATTCTATGGTTGATGAAGCTTAGTACAGGTTTGTTAACTGCACAGCAATGCATCAATTTGAATCTGAGTGGTGGGGAACCATGTTCAGTGAAATTTCACTGCACTCCACAATTGTAGGCGTGAATAATCAAGGGCCATGGTAGACAAAACAATGGTTGATTAAGGAAACCTGAGCGAGCTGATTTGTAACGTTTCTGCCGGCCAATGATTGATCAGGTGTGGCTTTTCTACCATAAAATGGATCCAGAAGAGAGAATGTAATTGCTCGTGATAAGTTTGATAGAAAAACAGTTAAAAGAGAAGTAATAATTTTAGGGGAGAAGCAGAATACCCGTGAGGTATTCTGAGGTGAGGTGAGTCATCCAATTTGACTGCATATCCTCAAACTGTTCTTCCATGGCAACTCATGGAGTACTCCCTGTTTTGGGAAAATGTTTTTTGGAAGTGTTTTTAAGAGTTTTTGAGATATTTCCATTTTGTTGATCGTAAAAAATGCTCTAGTCCAGGGGTTCCCAACCTTTTAGCAACTGCGTACCACTTGAAATCTTTAGAAATTTTGGCATACCAACAGTCCTATTTTTTTTTAGAAAGATATTTTTACTGTCGAAAAAGTGCTCAATGGCTTGTTTTATTTTAATTAAATTACTGAGGAAACTTCATATTTAATTACTAATGCACTTGTATTTTGGTTTTTTCAACCCTTTATCAAGACAACAATAAATATATATAGATTTTTTCAAATTTTTTTTGCTAATTTTTATTTAAAAATAGATAGAGATGTATGTATATTAATAAATTTTTATAATTAAGGGACAAATAAAACGATTATTGAAAATTACAGTTTTATTTATTACTGATAGGTCTAAAAACATACAATTTTATATAATTAGTACAAACTAAGCAAAAGGAACCATCAACATCATCAGAAATAAGCTTTTAGTGCAAAACTTGTTGTTGTGTGCCTGTGATTAAAATATCAAATATCAGGTATAATGGAATTTAACTTCATTCTTTATTGGATTGGAAAAAGGATTTATGATCCAGTCAAATTTGGAATAATCTTTGGAGAAATATTTATTTAAACTTTCTTGAGGGGCTTCCTAGTGAACAATGATATCAGCAACCACATCTGGCATTGGAGATATTTTATTATCCTCAAAAAATGATGATAGAGTAGGAAATGCAGATAAATTCTCCTCCTGTATTTGTGAACATAACAGGACCAACTTTCTCTTGAAGGAGTTAATTTTGTCATTGGCTGTGAAGGCTGTTGTGTTTGGTCCCTGTAGTCCCATGTTCAGCGTGTTGACTCTGTCAAAAATGTCAGCTAGATATGCCAATATTGACAACCAGTTTTCATCACCAAACAAGTTTTTCAGGTCATTATTTTTTTCACTTAGAAACATAAAAACTTCTGACCTCAGTTCGCAGAGATGCGTCAAAATTTTCCCTTGAGATACCCAATTCTGTGTGTAGGAGTTGAGTCTTAAACTTGCCACCCTTACCTTCACACATTAAGGAGAATAATTTGAGTTAAGAGCCACAGCCTTTGTGAAGTTAATAACTTTCGCAGCATCTGATACAACGGAGTTTAGACTTCCTGGCATACCTTTAGCAGCTAATGCTTCTTGGTGGATGATACACTGTGTACTTAGGCATTCAGGAGCAACTTTCTTTATTTTTGCTGCTAGCCCTGTCAATTCTAAATCCTGACATAGCTTTTGCTCCATCTGTACACAAACCAATACACTTGGACCAGGGAATTCCTACTTTGAGCACATACTCATCAATCATGTTCAAGATGAGTTGCACTGTAGTGTTTGATTTAAGTGGTTTGCAAAACAAAAACTCTTCTATCATCTCTCCATGATAATCAAATCAACATCAACGTCCCTTAATGTCAGTAATAATTCAAACGAATACAAGTAGCTGCGCCATGTTTGCGACATTGGTGCTTTCGTCTACTTGAAGTGCAAAGTAAGTGCATTCTTGGAGTTGTAAAGACAGTTGTTCTTCAATATTGGAAGACATATCGACAATCCGCCTCTTAACTGCGTTATTTGACAATGGTTTTTTAAAATTTCTTTGGCTGCCTTTTCTCCTAACACGACTTGGACCATATCCATAGCGGACGGCAGTAAAAGTGTCTCACCTATTGTGTGAGGCTCTCCATCTTTTGCAATTTTATAACTAGCAAGGTATGATGCCTTTATCAAGTTAGTATCAGTATTGACAAACTTTGTCATACATTGATTTTCTTTCTTAAGAAAAGTAAAGAAGGCTTCATGCTTTGGTGCGAAAGAGTTTCCAAACATGCAACACATTGGGGAATAGGATTGTCACTATTTTCAGTGCCGGGCTTCACTATATGACCGTATTGTAAGTAGCTTTCATCGTATTTACGATTTGCCTGTGGTTTAAGTTTTTTCACACTATCCTTTGAAGTAGAAGGGGTCATCCAAAATCGCTTTATAGTTTAGTTTTCTCGCACAAAAGCACAATTACAACACACACAACTGTTACAGATGCACAACACAGCATATAAATATTGCACGATCAGCATTCATGCTGATGTAACTGAGGAGGGGTTCACTTTCACACTGATGCAAACTGGCAAGTGCGGAGCGGAGGAATGGAGGGGAAGTTAGGAGGGGAGGGGGGCAGAGGAGGAGGGGACAACCAGTGCCTGCCCGGTAGATGGGCAGCAGAGTTAAGTTTGCGTGCTCACGCACAGAGAGGCCCTTACTAGCCTATCACTCGTAATTGCTGGTATCACCCACGCGTAACACCTGAAACATTCCCGCATACCACCAGTGGTACGCGTATCACTGGTTGGGAACCCCTGCTGTAGTCCTAAGGATGTACACTGTGATCCCTGTTTTGGATACAAACCTCTAGTTGACCATGTAAACTCCACGTGTTCCAACATTATTATAGTACTCGTCTAGGCTAAGCATAGATGTCTTGTGGGAGCAAATGACTGGACAAGTTTGTTGCAGTACCTGCCTAATAAGCACCACTACTGATGAGATATAAAGTTTTGGATGCCCAATGATTCCATGACATATTATTGCCTTGGTTTATTCACCAAAGATCAATACAAATGCGACTAATTTTTTATTTACATGATTGATTGCTGAATTATATGATGTGGAGAATTTTTAATTCTTAACTTATACCTATTGGCCCATATTTTATATATATTAGGTATAATTTAAATGTCTTGAACATGAACTTTTGTGACAGAAAAATACTCAATTTGCCTCTTACTGGAATGATGCATCTGTAGTTACTTTTATTCACCCATTATCCTTCTTCTTTTTTCAGGTCAGGGAATCCCTCGTTATGACTACATAATGATGGATAGTGGGATGGTGACTGCTAATTTGTCCCTTCCCAATGGTATAATCCTTCAAGGAGATCCAGCACCTACAAATGAGAAGGTAAAAAGTGTCCCTTAATGTCAGTTCAAGCACATTTGTCATTTTTAGAATATCATCACTTTTGATGAAAGAGGAATGATTTTCATTCTTATAATTACATCTTTTCTTTTATCTTCGTGAAACCTATAGGTTATTTTGACAACTTTAATGTTTACTAATAATTTCTATCCCTGCTTACAAATGAGAGAGTAATTTTTCTGTGGGTACACTCATGTTGAGCATGCGCTCCACAAGAGAGCAACAGAGGAGAGCATTTGCATCCAAACCACGAGTTAATGTGACGGAATCAAGGTTGTGTCTCTCTGACTTTTGGCCGAAGTTGTGAAAATTCAACATTATTAGTTATTTTTTAAAAAATTTTACATTAATTTCAATCTCTCTGGTTTCTCTGTATTTCCCAAGGTTTTCGCCAGAGATGGTGATAGAGAATGGTGATTTTCTCTAATTTGAATATCAAATTCAAATATAATAAAAAACCACAAGTACTCAAATATTTGAATACTAGATTTGCTAATAATTTATTGATATTTTCCGAAAACTTATTCGCTATCTGTTTTTGAAAAAGCTCTAACTTATATTAAAAAATTTTACTCATATACTTGAAAATTTAAATTTACCTATTATAAAACCAAATCAGTGAAATAATATACAATAAAATCATTCCGATCTAACTCTGCTGGGCAATTTATTTGTTGAGGAGCATTGAGAAATGTGAGCAAGGAAGCAATTTTAGAACATTTTATTTTTCATTCTTTCAAAATATTTTGTCGTATGGAATCATTTATTTCATATTTGACTCGTGTCGTGCATAGCATACTGTGCATTTACAAAAGAGGGGCCTTAGGATTATTACAAAAATATTCAGTAGACAACATAGCAAGCCATTACTTATTCAACAGGAAATTCTACTTTAATTTGGTGCAATTGTTATGTTTTGATTTACAGTGAAAATAATGATATGCTTTAGGAATAATGTTAAATGAAACTACACCAATTTTATGGACAGATCTTTCTACCAAATTATATGTTGTCAATATCATTCAATAGTCATGAAGTAATGCCACGGAGACTCTTTAATGAGCTACCGCTTGGTAAACATGTTGGATTTTTACATATTTTGAGTAAGAATTACATATGCCTTTTGTCTTTGTTTGTCAGTTCGATTGAGCATGTGTTCAGACCTCCTGCGTAACTTCCCTATGCATCATTTTCAAAGTGGGTGCACATGTTTGTTGCAGGACATAACATCTGCCATATCATTTGTGTGTTTGACTGAATAATCAACCATTTTAATTTTTGATATTGAAAGGCTGTTGTAAAATAAATATCTCAACATAAAGTCCATGGTAAAGCATCGCTTATCTTAAGGTCGCTTTACATGATACATTTTATTGTACAAAGGGTTGTATCATAGAATATATGAGAAATTTAATGGTAATAGAGCAGGTTCTATTTCCCGTTAAGTCATTTGGACAATCATACAATTTGCCGCTTTACACGGTACAATTTTCATCATGCAAGAGTTCATACATTCGTTTGTGCAATAAAATGTATCATGTAAAGCAGCCTTTAAGCAATATAAGTAGCAACATTTTCACATATCCATTTTTGTTGCTCCACTGTGCTGTAGTTGTGTGCCAAAAATCAAACTTCATATTGTCTGCTTACAGCCATGTGTCATTGCTGTTTGGAAAAATTAAGTTCCACCCTTTCTAAGAATTGGGCCCTAAATATGGACCAAAATAGAAAAAAATGAAAGTTATATTCAGCATATTTGCCTAGAAAAACCAACATGTTTTCGTTGATGTAAATGTATACATATTCTCTACTCTTAGCTTTGGAGAATGAAGATATCGATTCACTTTAATAAAAATCAGGAGGAACTTTCCGGTTTTAAATTCCAAAGCTGAGATTAGTAAAATGAAATTTACACTACGATTTAGCAGTCAAAGATAGGTTTTATTTTTAATCTTATGTGTAACTGAGAAATGTTTTTGTAGCAATGTATCACAAACTTTCGTTAACAGATGTAATTCACCATCACTACAGCTGATTGCACCTAAACAGAATTTTTATTTGTGGGTGATTCTTCGAACAGGAGCTTAGAGCTGATCTGTATAATCAATTTAACTAACTACACAAAATGAAGAGCAACTAATGTTCGAATTACACCATCACGAGAATATTACTGAATAAGTAATTTCTTTAGTTACGCATGGAACTTTCAGGCAAACTTATACCATTTAGCAGCATGCTTAGATAATAAACGAAAGTGACATACTTCACAATAAACATATGGAACAAAACTATTTCCTCTACGATACGTCGTATTGTCCCAATGCACAGATTATGATGCTGGGAGGCCCCTGATGTTCACTGATAACTTAATCACACATTTGTTCCTCTTAACTCTACATGTAGTCACTTTCAAGCTTCACTAATTAAAAATTGTTCAAATTGTATTTCTATGGTCCTATAGCACACCTTCTCATTCGTCCTTGTTTTCTTTCAACTTTTTAAAACTTTTAAAACATCAAGCCACATTTCCAGCTTACATGCCACCTAACATATGGAACTAGGAATTAAGCGGTGATTTGGACTATTAAATTTCTCAAATTTACTATGAAATCTTCGAGATTATTACTTGTCATAATCATAGATTCCACCACGCTCAATGACATCAGTGCATGTTGCCTTCTAGCGCAGATATATCCAGATTAGCACAAATCAAAACCAAAACTTGTCATCACTCTGCTGTCTGGTTACATGGTAATACATAATGTATTATCCTGGCAAAATACAGCTATGTACAGTAATATTATGAGAAAAATTACACAGTGTAAAGTATACACCAATATACATCATAAATACAATATATATGTCTAAACCTGTGCTGTATTGGGATAAATTCGCCCCAGTAAGTATTAACCTTGCAACAGTGTGCATTTATGGAAATATTCGTGGAAAGTAAATAATTTTGATTACTACGAATTATTCTGTGTGTTTAATGAGAAAAATAATTTTCATTTCTGGGTAACGTTTGAGATATTTTGTAGCCATCTAGTAAACAATTTAGATATCTAAGGCATTCAAGACATGCTGTGAGTATCAAGTAAAAGTTTTGTGCTGTGTGGGTGGTGTGACGTCATACGTACGGACGGATCAATACAAGTATAGGTAAGCTATTATATTACGTCCCCATTCGCCAAGATGAGTTACTGTGTTCTTTTTTTCATTTTTATAGATGTAATCAATTATCTCGTGGCATCTATAGGTATTCAACAAGGAATCGTATCACTTCGTTGGTTAGGTATTGTGCTCTAACAATTGGGTAATATTCGGGAGAAATGCTTGTATATTTCCAAATTGTTGAAGTATATTATGTCTCTGTAATTATTAATAAAAGCTGTCATTTGAATTATTGTGAATGTGATCTTTACTATGCAAGGAATATTGTGTTATCTCGTTGGACCTGACTAATGGTAGCATAATTCATTGCAACATTTGCTCTCATTGCGCGAACAGCTAATAATTACACATCCAATTAAATATTAACATGTTGCTATCATAAACAATACAGTCCGTTTACAAATAAGGCTTAAAATATGAGAGAAATTTGTTGTAAATTATTATAGGTGTTGTAAATTATAGGTGGTGATGTTCCACATTTGAAATTTGCACGCTTTATGATGCAGGTCGCAATGTGAATCCATTGTGAAGTGAACTCATCGTATCAAAAGTAGTCAAAAAGACTTCCTTGAGCATTCATGTGTTAAACCTGTCTATTTTGCTCTCTGTTTCCACAGTTCTATTCTCATGATCTGATTTGCCATGTTATGTTAGAGTTTGTAAGATATGAATAATGCTATCAGAAAATAAATTTCTTGTAAATGTACGTAAAAGATCACGTCTAATTTTTAATCTGAGTGGTCTGAATGCAATCCCACTCCAGTTGTTCCTAGAGATGGGTCGCGGTCGCAAACGAATGAATCAATGCAAACGACTCTTTGAAGTGAGTTGACCAACGGAGTCTTTCGCGGCAATGAACCGTCGTTCCTTACGACTTGTAATGAAAATAGGCGTACCACCCAGCAAAGGTGGGAACCAACTGACAGGCGAGGCCACGAGTTCCCCCACCCTTGGAACTTTGGAAATGGGAAAAAAGCTGAGAATCAAGTGAACGAGAGGAAGAAACGAGTCCCCCCACTCTTGAAATTTGAAGTCTGAGGGAGGGGGACCTGTGTTCTCGTAGAGCCCGCAGAGAGGGAGGACTCATTTGTGGACGACTCCTCAGGCCTCGTGAGTCCTCGAGGAATCATGATTCCCAAGGAGTCGGATTAGGATTTGGATTCAGTGAGTCGTTGAGGAGTCGATTCCTGAGGAATCAGTTGAGGACTCGGATTCAGTTGAAGACTCGGATTCAGATGAGGACTCTGACTCAGTTGAGGAGTCGGATTCAGTTGAAGACTTGAATTCAGTGATCCCTTGAGGAGCCGCTGGCCCGAGAATCAATTCATACTCTAGGAATTAGAGATCGCGGTGGAATAATGAATTCTTGTCTATTAAAATCTTGTCCGTATGCTTTTTTTCGCAAACTTCTAAAACACTTCCTCGATCTTTGAATAAAGAAATTCATAATTTCTTTGTCTGCAAACCTAAAGAGGCAACTATTTAATCAAAATTATAAATTTTACCAGAAATATTTTTTAACGTCTTTGACTTTGTTCCATAAATGACGGAGCAGTAACTTTTTTTAAAAGAATAGCATTGAAAGAATGTTCCAAAAGATTTTCACTGCATTTTAGGAGTATGCTTCCACAACTTCCGTCCAATAACAGTAGCCTTCGAGTATTTCCTCTTAGATGAACTTCATCCACCTAAACTTGCATTAGCAGATTTTAGCTCCTCCATTTTTTATGTATTTCAATGCATTTCTTACACACTCAAAAAGATGGTGTACAATTAAAAGACTCGATTTCTTGTAAATTTTCGCGGTGTATACCATTTTTAATAGCAAGTGATATATGACTCTAACTTTTTTGTAGGTTTTTCACCATTTTTAGAAGTCGTACTTGTTTCAGCAACAAATATAGTTTTTCTCGTCAGCAATAGTTTTTTAGGCATGCTTACAGAAGCACTGCACAGTGAAACCTGCCTCAGAGGCCACCTCCCTAGGGCGGTCTCATCTGTATGCAATAAAAATTTTCAGAAAATGAATTTATGATATTATCAATGAAAATTTTACCTCCAATCAGCGGACACTTTCTCTTGCGCAAGTTATTTCAAAGGCTTGCTGTTGTCCGCTTAATACAGGTTTCACTATATGTTGTAAATTAAAGAACCTCTTTACTAATTTTAATGAATTGGTTTCTAAGGCAGAGTTAAGTCGGATGATTATCCTTCGGGGAAGAGGGAAAACGAAAGGAAAATAATTTGGGTTCAACTTCTTAGGGAGATTTGGGTTTGAGGGAGATTCAGGGCGACAATGAGGGCATATCTTCCTCCGAGACACCTTCCATCTCATAAAATGAGGCAACATGCCTGGTCTTAGCCCCCCACCCTCACAAAACCCACACACGATGTAAACCTCCCTAATACTCCCCCCGTCTCTAGGATGGCGGCGAACACGTCTCGTCTGCAAAGGGGCAAATTGGAGGGAAAAAGTCGAGCGTTGAATGATTTGGGATGAAAATAGTCGTTTCTAATGTGTCAACACTTCAAAGCGAGATAATCTTTTGCCATGTGGGGCCCAGGGAACTCCTAGGGAAACTGAGGGGGCTTGGGTCTAGGGATTTTGGAGTTGCCCTCTGGATCGCATCGCAGATACTCCCAAGTCAACCGGTCAGTGAAGATGCTTTTAGCTTCAATTGACAAAGAATCCAAATCGGCTTTTTAGCTCTAAGAGTACCCATTCGTACAATTGAATGATATCTTGATTCATTTCCACCGATTGTCTGATTGCAGCAATTATTTTTTCCACTCGATTCGTTAAATATCGTGATATAATTGATACTTTTGAAATAGTGACGGTTTTCTTGGAACTTATTTCTCTAGTCACTTCTTCAAATAATGATAATAAATTCTTTGTTCTCTCGATTAAATGCCTCTCTACCGTGGAAATTCTAAATCTATCGTCAAGTCCCATTACAGCTAATACCGAGACTACCGGATTCCTATTTGTTAGCATCCTGTTTAGCATTTCATACGTAGAATTCCATCGAGTAGGCACGTCTTGTTTATTTTCAAGGTGGGGACTCCCATCCTAGTTTGTGTTTCCACTAACTTGCTCTTTGCCTTTGTGCTTTGCTTAAAGAATTGAACTATTTCTTTAACTTTACCAATTACATGTTCTATAACTTTAAGTCCTTTCTGAACTACCAAGTTCAATGAGCAGGGAACATGTCTCCACTTGTATAGCCGAATGGCTGCGGTTACATTTGCAGCATTGTCGGTAGCTACGGCTGTAACTTTATTGTTAATCCCCCATTCTGTGGCGACATTCAACAGCCATTCAGGTATATTTTGTGCGCTATGCCTTTCCGGAAATTCGGTACATGCCAGTAAACTCGAGCAAAGTTTTGTTTCATCATTGATGTAATGAGCTGTGACTGCTAAAAAACTTAAATTTTCTTGCGATGTCCATCCGTCCATCGTCAGACTCACAGCTGGGACGGATTGGAGTGTTGTTTCTAATTGTTCCTTCAAATCATTATATATATCTGGGATTAGACTATTGGATAAATTCTTCCTTGATGGAAGCTGGTATCCTGGATTAAGCATTCTTACGAAAACTTTAAATTCAGGATCATCTATGAGGCTGAAAGGATGAAATTCCTTACAAATCATTTTTGCCAACTGTGTATCCAGTAACTTGCATTTATTTAAAGGGACGGGCTTAATTATATCCACGAATGCAGTCATAGGAGTTTGACTTGCCGATTTTGTTGTTACTGAAATGGTAGAAATGGTTGTCAGTGGTAAGCAAAGAAACTCTGGGCTCTGGTGAAGGAAGGATATCACCCAAATTATAATTTCCTTCTTCCTCCAGAGTTGGGCTTAGTGCAGTTGTTAGGGATGACGAAGTTGACGACTTGGCACCGGAATGTCTTTTTAGTGGTACTGTGGGATGCCTTGACTTCAGATGTCTCCCTAGATTACACCTATAAAAGGATTTGTGTTGAAACCCTCTTGAACCTGTGATGAAACTGTGATGAAGGGCTTTTATCTGTCTTGAAACTGCCTTGAACTGTGTTGGACTCTCTTGTTCCCAAGGCAGGAGCATGTGGCTCAGTTGAAACTGCCTTGAATTCTGTCTTGATCTCACTTGAAATTCTGTCTTGAACTGCCTTGTTTTTAAGTGTGTTGGGACTGCCTTGATCATGGTTGAAACTCACTTGACTTCTTTTGATAGTTGGTTGTGGAAACTATAATTTCTGCATTGAAACGCATTTGCTTTGAGAACATTTCTCCTTATCCAATTCCTTGCTTTTGAAAAAAGTCACCACATCCCTCATAGTCTTAAAAATACCCTTGCTCCTTAAATCTACTCCATCCTTTTATTCAGTCTCCTCCCTATGTCTCCCATCAAAATAACGCTTTAAAAAGGGGTGGTCATCAGGACATGAAATTTGCTCATAATATGCTGGTTTGGGGGTGAAGGGTGGGTTTCAGAAAATTTTTATTGCCAAAAACTTTTTCAGTGAACCTGGTTTACCAAGAAAAAGTGTATAATAGTCCCAGAGAGGCTGCAATGTTGTAACGGATATTCATATGAATATTCATTCCAATGTAATTGTGCCTTTCGTCGTAATCACATTTACATGGAACGACCTGATGCACCTATGCTCAGCGAATCGTAAATGACAACTGATCAAAATTTTGGAACGCTCAGATCTTACATGCTGTAAACCGTGGCATTGGGTTTTGAATTATGCGGGTTTCTACTTGCCCCTGCCGCAGCGCCGAAGAAAGGAAGAACAATATTTTACTTACGTTTATGGCATGTATCAATGTGTATAGTGGTCCTTTTGGCGTCTTGTGTGAGAGGTGATGATGAAAAATTAACATTTTTTCCCAATCTGCGTCTCCATGAGATTGCAACAAAAACATCACCGTACACAATTGTGGAGTTCGTTAGAGAGAACTCCATCCGATGAATTCCAACGACATGGTTACTTGAGCACTAGTCGATACTAGTTGATCCCCAAATGAAGCTGATGGACCCACGGCAGTATTTACATATGTACATATGTAAATACATACATACACTGGCAGATAGGCCGAAGTGCAGCCAATTGTCACATTTTTCATTAAATACATAGTTTTTTCGTACATCGTTGTTGTAATCATAGGAGTAGCCTTATGATAGCCATTGTAATTATATTAAAATGCATAATTAGGGGCGTAGTTTAAGAGAGTCAGTCTGAATAGCTGTTCTCCTCTGTACTAGTCGTTTAATTGCAAATCTATCGTACGGAGCTAGAGGGGATGATAACCTGCTCCCCTAACGTAAATTTACTGCCATTGGTGGGTGCCCTGATTCTTAACATAAATCCTGGAAACGTCCATCTGTAGATACATTTATACATTGTAATTTTAAAATAATGCGTGTTGTATCTACTGTTTAATGTCATAATATTGCTAGTTTAAGGGACTAGATTTATTATATGTACGAATTCAGTCATAGGAGTTGTATTTTCGTCAAATGTTTTTCTGTCAATTTTTAGGAGTAGCTTATATAAGCCATTCTAATTCTATAAGTTTATTTATGTCTATTATTTTCCCAGCGTATAAGTAAAATACGTATAGACGTTAATTTCTTTTGTTTATTGCAAACGCTTTACTTGTCAAAGGGATGGGCTTAATTATGTGTGCCTACTACCAATACTGGCGTAGGAGTTTAACTTTTCCTGTGTTGTTGTTGTAATAATAGGAGTTTCTTGTATAAACTATGTATATGTAATCACTGCTGTTTTATGTGAAATTTATACTTGTTCATGTACCGATTTAAATGCTACATTGAATTTAATTAAAGCCGGTTATATAAAAGGAATTCTTCCTAGATATTTAAATGAATTTCAATGAACCACTATTATGAAAAAATTGAACTAGAACGAGATCTAAGAATAGATTCCTTAGATTGAACGACCGATTCAGGACTAGGTCATTGTATTGAAGGATGTTGCCATCTATTGTTGTTGCAAGAGGTGAGTTCGCCGAAGAGTAATGTGCATGGAATATGTAACACAGTAGAAACACTGAGAGTCATTATTTTAGAATATTAAAACTATTGAAACATTACCCTCAATGTATATTTGTGATATATATATAATAATAATAATAACCTCCGCCTGTTTTTGAATCCCCGCCACCCGTTCATGAGGTCGAGCATTTCTGGAAAGATATCTACGAAACGTCGAAGCCATTCAATGGAGACACTCCGGCCATCGCACTCTTTAAAGAGTTCTGCGACCGCCACCTACACAATGTGGATGGACCCCTTTCAGTCACGGAAAGTGACGTGAAGCACGCTTTCTCTGGCAAGAAGAATTTCGCGGCTCCAGGAATGGATGCCGTGAATAGCTTCTGGTGGAAGAAGTTCACTTGACTGAGGGACGCACGGTTCTCATTCCGAAAAAGGGAGACTTGTCCAATCCAAAGAACTATCGCCCTATAACATGTCTAAACACTGTATACAAGGCATTCACCACGATCTTGAGCGACCTTATCCTCAGGCAGATCCAGCCTGTGTGGGAGGAGGTGTACGAGCAGAGGGGGTGCAAATGAGGAATCGCGGGATGCAAGGACAACCTGCTCATTGACAGGTGCATATGTCAGGATGCCACCCGACATAAGCGAAACCTATCAATGGCCTGGGTGGACTATCGCAAGGCTTTCGACACCACTTCGCATGAGCTTCTCATTGCCCTGCTGAAGTTGATGAAAGTCCACCCAGAGGTTGTGTCCTGCATCCAACGCCTGTTACCACTCTGGAGAACGCTCTTTGTCTTGACATCGGGCAAACGGACCGTCTCCACTGAGTTGGTAACATACCACCGAGGCGTTTTTCAAGGCGACAGCTTGAGCCCCCTCCTGTTCTGTATTTCCCTCCTCCCCCTCTCCTTCAAGCTGAGGCGAGGCCGAGGATACATGTGCGGCATTCCTGGTGACAGGAAGCACAAGGTCACCCATTTGTTTTACATAGATGACCTTAAACTGTATGCTTCCAACGCCAAAGAACTGCGCGTTGCACTGGACACCGTACATCAATACAGTGAGGCTATAGGGATGGAATTCGGATTGGACAAGTGTGCATCCATCCACCTGGCGAAAGGAAGAATATCGGAGGACAAGGAAGACTCGCAACTCGTTGACGGGAACGTCGTTCGTCATCTGCAAGATGACGAATGCTACGAATACCTCGGCGTCCCCCATCGTTGAATGCAGGAGGTAGCAGCAGTGAAGGAAAGACTCACCGCCAAGTACAAACAGACTCTCAGAAAAATCTGGAGTTCTGAGCTGTCTAGCAAGAACAAGGTTCTTGCCACGAACATGTTCACGGTTCCGACACTGCTGTACACCTTTGGATGCATGAAATGGAATGTCAACGAGTTGCAAAACCTCGATCGGGGAACGAGGAAGATGCTGACCATCTATAGAAGTCTTCATCCGAAATCTTCCGTCGCCAGATTGTATCTCCCTCGCAGTGTAGGCGGTAGAGGTCTGTTGAGCCTGGAGTGTCTACATAACAGAGTTGTCTTGGGTACAGTTTGCCGTGTGTTCAACAGCACGGACCCCCTGCTCACTCTCGTAAGGGAGCATGATCATGCCCGGGGGGGGTTCCTCTTCCAGGCGGCGAAGAGGGAAGCGGACGAAATCGGTCTGGACATTGACCTGTCATCCGACGGTAACGACAGTGGCACGTCAATCGTGTCACTGAGGGCAGACGTCTTAAAGCTCGAGGTCAAAAAGGCTGAGCAGAAGACCTTGCTCAAGACACATACCGATAAGCCCATGAATGGATGTTTCTACCAAAACATGGAAAAACATGGGCTATCGAAGGAGCTGACGTTTGCCTTCCTTTGTTCCGCAGGTCTTAGGTCCGAAACAGAGGGTTTCGTTCTCGCGTGCCAGGATGGTGTCATCAACAGACTCGTGTACCACCGAATGGTATTCAAGGCGGAGGTGGCGGACACGAGAAGCAGAGCGTGCCGAGCCAAGCCGGAGACTTTGAGTCACCTTCTCTCCGGCTGCAGTTATTACGTGCAGTCAGCGTATTTAACTAGGCACAATGCAGCTCTGTGGGTGTTGTATTTCCACCTTCGACATCATTACGTCATCGACGAAGTACATGTGCTGCCCCATGCCCCTGGAGATATTGAGTCCATCGTGGAGAACGACAAAACAAAAATCTGGTGGAATTACTCATTCACCACCACCAGGCAGTTGGAGGCGAACAAGCCTGACATCGTTCTCCTCGACCGCCGATCACATTCCATGTTCGTAATTGAGTTTTCAGCTGTTCGAACTTCGGCAGATGTACCCGAGACACTCTGTAAAACTAGTAGTCCTAGTCATAGGTGTGCTCGGTGGAATCAAGGGCTTGCTGATACAGAGCATCAAGTGTATTCCTGCTTGCGTGGCACAGGCGGAATCACTTGCAGCCCACATGCAGAAGGCCGTCCTGTTGGGGTCGCTCCGTCTGCTTCGTAAGCACGACCCGAACGCAGCATAGCCACTGATCCGATGGGTTAATCGGAAGCTGCTACGAACTCTGCACCGCCCCTCTCGAGTTCACGGCCATTATGACGGCAAGGAAACCCGATGTTTTCTGGGGACTCGGAGGGGAAGGTTACAGAAGTAACAAGAAATAATAATAATAATAATTTTTATTTGTCCAAGAATCTTACAAAAAGATATAAGACACGTCATATAATAGTTAACAATAGATAATGAATTTTAAAAATTGTAGGTGCACAGCAGAGTTGTACGGCATATCATATGGAAACAGTGAATGCATAACAGGAAAAAGCAATACTTGAGTTTCACAAGAACAATGTTTTCATTGCAGAGTAACAATATTCATTTTGTTTAAATTGCATCCAATTAATATTCACTCACAGAGAAATAGAGCTTATCAAGAAGGAATTTTATCGCCTTTTTTTTAAATGACATAAATGAGTCTGTATTTTTTAATTTACATGGAAGTTTATTATAAATCCTAAGACCCACTTCACGAGGGCCCAATTTTGCCCTGTTGGTCCGTATGGAATTGTAATGACAATTTTTCATGTTCCTAGTTTCATAGCTGTGCAGATCACAGTTTGCTGCAAACTTATTGAGGTTTTGTCTCATAAAAAGTAAAATTGATAATAAATATACGCAAGGAAATGGGAGGATGTTGAGGTTTCTAAAAATGGGCTTGGAGGGTGCATCTTAAGGTTTTTTACCATAATTCTTACTGCTCGTTTTTGTGAGGTAAAAATCTTTTTAGCATGAGATGATGATCCCCAACAAATTATATTATACGACATGCATGAATAAAATACACCATAATACAATGTGAGGAGGATATTTCTGTCAACAGAGTTTCTAAGATGGCGTAAAAGATAACATATGGAGCTTAGTTTATTGGCTAAGACCTCAATATTCCTCTTTCAAGACAAATTTGAACTTAAGTAAGTACCGAGAAAGTTAGTATAGGGCACATCCTCAATGGACTTCTTATCAATTCTCACTAAAATGCTTTCAAACTGATTACTATTGCATCCAAATTGAGCAATGTGTGACTTCTGAATATTTAAATTCAGTTTGTTATCAAGACAACATTTAAGGATGTTTTCATTTGCTGTTGTGGAGTTCGTAAAGATGCTATTTAGACTTGGAGCAGAAAGTAAAACATTTGTATCATCAGCGTATAGTATGACTTAGGCACCATGAAATTGCTGAAGGATAATGTTAAATCATTTATATAAATGAGGAATAGGACTGGGCCTAGTACAGACCCTTGAGGAACTCCAACAGAGGTGGAAGTTAAGCTAGAAGAGTATCTGTTTCCATTTATTGAGAGCGATACAGATTGCGTTCGATCACTGAGGTATGAGTTAAGCCATTGGTTTGCAATACCTCTTACTCCCAGGTAGCTAATTTTGTTGAGGAGGTAAGAGTGATTTCCAGAATCAAACGCCTTGGAAAAATCATAAAAAATTCCAATGGTCTTCAGTTTTTGGTCGAGTGAAGATGATATAAAATCAGTGGCTTGAAATAAAGCAGATGTAGTGGATCGGTTTTTTCGGAATCCATGCTGATTTGAAGACAATAAGGCATGCTTTTCCAAGAATGACATTAATTGATTGCAGAAAACTTTTTCAAATACTTTAGATAGGACATTTTGTAATGCAATAGGTCTATAATTATTTAAATTGTTATAGCAGCCTTTGTTCTTATACAACTGGACAATTTTATAATGTTTGAGAGAGGTGGGGAAAATCCCTTGTCTTAAAGATTCATTAATAAGAAATAGAAGAGGTTCTTTTATACAACTGTAAGATAGATATAATATTCTCCCTGGAATGTCATCTGGACCAGAAAAATTTTTGCTGGCAAAAGATGAAATTATGGATCTTAGTTCAGGTTCAGTACAAGGTCGGATGAAGAATGAAGAAGCTAAATGAGGTAGATTAAAGAACATTTCTGTGGAAGAGGTATGAGGAAGGGTTGTTGGTGATTTTAATGTGAAAGGGTTGTTGAATTTATTGGCTAAGTCTGAGCATTTAATATGTAAATTATCCTCTGACTGAGAGACATCAGGGAGAATACGATCATGAAATTTTCCCGTTGACTCACGTATAATGTCCCAAGACACTTTGGATTTATTATTTGATGCAAGAACCCTATCATTGTTATAGGACTTTTTGGCATGTTCCAATATTCTCCTGTAATACTTTTTATGAGTTACGTATTCAGCAAGCAAAAGTGGAGAATTACAATGCTTAACTCTGGCTGAAAGTTTTTTGAGAGTAGCAGAAAAGTGGCGAATTTCGTCAGTCACCCAAGGTTTTTTCTTAGATGCCAAATTTCTTCTCTTAGGATGGAGGGGGAAGGCAACATTGAAACTATGCTGAAGATAGTCATGAAAATGTTGAAATTTTTCATCGAAGGAACTTCCATTATATACTTGAGACCAATCATGAAAATCTAGCTGAGATATAAAGGAATCATGGTTTTCTTTTGAGTAGACTCTGGAGAAATGTGTATGATTACTGCATAGAAATTGGCCGACACTGATTAATGACAATAAAGGTAGATGATCAGATATAGTTGAGTCAAGAACTTCAGTCATTACATGATTTGCGTCTAGGTTACAAATGATATTGTCCAATAAAGACACTGAATTTGATGTGATTCTGGTAGGCATAGAGGTGATAGTTGGCAAAAAATTATATGATTTAAATAAGTGCATAAAGTCGCGAGTTGAATTATTATCAACAAGTAAATTACAGTTAAAATCACCAGTAAGAATGATGGAGTCATCACTTCCTCTGCTATATAGATCATCAAGCAAACAACGGAGTTTATCTAGGAACACTGAGAAATTACCAAGTGGAGATCTATAAACACTCACTACGAACAGTTTCTTATTGCTACTTAAAGACAAACAGGTCACACAGCTTTCAAAGGTTTTCTCTTCATTTAAATGGATGCAAGAAGATTGACTAGATGCAATCGTACAATCAGATTTTACAAATGTTACAACGCCGCCATTTTTGTGAATAGTACGTACATAGGCATCGGCGACGATGTATCCAGGAAGATAAAAACAGGCAAGTTCATCTTTAACCAACCAATGCTCATAAATACACAAAACATCTGGTTTATGGTCGTATATTAAAGTTTCAAGTTCAACGAGTTTATTTCGCAAGCACTGAATGTTCAAATGTAAAACGGAAATCGCGTGGTCCAGGTTATATTTACCAACGGAACACAAGAGAGATGGTGGATAGTTTTGTCAAGATTTGTCTTCAACAGAATCAGAGTTAATAACATTTGAATTTAGCTCTGCAAAGAAATTTCTCTTTTAACGAAACTTGTTCACCACAGCACCGTCCGGCCAGTGTATAGGGTTAAGTATTTGTTCTACATTACTGGAATCGACTCCAATTCTAAAGGAGCCAAAAGAACTTTCCCTCCCATCCACTTTCTCCACATAATCACAGGATATACCAATGTTATTGAGAACATGATTAATTACCTTGTCATTTGTCGTGTTTTTACAATTACGACCAACAAAAATGGCGACCGTCCTCTTGGCCGGGTGTAGAAAAGACGAATTCTTGGTGTCTTCATCATTTCTTTCCTTCCCTCTTCCTTTCACGATGTCATCGCTTTTTTTCTCAGGGAGTTTAACTTTCAGGGATTTTTGTTTGGAAGATGAAGAAACGGCTGGAATGTTAGATTTATCACTTAGGCTGCTACGCAACTGTTTGTGTTGATTCCGACGACTTCTTTGGCCATCTGCTTAGGATCTACTGCAGTTTTTTTCGTATCACACACGTTATCTTTCATATTAGGTAGCGGTAACGTAGGTTGCACCATTGTAAAGTCAGTTTTTAGTTTGCATATCTCTTCTTTTAGAAATTCGACGTCATCGGCCATTTGTGGAAGATGAATGGTGTTCACTCAGCAAGAAACACATTTCCAAAACATGCAATTAGAGTTGTTTAGAGCTTTCAGGCAAAAATCATTCAGTCCTGTGCATTTTTGGTGGAATACATTCGCGCAAAAGCCACAAAAAATAGGTTTTTCCTTCAGATCGACAAGATTATCACAGATCGCACAAACCAAGTTTTTCACCTGAGCCGCCATCTTCCAGAAAGTCCTTTATGTATATTCAACCAGCAAAAATTTTTCATTCTGAATATTATTGAATATGGACATAACACCAACAGAAAACCTTTGTTTGATATACCAATGTACCAGTTGAAAACTGGAATGTTCTCCTAATTACATTGAGTAAAATGCATTATTGTATGATAAGCAAAATAACACAATGCTATGTCATATTAACTGGGGCCACATCACCTAAATTCAAATCCTTGTTTTGTAAATGATATGTGTAACTTATTTTTTCCACATTAAATTTATTATAACAAGAAGATCTAGGTTTTGATGAAACTTAGGGTGTTCTAGCTTCGTCTAAACCTAAGTTATATGGAACTAACTAAGAAACCAACTAAATTAGAAACAGAATGCAATGCAGAAACATTTACAATGCTAAGCAAATTCCACGAAGTCACACCTGAGACTATGGAACAAATCCTTGCTGGTGAAAAAAGTCGCTATTCTTTGAATGATTATTTAGACGAGGAAATGTAATGCAAGTGCTGTATATTGATAATTGATGGTGCTACTTTCATGAGTGGAGGGATATTAGATAGTATTTTGTATTTACCTCTTGCTCGTAATGTATTATTTTGTCATCTTATTTCTTCAAGTTTTGTGACGAGACACCAATTTACTTGTAGCTGCCTCCAATATCCTTTAAATGTTATGATAATTAAATTGTTATGCAATGGATTTCTGTTTAAAATAAAAAAGTACTTGATTCTGCCAGCTGAGATTCAGATATCTTGTGCTAAATTCACAAAGCTGTCATGAAATATTATTCGCTCAGATTTTCAGTGTGTTCACTTTGCACTTTGACATTCTTCATGCAGTCAACGTTGTGTGTGTCATTTCCATGAACTGCAATACCATTGTAAGGAGGTAAACCTTACCTTGATTTGAGCCCTCCTGCCAGAAGTAGGTTCATGCGCCGCCTCCATAGGGATTATTCTCACGAGTTATCAATGTCATTGTGATTGTTCCCCAGGCATCGGAGAGTGTAGCCAAGCTGGCCATAGTTCAGATGAGCAAGTGGATCAAGGGTGGGGACGTGCCATGTGGTGGGTTCCAGATGCCGGCCAACAAGTTGCCAGCTCCACCACAGCAGTGGTACCAACCTTCTCTCCCCTCCCACCCCCCTCCTCCTCCCTTTAACCCCTTTCAGTCCAACCAGCAGCCAAATTGGACGTCAGCCGGCAACATCTACCACAAGTTGAACTGGAGAGGTTTGTCGCCTTTTTTCCTTACCTGTGAGACATCAATGTGACCAATGTTGGTGAAGTTAGGAGCCTCCTGGTACAAATGGTAACCACTAGTGCCAAATTAATGTGTTCACCATGCATCAGGAAATAAGATTCAGTTATGTGGACCACCACCAGCTGTGAAAGCATCCATGTGCATTAAATTGTCCAGTCTACTTTGAGATAAATTGTCCACTGCAATTCTTACCTTTGTGATTAACTTAAACTGAAAGAGGTGCCAATAGCTTTATTTTCTTGTAGCATTTGAAAATTTACTAGGAATTTCTTTTCAAAACAGAGAAACTAACAGAGAGTTTATACTAATTGTGTAGTTGTTTTCTCTCAGGTATTAAACCATGTGTAACTCAAGTCCTATTGTAAAATCCCAAATGTGGTACAAAATGTCAGTGCGAAATAGTGACTCCTCTTAATTGATTGTAGAGCCCTCGGAGCAGCCTGGTGATTGGCGGAGGAGGCAGAACCAGTGGCAGAACATTCGATCACCCTCTCAGGCAATCTACGGTTCGCACAAATTTGCAGGGCAGCCTCCTTACAACCCCTTCCTACCACAGCAGCCTAACCATTCACCCTTGAGTGGTGCCCACATGTGGAGGCCTCCACCCCCGATGCCACTGCCAATACAACGACCCCAGGCTGTGGAGGGGGTGAATGGAGGCTCTGCAATGGGTGGGTCGAGCAACCCATTCGTACCACTGCAAGCGGTGCGTGCTCAGATGAGTGCCACTTCCTCCCCCCACGACAAGCTGAAACAGGGCCCACGCCGGCATCCGCCACCGAGGGAGTCTGGCAAGACGGTAGCCGAGAGCCCTCTGGCATCTAATTTGGCACGGCCAGCATCGTCAAAGAAGGGGAAGGGGGGTGTGTGTAGCAGTGCCGAGGATTTGGGGAGCAGTGAGTGCACAGTGAGTGGCGCTGGGCTGAGCGAGGGTGGTGGGCCGCTGACTGGGGCGAGTGACAAGGAAGTGAAGGGTGGACGCAAGGAGGCAAAAGCAGTGTACGTCCCGCCTCACGCCCGCAAATCTCGCCTGGCCATCAAGTTTGGAGCGGACGAGTGACTGAACGTCCGCTTTTAATTTCTGTGTTAGTCTGTGGTGACGAAGGGAGGAGAGTATGTGGAGTGGGGGATGTGTGTTTGTGGGACAGTTTTTTATCAAAAAAATTGGCGGGTATTTTTTGAAACGTGGGAGAAGTGATCAGTCATGCTCTTCTTGACATTGCATGTATAAAAACCATTGTATAAATATCTTTTCATATTTTAATCCAAATCTTGGACGAACTAAGAAATTGATCAGGAGGATTTCAAGGTCATTTCATGACTTCCGTGTAATTTTAAGTGTGGTTTAGTTTTATTAAAAAGCTTTTATCGTTTGGAGGTGATTTATTGCTTTAAACTCTAGCTAAATATTTTCCTCATTTTAGTAGTGGGATTTCACTTATACGTGAATCCACTATGATGAAACCTTTCCTGACTTCCTTGAAACCTTTCCTGACTGAACTTATTTTCCAATTGCAAAGGGAATGAGACATTTCAATGTGATCATCAAACTAAATCAGGTTGGAGTGTTAGATTTTTGGCTTCCAATGCAGACTTAATAGATGGTATTGGGGTGCTGGTAGTTTGGAGGAGGTAATGATTAAGTTTTGCAATTACAAACTGTAATTTCAGTTGTTTGAGGCAAAACATAATTCATCGTAAGTAAAAAAATGGAAAAAATTCCTCCTTTCAATGGGGGAGATATTTCTTTTTGGTGCCATTGATCGTACGAATGATGGAATAAATGGTTTCTGTTCTATTTATTAAGCAAAGTCTACATTATATTTAATGTTGTGTCGTGTACTCTCTAATCGTGATTCTTACACTGTTCATTAACTTTTAACACTAGAAGCGCCAGAGCAGTCATTTTGATCATTTTTGAATTTCAAATGTTCCCCTTTTCCTTAACGATGGTAAAAAATTCTTTATATCTGGTGACTTTTAATGAATTTTTATCCTACATTACAAAAATTTTGATTCTCGGCTCCATGATTTATGATATAATTGTTGATATACCTTAAAGTGCCAGAGCGGTGATTTTGACTGGTTTTTCTAAATTTTCACCGTATTATTTGTATCCTTACCGTTAAGATTTTTTTTCTGGTATAATGAAGAGCAGTTGCGTTAACGGATTGAATCCACAACTGATTTTCTGCATGTTTCTATAGAATTTTCCTTTTTTCAATTATTATGCAATTATATAACAGGATTATCGCATAGACTTTCTCAGAATTTTCTCAGAGAATACACACAAAACCACGTGGAAATAGGCCCAGAATTCTGTTTTATTCTGGAAGTTCCGAGATGTGCTGTTTTCCACCTCACTCTTCGTCCCTTTTTTTTATCCCTACACAGTCAGTGGAGCTTTGATTGAAAGTGGTTCATTTGCACCAGCAGTCGGAACTCAGCACTTAGGTAGGGATGAACTAAATGAGTGGGTTGTGACCCCCAAGTGGCGTAAACACAATTGGTAGGCTTGCGAGTCAAAGTATTTCAAAAGAAAATCTAGGACTATTACCACAAGCCAAACAAAGAATGTCTAAATAGAAAGTATCTAGTCCTTGGCGTTTATTTATTGATAATGTTTTCTCCAGCATATCAAAGTATGCACTGAAGCAGAAGCAGTATGCTTGGGTGAGGCAGATTCAACCACAACTGTTGAGGAAATTGAAGCTATTTTTGCCATAATGTACGCATGAAGAGCATATGGTTGTGGTTCGTTAGATTATGATATGCTATGGTGTAGTGAATGGGGGCCAGTGTATTTCTCTTAGCCAGTGTCACGAAGCTGATTTCACTCGCTTATGAAGTACTTACGTTTTGCTGTTCAGAGTACAAGATCTCAGCATCTCACTACAAATAAATTTGAATTAACGTCCAAAATATGGACTTTGTAACAACAACTGCTTAGCTTATTATAGTCCAAGTGAATATATCATGGTGGATCAGCAGCTTTTTCCCACTAAAGCTAGGTGTAGATTCATACAGTATACGGCAAATAAACCTGACAAATTTGAAATAGTTTTGGGTATTAGCAATGTTAGTTTCAAATATTTCTGCAATGGGTTTCAGTATATGGTGAAAGATTAGTTGCAACCACTGACTAAAGTCTCCCCGAAAATGTTGTATTACAATTATTGCATCTGTGTCAGTCAATCAGGTGTCATCATGCTTTTATTTAAACCATTACTTTGGCTATTCTAACAGCAATACAGTAAATTTCTAGTATGCAAAATTTGCATAATAGAATGTTATACCTTTCACAAGAAAATTGTATTGATGCATACAATATGTACTAAATAATGAAGGAAAAACCACTTATCACTCCTAAAATTTGCAATTTTGGAACCCTGCCAGCTGTTGACAGTCTTCAAATTTTATATCGAGTAGAAGGCCATTATTACGAGGGCGGGCTATATTGAGAAGACCATTATAGCAAGTGATTATTTGGCCATTATTGGTCACAATTTTAAACATATAATTATGGAGTTGGTTGGTTATATTACGATTATTGGCCATTTCTGACAGACTGCCATAACGAGTCTGTTTCACCATGATTGTAGACTGGGACGCATAACCTGCGGGGTTCATTTGTTGCACATAAGACTAGGACAGGTATAAAAAGTTTTGGTAATTCACTTGGAATGGAAAAACAAACTTGAATGGAAGAACACCTAAGTTTTTTTTGTATGAGCTCGCACATTATGTAATAGAGACTCCCTGGTCTTTGAGGGGGGAGAAGTGGGAGAGTGGAGAGTAGACAGAGGTAGAATAGTTAAGAAATGGGTTTTGCTGCACGCCATTTCAACGGAAAACGCGGCCAGAAGTGCTTCGCTACAGTTATTTAGGTAACCCTGATCTACTTCCTGAGGTTCGCTGCTTTTTATTACAAGTGTTATTATGGAAAAGAAAAGAAAGCCATTGGATTTGACTAAGAAATTGGAATTCAAACGACAAAATTACTGCTGCCTTTAAACTTGGAAATACCACGGGGAGTAGTAGAAACTGCAACCGGAAGAAAATGTTCCATTAGAATCAGTGTTATTTGAATGGCCCTCCCTGCAATTGGAGATCCATCAGTGGAACAATTCTAAAAGCAGAAGCTGAAGAATTTGCACAACGGACAAACAGAAATTTGATCACTACTGATGATCTCTGTTAATTGATTTCAAAGGGAAAGAGGAGGAGAGGAATTTCTCCTCATCATATTAGTGGTGATAGTACTCATGTATAGTGCTCAAGCTGTGGAGAAATTCAATTATTCTAATTCAATTATACTCAATTATTAAAGAAAAAAGTCCATTCTAAACTCAATACAGTGTATTATAACATATTACAACCGTCACTGCATCATTTTTATTGAATTCTATTTGAAGAGTGTTAACAATAGACAAAGATGTAATTTTTATCGTATAGCGACGTATTCATTTTGAATTTCCTAGCAATTATATTCGAATGCAGATATTTGTTAATCAAATTTTCGCTCACCGTGAAGAATTTTCTGATGTGAGAGAGTTAATAACAGGGTATGTAAAAGCAGAGGTTTGTGAAGAGGTTCATTTAAAACGGCGCATTTAATGTAAGCGAAACGTGGATCGAAGGATCATGGATTCCTCTTATTCGTCAAACAAAACAGGGACGAAAAAAGGAAAAACGAAGGAAAGGAGATAGCGGGAGGTTTAAAAGAACAAACAAAAAAGGGCTCACGCTGGTGCGCACGAACATCCCGCCCACGTGAATTTCGGTGAAATTCGCTTAAACACTAAACAAATTCTATTCTATGTCCTATCCATTGTTGGGTATGGGGTTCTATAGCTTCACTTCCAGAGGCCCATCTGGAAGACTTACTACAGGATGAGGGTTAGGCCATGGATAAGGAATAAGGAAATTAGAAGGTAATAACTGAAAATTAACGCGCTACTTGCGACAAAGAAAATCAAGTCTTAACTCTGAACACTAAACGAAACTATTCTGTAGTTGGTAGAGGCACCAACTTCACCACCGGTCTTTTGAATTCACCCGATGAACACTGTAACTCCGCGACTCTAACAACGCCCGTGGAATCAGGGAATGTTTGAATAACACGCCCCGTTCTCCACTGAGAAGGGGGGAGGTTCGGATCGCGTATTAAAAACAACTCACCGATCTTAACATTCGGAGGCATTTGCGTCCATTTCGCTCGCTGCTGTAAGGTATGTAGATATTCCCGCGACCATCGACGCCAGAAGTGGCGATAAATTTGTTCCACCAGTCGCCACCTAACGGGAAGCGGAGTATATTCGTCTGAAATGTGGCCAGGCAGGCCTATTAGTGGACGGCCTATCAAAAAATGACCAGGCGTTAGGCAATCTATCTCCGAGGGATCAGATGATATGGGAGTTAACGGTCGAGAATTTAAAACAGCTTCTATCTTACAAAATAACGTCCCGTATTCCTCGAAGTTTAGAGTATGACCATGAAGAAATCGGCGCAAATGGTACTTTACTGATTTTATACCAGCTTCCCATAGTCCGCCAAAATGTGGCGCCGAAGGAGGATTGTACTTCCACTGAATACCCGACGCAGGAGATATTGAAGACAAAGCTTCTTTATGAGGAGCTGATCTGATCAAGTGGTACAAATCCGTTAAAAACTTATCTGCTCCCACGAAATTGGTGCCGCAATCAGAATGTATCACGCGCGGGGTTCCTCGGCGTGCAATGAATCGTTGAAAGGCTGCAATGAATGCGGGAGTGGATAGCGACGTAACCAATTCCAAATGTACCGCCTTTGAAACAAAACAAACAAATAAACATAAGTAGGCCTTTCCCAAGGAGGCATTTCTCCGGTTACTAAGCTTGTAGGAGAATGGACCCCCATAATCCGTTCCCACATAAGAAAACGCCGGTTGCGGCACAACTCTAGCAGTCGGAAGGTCCGACATAATTGGATGCAAAGTCGCTCCACGATAGCGTGAACAAATAGTACATTTTAGTATCTCCGATCTAATGAGGGTCCGAACTGAAATAATCCAGAACTGCCTACAAATTAAGGCTTCCACTACACGTGGACCACCATGCAGAGATACCAAATGGTAATGGCGAATGATAAGAAGTGAAAGATGACTGTCTTTAGGAAGTAGCATAGGGTGTTTGCCTAACGACGGTAACAAGGAATAGGCAAGTCTACCGCCTACCCTAATTATTCCATCGTCATCCAATATGGGACGAAGACGAGCGATGCTGAGCGGCAGGCGATTGCCTTTGTGAAGTGAGTCAATAATAGATTCGAAGTGAAAAAGTTGTTCCAATTTCACCAACCGAAATAGAGCTTTAGTCCACTCAGATCCTACAATCGGCAATTCTGTACTTCTTCGCTCCCCTTTTGTCGCCCCAATGAATCTCAAAATATACGCCATCACCCGAACTAGTCTCACATAGGATGAATAAGTTTTCATCCAATTCCGAAGATATTCTTGATCCTGAACCAGACAGATCAGAGAAACAGGTGCTTTCAATTCAGGAAAATCAGGTGCAAACTTTTGATTAGAGCATTTAAATGACCACTGAGCATCATCATCCTTCAGAAAGCTTGGTCCCTTCCAATAAAGATCGCACGAGAGCAGCTGTCGAGGCGTAAGTCCGCGCGATGCACAATCTGCGGGATTCCTTGAGGTATCAACATGATTCCATGACGAAAGCGGAATCGTGTCAAGAATCTTTAGAATTCTGTTTGCCACAAATGTTTTCAGCAAGTGTGGAGGCAACCGCAGCCAGGCTAGAACAATTTGGGAGTCAGTCCAAGCATAAATTTTAGTAAGGTTAACTTTCTCGCGCAGTGAGGATGATAGGCGGGTCAATAATTTTGCCAATAAAAGGGCTCCCAACAATTCTAATTTTGGGATGGTCAACGATTTTAAAGGAGCTACTTTAGTCTTGGCTGCCAGGAAATTAACCTTCCTTTCTCCTGAAGTCTGTATTATTTTCAAATAAACCACCGCACTATACCCCTTTTCGGATGCATCGCAAAATCCGAGCAAGTGGTAATCGGAAGGCGACTGCGAACAAATGTAACGGGGAATTCGAATGTGCTCTAGGTGATGGCTCTGTGACACAAAATTATCCCATTGGTTCTTTATTCCCTCCGGAAGAGGATCGTCCCATGACACCTTTGCAAGCCACAATAACTGCATCAATGATTTGGCCCAAAATACTAAGGGAGCTAAGGCCCCTATAGGATCGAAAATCCTTGCGATGTTCGACAAAAGTTTCCTTTTCGAGTTGACGATAGTATCAAAATTCACATGATAAGACAGTGTATCATCTTTGGGTGACCAAAACAAACCTAAAACCTTCAAGGAGGAAAGTTCTGCAGTGTCAAAATAAGACTTCGTCACGCATTCCTCCTCTGAAAGATTGGCTAGTAACTCTGAGGAATTACTGGCCCACTTTCCTAAAGGAAATCCGCCGGAGGAAAGCAAACCAATTAGTTGGCGCTGTAATTCCAAAGCATCAGACAGTGAGTCAGCTCCCGTAACTATATCGTCAACATATGTATCGCGTCGGAGTACTGCCGCAGCACGTGGGAACTTGTGTCCCTCGTCCTCAGCCAATTGATTTAAAACACGAATGGCCAAAAAAGGCGAAGAAACTATCCCGTAAGTAACGGTTTGCAATTCAAAATCCACGAGTGAAACAGAAGGATTGTCTCGCCACAAAATATGTTGGTAACGACAATCATTCGGATTGAGTCTAATTTGGCGATACATTTTAGTGATGTCAGCTATAAACGCTATAGCATGCGTTCGAAAACTTGTTAATATATCAAAGATATCACCCTGAAGCTTTGGGCCGGTCAACAATACATCATTCAGTGATTTACCTGATGATGTGCGCGCCGAGGCATCAAATACCACTCGAATCTTTGGGCCGTCTGCTGAAGACTTGCAGACAGCATGATGCGGCAAATAATACAAACCTCGACCTTGCGATTTAGACATATGCCCCAGTGATTCGTATTCTTTCATAAAATCAGAATATTTGCCTTGCCATTTCTGATTGAGTCGGCGTTCCGAATTAATCCACCGCGAGGCCGCGTGAGAATAGGATTCCCCTAAGGGAGGAGGAAATTCCTTGAAAGGCAGTGAAACGACATATCTTCCACTAGAATCTCGGTGATGAGTGCTTTTGAATAATTCCTCACATCGTAATTCCTCCGGATCACGATTTATTTCAGCCGACACATCCTCTACCTCCCAAAACCTTTTCAAAACATAAAGAATATCTCTCTCTTCAGACACAGCGAAAGACCCAGCGTTATCCGAATGTGATTGTGATATAGATTGGATACTTCCCATAATCACCCATCCGAAAATTGACTCAACAGCAACTATGTCTGAATTTGATAATTTCTTCCGCCCACCAAGAAAAAGGTGGGGAAATAAATCCATCCCCAGCAGGAAATCCACGGGCGATGGTTTATCAAACGCCGGATCTGCGAGGGGAAGATTGACAAAACCTTGAAAAATAGAAGAGGGAAGAGGAGCGGTCGGAAGTTTATTCATTACTTTCGGAAGGACCACGGCATTTGTGCGTAGCATAGGCGATGACGCATTCCTAGGAACAAGCGCACAGGAGACAAGTCCTTCAGGCTTTCTCAATGGTGTTTGAGCTAGGCCAAAAAGTTTGCCCTGATAATCAGCTACGGTCAACCCCAGGCGTTCGACGGCAGCGGAGGAAATGGCGGAGATTTGCGACCCGGAGTCAATCAAAGCCCTAATGGGCTTCAGAGTCCCATTTCCCGCTTCAATTAATACAACTGCTGTTCCCAAGATGACTGTCCGCGAAAGATCAGTTTGAGCGATCGAGGAGTATATCGCGGAAGGCGAGGCCGCCCGGGAAGACGAGGCCGCCCGTGAAGATGACTCAAGAGGCGAAGGCATGGCTGAGCCGGAATTATTCACAGAACCATGTGGCTCACGACCACTCCTGTTCTCAAGAGCTGAATGGGGGAGCACCCGAGTTGAATTGGTGCGCTCCTGCAGTTCACCAGGCGGGTGAAGAGTCGTGTGATGATAACGCTTACATTTTTGACAGCGCATATTTCTCTCTTGACATTTCGGGGCCCAATGGCCTGGGCGCAGGCAGTTAAAACACAATTTTCTCGAACTAGCAAAATCAGAGCGGGCAGCAAACTCCAAATTTAAAAATTGGGAACATTGGAACAACGAATGCGAGCCAGAACAAAATAAGCACTTATCACGGGCGAATGCATTACTGTGCCTCTTAGGTGACGTTTCCCGAACGGAGACGGGCAGCGAAAACTGTGGAAAATGTCGCTTAGTGCGAGGGGTTATATCCTTTGAAATGCTACCACCCGAGGTTTGGAGAATTTTAATTTTTTTCTTCACAAAATCAATTAGTTGACTCACCGAAGGAAATAATTCCCCCTCCAATGTTTCCTCAAAATGGGACAATGTATCAAAGTCCACAGCCCGAACTGCCAATCGGAAAAGAATAAATTCACCCAAATTTGGAATGTTTAAAGTATTCAATGCGGCATGCATCTCAGAAAATGTGGTCACAAATAGCTGCAACGAAGATAATTCTCTGGAAGATGCTGTCGAAAACCCCAAAAGTTTATCGAGATAACTGAACCCGAGCACTCTGGGATTATCAAAATAATCATTCAATTCCTTCCACGCGGATGAATAGTGTATGTCGCCAAATGGGACGGAAGAAATTAATGCAAGAGCCTTGCCTTGCAAGGCTGACTTCAAGTAGGAAAACTTCTCAATGCGAGAAATGTCCTCTCGTTCATGTATGACTGCTCTGAATAAATCGCGGAATGCGGGCCATTAAGAAACTGCCCCAGAAAACTTAGGCACTTCGATTATTGGAAGCCTACTTTTCTGCATCGGCACTGAATGGGAAGTAGCACCTGCATCGTCAGCTTGATTTTCAGAGATACGGGCAAACACCGAAAGAATGAAATAAAACATGTCTTCTACCTCCTTGGCGTTTTCCAAATCAGTAGAAAAAACTTCCATCCAGTTATTAATGCAGCAGTATTCGAGGATTTCATTCTGCGCTCCCAGATAAGATTGATGTACCTCTTTCAAATGTGAACACCGAATGAGAAACGCTGCATATTTCGCATGGGTAGAAATTTCAGCCAGTTGCAATCTACTTAACTCGCCCGCTAAAGAATAGGCGGTCAAGATAGTTACCTTAAACTGGTCTCTTTTGAAGCGAAGTAGCTTGATTTGAGCGTCAAAAGCCTCTCTGGTGACGGCCATTTCGGTTAATTAAGTTAAAACCGGCACCTAAGTTGCACACGAATTTCAAATTTATTAAACTATATTATGAATTATCCCCTTATCATTCCTGATTCCCGAGTTTCGGCACCATGAACGCTCACGCATACGGGACCACGGAGGATCGTACGCACCGCGTGATAAAAGGAAGGAAGGGTACACGGAATGAAAAAACAGGGGAAAGAAAAAGAATGGGGAATAAGAGGACGCTCACCTGATATGCCGCCGCTGCACCTCCGACAGACCATCGCCGGAGCGAACGCGTTTCCTTGAAGCACACATGCACAGCTGCCGATGCGATCTAGTCTCTCACTGTCTCCGGGAGCATAAAAAAAAACTTCTGGGCGCTACCTTCTTGAGCGCCCTCTTATTCGTCAAACAAAACAGGGACGAAAAAAGGAAAAACGAAGGAAAGGAGATAGCGGGAGGTTTAAAAGAACAAACAAAAAAGGGCTCACGCTGGTGCGCACGAACAGTTTTCCTTGCACAATCAACCAACGCGGTTGAAAACCCGGAAGACCTTAATGTTCGACAACACAGAAATGGTCGTAAGTTATGTTACCCACACGAAGAGCGTTCCTGCAGATGCAAAGGCCGTTTTCGAACTTGGCAAATCTAGCATCTTGCCTTGAAACCTAGTACGCATCGAAAGCTATGACGTCATGGACAAGTCATCACCAAGCGCTTGTTCACTAGCTATCGAGGAAAGATACCAAGTCAACGAAAAAGGAGACTTGCTATGCTTGCTAGGTTTCAAGTTCGAACTCGGGGTGTGATGATATGGGCTTGTACGGAAGATAGAAGTGAAGAAACTTTCAAATGGATACTATTTCATCATTACTACGTACAATTGTGTGATATTTATTATTTTTTTGCGGAAAAATCGATGAATTCGTTATATTTAAAGGCTTTTCAAATGTGAATATACTGATAAAAGATAGGTAGTTTTTTATGTGTGTTGTAGTAAGACCTAATAGTTGTGTTTATTCATAAGCAATAAGATTTTAAAAATAATATTCTCTGATACTTTGCCGTATAAGGTTGGGAAGCATTTTAAAGAAGTAATCCACTTCAATCACCCACAATAATTATGGACACGGATAGCGCTTTTCGTATGTTTTACGAAATGAAGGCCGCATGGTGTCTCTTCCACCGTAAAAGGCCTACGAAAGTGTCAAGTCAAGATTCTACCCGGTCGGTCTTGGGATCAAGTTAACTTGATATCAAGTTAACTAGGCGTTTGCCAAGTTCGAAAACGGCCAAAGCATCTGGTGATAACTTTATTAAATGCGCTTATTGTGGAGTCATTTTTTACTTAACATGCCTATGTCACGCCGTGAACGTAAGATGAAATCCCTAGAGTTGCAATACCCATAACAAGGTAAAAAAATACTGTTATCATGCCCTACATTTGTAATGAACTGGAATGTATTAACTTTCTCTCTCCCGAGGTCCCCGTTTCGATTCCTCAAACTTTTACAAAAATAAATACAATGACAGGTAAAATAGTGGAAAGAAATCCTATAGTTGCAATTTTATCGCGAACCCAGGCGTATGGGAAAAAATCTTACACTTTTCCCACGTTTCTCTCCTGTTTCAGAAAAAAGTTGTGTCGTTAGCAGCCAAAACCAGTCTCTACAGAGTAAGAAGTTCTGACAATGCGGATGACATGCGACTTTAAATTAACCCAAACAGCACAACTCTTTGCATAGTTGGGACGGCAACGAATAATGCCCGTTCCGTCACCAGACCAAATTGGTGACAGGCCCGGATATACACGTGTATACACGGGGCGAACTGGTATTTCCCTGGTTCCATGATCGCCCAATGACGAATAATACTCGTAACCCAGGAACGAGTAGTTGTAGAAGTTCTCAGATCCACCACTTAGCGTCGCCACGTATACGTTTACTACGTTGATCACGGGATGGCGCCACCAACTTCGCGGGAAATTCGATTTTTTTCTTTCGCGCGCGATTCTACGTCACGTAATACGTATTGAAATTGGAAAACTGAACCTGTCAATCTGCAGCCTAAGGAGACACGGTGAATGGAAATAACCAACCATGAACATCATTTTGATTTTTTTTATTGAAGCAATTCATAAACATTGCTTTCCTCGCACTGAGGAATATGGGAGTCCCCAGTTTTCTCCCTGCCAAGTCTTCTGGCAGCTTGCTTCAACCAGCTTTGAATTTTTTCCTTCACTTGGTCCTCCAACACCGATTCCATCCCAATATGGCTCGTAACTGCACCTTAAAGAAAAATATATTCCAATACATTTCGTCAGTAGAGTGGAAAAATTCAACAGGCTCATTCACCAACAACATGACCCTCTAATAAATAAATGCCACTTTTGGATTTTTCCAAGTATTAAACAATCAAACTGGAACAAGAACAGAATTTTAAATGTAAGGATCAATTACTCCATCTCCACAACACAATTATTTTCTTGTGAGGCAATTTTCTAGATCTCACTACACTGAGGTTGCTTACAAACCCTACCACTTTCATGGAATGTTCTTAACCCTGCAATGGCAAAAATTAAAATCTGCTTCAAATGAACATTTGAAGACGAATTTCCCAGTACCCATATCAATTTTACATTGTGAATCTGCCCAGACACCACATGCTTCCATCATCAACGATTGAAGTTACATTTCAAACATTTTCCTTATGAGTAAACCATCTAGTAAGAGAAAACACAGGGACTCCGTATCAGGAGAATTCCAATAAAACAGGGACAAAACATATTACAGTCAGTGTTATGGAGGTGTCAAAGTAAATTAATGGTTCCTGCAAACAAGCATGATTAAAAGTGGCCCAAAATTGCAGACTGCCTCATATATTCTTTTAAGGATTCGAGAAGGAGAAGGAAAATTGATCCACCAACTGTGAAGTCCTGTTGCTGAATAATGCATACATTTTCAGTATTGTAATGGAATAATGTCGTGTTGTGAACACAAGGGGCTCTGCAGTAGGAGAAGGGTTTATTGATTACTGGTAGTCTAGAAACGAGTTTTGTTTTGGATGGGGGGATTGTTGTGAGAGTCGCCATTACTGAAAGGGGTGAATTGGAGATTGTGAACTTGTGTAAGCGGTGCTCTGAGAAATAAAACCCGTTTAAAGACTTAAGAAGAGTGCTCTTGGTCTCTGGTCAGCTGACAACCTGGCAAGAACCCCAAAATGTGCCGCTTCATGGAGTGACTCGTCGGTCCACGTCGCGTGCACACGACAGTTGTATAGAACAAAAATAACTATTACGTGCTCTGTAAGTAATTTTGGTTAAAGACTGATGAAACAATTTCTAAGCGTCCATGTTTAGTAAGTCTGAGTTTCATATGTTAGTGTAGAAAATGTCATATGTGACAGTCCCACACAACAGAAAAATTTTTAAAAACTGAAATCTAATGTAAAATTGTACAGAAGAAATTATATCAAACATTATAAGGAATAATTTAACTAGTTTCTAGGTCACACTTCACGGAAATGTTCATTTCAAGATAACTATGTTCACCAAGGTGGAAATTTTTGTTACGTAAGTGACAATATGCATTTTATCCCAAGTAATTGTTTACAGAAAGATTAATCAATGCTAATGCTTTTAAAAGCTATATAAGTAAATACTTTGGCTTTAAAAATAACTGATTGATAAAAACACATTTCTCCTGAACCAGAGTGAAAATGTCCCATTTGTGACAATAGAATGCTCCATAAATTCAACTATATTTACAAAATATACTTACCATTAACAATACATAGGAGAGGGGTCTTCTCTAGGGCATATTTATGTCCCCTCAGGCCCTTCCAATTACATCTCTCTGCAAATTCATTTGTAAGCAGCCTTGACAGAATGCCATTTGCCATTGCCGTTAAATCTTTGCCTCCCACTCGGCTCAAGTGATTAACCTATATAAAGATGAGCTAATAAGTTACAAACAACTGCTAACTGTAATCGACCAAAAAGAAGCAATGTTTAATGAACCAAACAGCAGTTCCTTAGCATCCTCCTCCTGAACTTGTCTCATGACTTCACAGAAGTGAACCCAGTCTGTGATGGGTATGTCAAAGGGCAACCTCGAGAGCCTTCGCACCTCAGGTGCATTGAAGCCATGAAAGCCTTCATTTATTCTATCAAGAATAACCCTCTGGGTCTCTTCATTAATGTATATGATAAAACTTTGCTTCGGTTCCGTTACTTTTGAAGCGGAATTTAGTCCCCGGGGACGCCGCTCGGAGTCCCCGAGACCACCGAGACAACGCCGGGGCCGCCGGGCCTGCCCACGACCACCTAAAGACCTCTCGGTGGTCACCGCTGCGGCCTCCGAACGTGTGACGTCAGACCTGCCCGATCTGACCACGCCCCCCTTTTCGCCCGTTTTTCGCGTCGTTGGAATTTCGACAACTTTGAGAACTTATATCTCGGAAACTAAGCGTTTCTCACGACTCGGGTTTTTTGCGTTGGGCAAGACTCATCATCCTCTATTACCTCTTCAAATTTTTTCAAAAAATCCGCAAGTTGTCCATTAAGCAGAAAGGCAAATCTGTCACCTACTTATCTCTCTCACTCAAATGATTGCTGGAAAAAAATTAGTTATCATATTTGTGAGTTTGACACTAAAAAGTGGTCCTATATTGGGTACAACAATTGAAGCCAAACACTTTTCACTCAAGACAGGAATATGCTTATTCGAGAATGCTGCGAAATACATCTGCGTGAGAAGAGATGAGTGCAATACGATAGTAACACTCCCACGTACTTCTGTCTCATTTGCCCTCCTCACCTATAGCTTATCTTAAGATCCAAGAGGCATCCACGAGTGAGGGAAGGGTGTGGGCATCTGCGCCGGGGGAAGTCACACAAAATTTGAGTCCGAGAATTATGATACCTATTGAAATGAGTATTCGGAATGGTTTCGAAAGCATATTTCTCATTTCTCGTTAGTAAAATGAATAGCCCTGAACCCTTCTCGTCTCTCTAATTAATGAGCATAGTATTTCCAGCTTTATTCCTGTTATGCCAGCGCCATTTTGATGTAGAGAAACTTTATTAAGACTACATAGTACTGCTATCCGGACATTCATCCACGCTATGATTTCCGCTAACAGTCACAAAGGTTGATCTTCCGTATGGTGATGGAGGTGAAAATGGCATCCTAAGTGCGATGATCTATCCCAATTGTGTCTCTAGTACAATTGGTTTTGGTTCTATCGGGAAATGAACGTTAGAGGTTCTGTTTTGACCTATTACTGCAATACGTTCTCAGTTACGAAAATCAAGAATAAACAAAATGGGCAAACAAACGAGGAAAAAGGAGAATTGGTTCAATCTTATACCTTTATTCTCAATGTTGTACCATCTGATATTACTTAGTGCTAAATAAAATTGTTTTTTGCTCTCATTTTTTTATTACCTTACCTATTTAATGCAAAGGTATGATAGAAATAAAGGAGAAAATACAGGTTTACAAAAAAAATATTTATTTTTCTCAATAATATTTACAATATTATATATATAATATAAAACTTCCTCAGAGGGTGACACTAAATATACAACACATAAAAAAAACTGAAGATTTTAAATATTTCGGTGAGTCCTCTTTCTATCACTGATAAAGGTGCGGGAGACCCACCGAAATATTTAAAATCGTGAGTTTGTTATTTGTGTTGTATAATTAGTGTCACCCTGTGACGAAGTTATATATTGCGTTTGCCACGATCGTGGAATCTTCGCAATAACTTTATATATATAAAATAAATCCTTCATTCACTCAGACCGCACAGCGGCAAATACATCAAAATAAATATTCAAACAGAAAGGTAGAAAGAGAGTGGTTAGGAACACATAAAATTGACAAACACAATGGTGGTGTGAAGATGTAATGATCATACATCTTCACACCACCATTGTGTTTGTCAATTTTATGTGTTCATATCCACTTTCTTTCTTCCTTACTGTTTGAATATTTCTTTATCTATTGTAACGGCAGCGCTTCCCCCTTTTTTCCCGTTGGTGAGAAGCACTCACCCTCGTTTGTCCCTCCCCCCTTTTTGAGTTTTTGAGTGTTGTTTACTTGTTTATAATTTGTGAAAGTGCCGATGTCTTTGTGCGCGAAGTGTTTAAACCCCGCGCGCCGAGCTAAGAACGAGTGCGTCACCAGCCCGCTTGGGTGTGCTGTTACAAAAAACCATTGCCCTCCCCTCCCTTCCCCTCTCCCGGCGGAACCTACGTCTGACACCGGCCGACTACCGAGAGAGAGAATCTGGCTGACACCGCCCGACGACAAAAAGGCTCCTGTTCAGCTGACTAGACCTGATACGTGACATCGTGCCGCAACAACCCAGGATTTCCGGCGTGCGCCCCAGTGGCCCACGCACGTGGCCACTGCAGAGAGACGACGCTAAGTCGAGACCTGACGCTGCTGTGCGCACCTCAAGCATCGCTACCCATTACGTTGGCCTGAGTAATCGGCCGATCATTAATGATTGCCGTCGCGAATCCTCGCGACTTTGCTCATTCGGCTTGCTGCCAGCTCCTGTGCAGCTCTCGAGCTGTATGCAACCAGCATCTCATCGTCATCAGTCGACAAAACCGGTCACGTAAGCCACTGCCTCTCCACCCCCGCCCATTGCTCCCTTATTCGCTGCTGCTAGACCATTCATCCCTCCATCAAGTGTTCAATCGACGTTGCGGGACTCTTGGTGCAACGATCGCATAACCCATCGTAAATTCAAAATATTGTGTTTGCTCAGGTTTAGAGGTCCCTAGGATCCTATTTCATGTAAGAATCGTATTTTTTTTATGCATTATATTCTCGTTTGTCCTTCTGTTTTCCATCCCCACTAACTCCCTTTCCCGAGTGCTTCTTCCCCATCGCCGTTTTTTCTTGTGCCTGTCGTGTTTTTTTAGTTGAAATAATAAATTTTTTCAATCTATGTGAGGCCCATGATTGCAAGTGATTCCCTTTCCAGATTCACCCTCCTATCCCCCCTTTCTGCATATATATATATATATATATATATATATATATATATATATATATATATATATATATATATATATATATATATATATATATATATATATATATATATATTATATTTATATAATATAAAACTTCGTCACAGGGTGACACTAAACATAAAGCATATAAAAAAGGAAACTCACGAGTTTAAAATTTTCGGTGGGTCGCCCGCACCTTCATCAGTGATAGAATGAGGATTGAGGAGGAAGAATCGTTTAGGAGGGGCGGTGAGGGGAAGGAGAATGTAGGAGGGGTGGGGGAAGGGCGGGGAGGGAAGTAGCCAAAGACCTATTCGGGAGAAAGAAACAATGTAGCGAAAAGTGGGGGAAAAAATTAATTGGAACGGTTGAGGCGAGGTGGAGGAGGAGGGGTTGAGGACAGGTGGTTTTAACGCCCCCTGTCCACATGGCCTCAACCGTTCCCATTAATTTTTTCCCCCACTTTTCGCTACATTGTTTCTTTCTCCCGAATAGGTCTTTGGCTACTTCCCTCCCCGCCCTTCCCCCACCCCTCCTACCTTCTCCTTCCCCTCACCGCCCCTCCTATACGATTCTTCCTCCTCAATCCTCATTCTATCACTGATGAAGGTGCGGGCGACCCACCGAAAATTTTAAACTCGTGAGTTTCCTTTTTTATATGCTTTATGTTTAGTGTCACCCTGTGACGAAGTTTTATATTGTTTGCCACGTTCGTGGAATCCTCGCAAGAAATATATATATATATATATATATATATATATATATATATATATATATATATATATATATATATATATATATATATATATATATATATATAAGCACTTAGGATCACTTAAGTGACGAATATATAAAAGTTTGCCAGAGGAAGGCAGACGACAAACACAGAAAACAAAAAAATGATGAACACACTTACAAAGTTTCTTGATATTTCGGTGCCACTAGCACCTTGGTCGCAAGAGCGAAGACTGAGAAGGAAGGGAGGACTGAGGTGGTAGGAAGGGAGGACTGAGGCGGAAGGAAGGGAGGGAGGGGAGGGACAGGGGAAGGGGAGGAGGGGGAGGGAGAGGAAAGGTGGGGGCGGGAGGTGGGAAGTGGAAGAAATTCGAAAGGAAGAAGTAGTATGGGCAGAGGTGATAGAAGAAGTTAGTGGGATTTATTGAGTCCTGGCGGAGAGAAAGCCTGGAATAAGTAAATGCAAGAGGACTCAAGATCTTTGATTTGGAGTGGGGAGGAGGAAGGGGGAAGGGAGGCGAGAATACCAACCTTAAAATAATTATTTAAGGTGGAGTTGTGGTAAGAAACGTGGGTGGCGACAGGGAGGGAAACGGAAATAGAAGGTGGTTCATTGCAACTAGAGCGGTGGCCATTCATGCGGATGTTAAGAGGAGTGGTGGTCAAACCGATGTAAAAACAAGGGCATAATTGGCAAAGAAGGATATAAACAACATTATGGGAAACGCAGGAGAGTGAGGGGACGGAAGGAAGATGAACGGTAAGGAATTTATCAGGCAGAGGCTGGGTGAGAAGGATGCAACGCGGGCGATTGCAAGGCGTCGGAAGGGATTTAGAAGTGCTAGAGATTGATTTAGACAGAGGTTTAGTAATTTTAAAGAGGGTGGAGAGGTTGGGGGGCGTCTAAAAGTGAGAGAAGGACGGCGGGGGAAATTTTTGGAGGTGGTAAGGTTGTCAGAGAGGATGAGGTAGAGGTTTTTGATTATGCGTCGGATGAAGTGAACTCCAGGGAAATAGGTGGTACAGAGGGAGATTTGATCACAAAGACACTTATTAAGAGAGAAATTTAGAAGTAGAGGGTCGTTGTAGAATTTTTTTCTGAAGAAGACGCTCAGGGTAGCCTCTGCGAAGGAGGGATTGGTGGAGATTAGAGAGAAAAAGGTCAACGGATTCGGGGTTGTTGCAGATTCGGTGACCACGGATAGAGAGGGAAAAGGGGAGGGATCGTTTAGTATGGGAGGGGTGGCAGCTGTTAAAATGAAGATATTGTTGCTTGTTGGTGGGCTTCAGATGGACAGAAGTGTGGAATTTAAGGTTATTGAGGGAGATGTCTACATCAAGAAAGGGGATGTTGGAGGCAGAAATGTTAGAAGTGAAGGAGACAGAGGAGGAGGGGTTTAGGGAGGAGATGAAAGAGTTAAGAGAATCAAGGCCATGTGGCCACAGAAGAAAAATATCGTCAATGTAACGAAGCCAGAGAAGAGGTATAGGAGAGCAAGACGAGAGAAAAGATTGCTCAAAGGCACCCAAGAAGAGGTTAGCATAGGAGGGGCTGAAACGACTACTTATGGCACAGCCTTTAGTTTGGATGTAGAATTTGTTGTTGAAGGAGAAAGCATTATTAGTAAGTATAAAGTTGGAAAGGTCAAGGAGAATATCAGAATTAGGGGCGTGGGGAACAGGCCGCTGGTCAAGAAAAAGACGAATGGCGGAAAGTCCTTTTGTGTGAGGAATAGACGTGTAGAGAGAGGTGACATCTATGGTGGCCATTAAGATATCACAGTCTGAGGGGAGTGGGGTAGAGTGGAGGCGTTCAAGAAAGTGATAGGTATCCTTGATGTGAGAAGGGAGAGAGAGAACAAAAGGTTGTAAGTAGTAGTCAACGAAAGCGGAGATGCGTTCGGTGACAGAGTTATAAGAGGAAACTATCGGGTGACCAGGGTTGTGAGTCTTAAGGATTTTAGGAAGAATGTAGAAATTAGGGGTGCGAGGGTGTGGGGGTGGGGGGGTGAGAAGAGAGATATCATGGGAAGAGAGACCTTCGTTGGGACCTTTTTCCTTGAGGAAAGAGGTGATGTTCTCTAAAAATGTAGGGTTGGGATCATTTTGGACGGGCTGGTAGGAAGAGACATCCGACAACTGCCGGAGAGCTTCATTTAGATAGTCAGAAGAGTTTATAACGACTACTGTGGAGCCTTTGTCGGAGGGAGTAATGACAATATTAGGGTTGCGGGTGAGGCTTTTTAGGGCAGAAATTTCGGAGGGAGGTTTGAGGGAGTGGAGAAAAGAGGGTTCAGAGAGTTTGGAAAGGAGAAGGTTGGTGAAAATTTCTAAGGGATGATTCGAAAGAAGGGCTTTGGGCTCAAATTGGGAGGAAGGCTTAAATTTGGAGAGAGCAGAGTGCGGGGGGTTGGAGGAAGAAGAAAGAGGAAAGATTCCTCTATCACCTCTGTTCATACTACTTCTGCCTTTCAAATTTCTTCCACTTCCCGCCCCCACTTTTCCTCTCCCTCCCCCTCCTACCCTTCCCCTCTGTCCCTCCTCTCCCTCCCTTCCTTCTCAGTCTTCTACGCTCTTGCGACCAAGGTGCTAGTGGCACCGAAATATCAAGAAACTCAGTGTGTTCATTTTTTTCTGTTTCTCTGTGTTTATCGTCTGCCTTCCTCTGGCAAACTGTTTATATGTATATTATAACTTCTCTCGCCCCCTTCTCCTTCTTGGCCGATAATCGAGCCGAGAGGTGGAGTGGGTAATGCGAGGTCACACATTCAAGGGGAGAAGTGGGAGGGTATGAGGTACTTGGGCAATTCGGGGAAGGCGTGGGACGCACGGGTGATCCCAAAGCACCTGGATGGGATGTAAAAAGGGAAAACAGGAGGAAAATGGGTAAGGGAATTTTGGGACCTTTCGATGACTGGTGCGTTTGAAAGAGAACTTCCGACATGATATTTTCGTTGACACAGATTTAATTTGATCTAGAAATACGTAAAATACACAGAAACACATATGATTGACACTTCTAACGTGAGCGTAAATAATTAAATGAAACTTATCAGAATAATGTTAACAAAAAAAATACAAACACAAAAATAGAGAAAAATTTCCTTTCCTATTAGTTCGTAATTGAATTTTATACAAAGTTTCAATACACTCTTAAATCTTCATTTAATAAATATTTGTTAATTAAACATTGCATGAATTTGACAATAGGAATAATAAATAAAATACAAGAAAAATGAAATACACTCCCTATCCTTACAATACTACGCAAAATCATACACACGCTCGCAATCACACATCACACAAAGAAGGGACAAGGAAAAGGGGAAGGAAACAACGAAATATAAGCTTGACGCAGGGGAATGACGGCTTTTCACTCCTCGGGGGCTTCTTGAGCACTAGATATATATTTGAAATAAGTAAGTAGCACTGATGGGGACCTCTCATTAAAGTATTTCTTCTCTTAGGGATTTGATTTGGGATTTGGGGTATGGACAGTACTTATCAGGCCTTTGGTCCGTCGTCGTTGCTGGGAAACATTCTCCTGGTGGCTCGTAATACTTGGTTGATAGGCCTTCTGATGCTGATGTGGTGGAAAGAGCTGCTGGTGAAGTGCGTGAGGTTGACCTCTTCCTGGCGCTGGAAAATCTCCCGTACCGTCTCCTATTTCCAATAGCTGCCTCCTCCTTCTCGGTCCAACCTCCAACGTCGCTTCAAAAATATTCTCTTCTCCACCCTCGTCCTCGTCTCCTTATGTCGAGATAGGCGTTCTCAACAATGGTGATCGGCAATATGACGATGAAAAATAGTCAAGGGCCGAATAATGAAGAGCCGTGGAGAAACTGGTGGCTCGTAACAGTGATTACCGAAGATGACCCATAAAGGTGAGCCATAAATGTCCGCCATAAATGTGAGCCATCAATATGTGAGCCATCCATTGAACTATCAATATCTGCCTTGTGGCTTACGCGAACCAAACATCTTATACCCCCTTGGCGGGGTAGAATTCTGGGGGGGGGAGAGGGAAAACGGGGAAAAGACCATTCGTCACACAACCACCGTCAATTTGGGGGGAAGGGGCGTTCTTCATTGTGGGTGGGGAAACTTTGGGGGTTGAAAGCCGCTGAACTGAGTCACTGGACAAGGTGGTAGAGGGGTGGGGAATGCACTCCTTTTTTCTTCCGTCCATTACTCAAGGACACACGATAAGGGTAAGCGAAGTTGGGGATAAAGGGGGGGGGGAAGAGACGAATCACTCACACGCGAACTCTACACGCACACACACACATTCACGCACACACTTACATAACCATACATAGGTAAAATTCTAAACAAGAGCTCTCCTTCTTGCAAAAACACCCATTCGAAATGGCCCTTATGTAAGCGGCCAAACGGCGACGGTTACAATATGTATATATATATATATATATATATATATATATATATATATATATATATATATATATATATATATATATATATATCTTCGCTCTTGCGACCAAGGTGCTAGTGGCACCGAAATATCAAGAAACTTTGTAAGTGTGTTCATCATTTTTTTGTTTTCTGTGTTTGTCGTCTGCCTTCCTCTGGCAAACTTTTATATATATATATATATATATATATATATATATATATATATATATATATATATATATAAGTATATGTGAGTATATATATATATATATATACTCACATATATTTATACAGAAAGGTAGAAAGAAAGTGGATAGGAACACATAAAATTTACAAAGACAATGGTGGTGTGAAGATGAAATGATGGCCGATTCCAAGCAGAAAAAATTCGACTGGACCGGGAATCGAACCACGGACCTTTGGATGTCGCGTCCACTGCTCAGACCACCGAGCTACCCAGTCTACAAAGAAACCACTGGAATCGGCGGGGGTTTATATGAACAAACACTCCCCAAGGCATGACCCATGAGAGCGGCCAGTAGATGGCGCGCGGGCAGCTTTTCACCCACCGGCAGAGAGAGAATGACATACACAGAAGGCGAAATGAAAGAATAACTCAAGCACACAGACAGTGGTGAAAACTACTGGACCAGTCGAATTTTTTCTGCTTGGAATCGGCCATCATTTCATCTTCACACCACCATTGTCTTTGTAAATTTTATGTGTTCCTATCCACTTTCTTTCTACCTTTCTGTATAAATATTTATGTGAGTATTTGCCGCTGTGCGGTCTGAGTGAATGAGTGAACGAATATATATATATATATATATATATATATATATATATATATATATATATATATTCGTTCACTCATTCACTCGTTCACTATATAACGAATATATATATATATATATATATCGTGAACGAATATGTATATATATATTCGTTCATATAAATATATAACTGAAAAAGGAAATAAATTTAGAAATATAAGCTAGCAACAAGGCGTTGAGGTTGGGGATGGATAGATAGGTATATCAGTGGACACTCACAGAAAGGCGATCCATGGCGACGCCGGTGTCCACTGCTCTCGGAAGCTTTCGGGTGAGAACCCTTCCTCAGCGGGAGAAAATCACAACTGAAGAGTGTCACACTGGAGTTGAGGGTAGAGGGTCTGCTTAGGAGGGTGGTTGGTTTTTGAGGGAAGTGATTGGTTGGAAGGAAGTGAGGGAGGGAGGAATAATGGGAGGGGATACGGAGAAAGCTAGCGGAGGTTAAGCCCGGGAGTACACATACATCTTAGGATTGAAATATATGATTGTTCCCAATGGCGGAGCTCCATGATAGATGTGTCAGGTGGGAGGGCGCGAATGATTTTTACTTGGAAGCAGTCGTTGAAGGGGAGGTTATGAGAATTGGCGTGCTCCGCTACAGGCAGCTTCAATTGTTGTGTCACGCTGCTCCTGTGGTTATTGATTCGTACATTGAGAGGTGTGCTTGTGAGGCCAACGTAGAAGGCCTGGCAGTGCTTACAGGTGAGGAGGTAAATTACATTACTCGAGGAACAGGTTCCCCGAGTAAGTATCTGATACGTTATATTTGTGACAGGGGTCGTGAAAGTTCGGGAGAAAGGGTTGAGTGGGCAGGTGAGACAACGGGGCTTACTGCAAGGATTTGATCCAACGAGAGGGGGATTGGCCACACTACCCTCAAGTGAGGTTTGTCGGATCTCGCGGATCCAGAGACTATTTTGGAGATTGGGAGGGCGACGAAAGGAGAGCACGGGAGGTCTTCGAATAAAAGAAGAAGTAGAGGGGGAAGAGGCGAGAATTGAGTGTGCTGACTTGAGAAGGTTTTTCAGTGCAGCATCTAGACCCGGATGAAAGGTGGTTACAAAGATTTGTTCATCAGGATAAAGATGATCGTCCGGTTGAGGCGTGGAAGGCGGTCTCCTTGAGGGCTCAACCGCCCTGATGAACTGCTCCCTCACCAGGTGGAGGGGATATCCCCGGCTCACGAACGCTATTTCCAGGTCTTTCAAATAACGAAATAAATGAAAATCGTCGGAGCAAATACGTCGACCTCGACGAGCCAGAGAAAATGGGGCGAAAATGAACGCTATGCCTTGCCGACTCGAGGGCCTTTAAAATAGAAATACTCTGGACTAGAAACTACTACATATATCGAGTCAAAACTTGCAGTGATTGCAATAGTCATCGCAGTGACCTTAGAAAGTAATCCACATCGGCGGAGGTCACTGTGCTTACACGATAAATAAACAAAACTTAAATCCTCTTTACCAACATTTTGAAAAATACAAATACAAAAATTGCGACTAATTATAATAACAACCAAAATTTTTATCGCTGGGAAAGAAACTAGAAAACATCCGTAAACGTAGATCTAAGAAGAAAGCCTGTTACTCGAAAAATAGTAACGAAGTGAAAAATAACCGATTCATATATAATTTAATCATAAAATACCACAACATACCTCTTACGTTTTTGGTGGTTCATGTCTTAGTTTAAGCTGCAATTTTGTTCCGGGAAGCCAGGTTCCATAGTCCGTTTTCAAGACGTATCACGGAACAAATGTCGTGTGCGCTGGTGAGGATAGGGGTAGGAGGGGCGGTAGGTTAGGGGAGGGGGGAAGGGGAAGGGGTTTTTCCCAGCGGTTGACGAACGGTTCTTGAAAAGGGGAAATTTTTACCAGCTCGTGTATTGGCCGGAGAGAGCGGAAGGGGTCGAAGTGAGGGTGGGGGAGGGAAGGGGGAAGGGAAGGGGGTAAATGGAAAAGAACGGGAAGCGTGCCATTAATGTATTTTATTTAATCCGGGCGCGGCGTACGATTTTAGCAACCAGATTATGGCTTGCTCCTTCTGGCGCACTTCAATTAACGTCCGGGCGTCCGGGGGAAGGGAGAGCAATATTGCCACCTCAAAGCACTTGTCAAAGGACAAGCCATGTTTCCGCACATGAGTAAAGACCCATCTTCCACTTTCCCCGTCCCTACTTATCCCTATCCCTAATTATCATCATCCATACGATCGGTCCATTCCCGGTTGACACTTTGGTCTTCGGTAGGGCCACTTCCGCATGGTTGTTGATACTAACCTTGTAGTTCACCTGGTACTCTTTGAACTAAAAATTTACTATCATTTTTAACAATTTACCCCACTTGAAATGTCCATCTTGTTTAAAGTTTTTGCATAATCTAAATCTACGTCTTCATTTTTCTTGGCATTAGGACCTCAAGGATGTTTGGTAGGGGTGATTTTTGACCATTATGCACTATATTGTATATAAATCTTTCACTATAGTTGCCGCAGAGTTTCTGTGCACTGGAGAATTTCTCCAAGCCTAGCTGCCCATGGTAGATGAGCAGCGATTGGCTGCCGGCGTCCAATCCCGTAAACCGGTTCTTAGCTCAGTGCGCGCCGCGTACGAATACCGTAAGTGGCGACCCAAAAGAATCGGCGAAAACGAACGCTATGCCTCGCCGACTCGAGGGCCTTTAAAACAGAAATACTCTGGACTAGAAACTACTACATATATCGAGTCAAAACTTGCAGTGATTGCAATAGTCATCGCAGTGAGGTTAGAAAGTAATCCTCATCGGCGGAGGTCACTGTGCTTACACGATAAATAAACAAAACTTAAATCCTCTTTACCAACATTTTGAAAAATACAAATACAAAAATTGCGACTAATTATAATAACAACCAAAATTTTTATCGCTGGGAAAGAAACTAGAAAACATCCGTAAACGTAGATCTAAGAAGAAAGCCTGTTACTCGAAAAATAGTAACGAAGTGAAAAATAACCGATTCATATATAATTTAGTCATAAAATACCACAACATACCTCTTACGTTTTTGGTGGTTCATGTCTTAGTTTAAGCTGCAATTTTGTTCCGGGAAGCCAGGTTCTCGCTGATCCGATCCTTGCATTTTTTCAATCTTCATCACTTGATTCAACGCTAAGGGGTATTACTACTTTGGGCACTTCATCACAGACAGATTCCTTTTTATAGTCTTCTTCCTGAATATTTTCTGCATGTTGAACACACTTTTTCCAATCCTCCTTCGTCACAGCTGCTAGAGCTTCGTGCGTTAAACGCTCCACATCAACCATTTTAAATGTAGTGTTCCTCTCTGCCACGAACCTCTTGACTTGTGCCCATATTAATTCAATGGGATTATATTTGCAGTGGTAGGGAGGCAGACGGACCACTAAATGGCCCATTGAAAGGGCTAAATCGTCCAACTGGTATGATGTCGTGATATTGTTTCTCACTACGAAGTCTTTCACTTTCTGAAGCAGTTCTTTTACTGTGCTACTATCACTAAGTGGTTCCTTGTGATGTCGCAACCAGGATTGTATTTCCTTTTTCCGGCTGGATGTGTTTGGTATTTTTTCTAACACTTTGGAGTGGTAGCTCGCGTTATCCATGACAATCATGGACGGCCGGTCCAACCTCCTCAAAAGTTCCTCGAACCACCAGGTAAAACAATCCGCATTCATATCTTTATGGTAGTCAGACAAAGGATCTCTGCCGCCGGATCTAAAAACTAGACCCATATCACCAATAAATCCGAGCTCACTGGATCCTGCATGAGTCACAATTAATCGTCCACCCTTCCCAGTTGGAACACGCATGCCACCTTCTCTCTCGGAGTTAACCCAGATGTGACGCCGGCAGTAATTTTGATTTACCCACGTTTCATCTAAATACACCGTTTGTTGGTAAATAGGATTCACACGGTGGGAGTGCATGATTTTCAGGAATTTTATCCTGCATTCCCTTATATCACAGCGCTCCATCAATAGTTTTCTCCCATCATTACCCATCACATACATAAATCCCAGGCTGTTGAATATCTTCCTAAAAGAAGAGTCTGATCCATCGTATCCTGTCGCTTCTTGGAAAGCAATTCTCACTCTCTCCACTGTTGGGTAAATACCATTGTGGTACATATCCAGAAATATTCGACGCACCAAATCCTCATCGAATTCGTCCATTTTACTTTTATTGGGAGGTGGCCCTCTCTTCTTCTTCTTCTCCTCCTCCTTCCCCATGTTTTTCAACACGGTATAAACATAGCGGGTGGACACGCTACATGCCATTGCTGTTTTTTTGACAGCTTCGCCGTTTTAATAGCGAGAACATCCGGCGTTGACAGCCGCAAATTTACTCAGATGCACTTTACCACGGTTGGGGACGTTGAGGTCATTTTCACTTTCACACAAATCCACTGATGATGATCCGTGTGGATATAAATTGACTCCAAGGAACTCATAATGTTCGCTACTCGACACTTCATCTAAGCACAGTCTTTCACGATCTACTACGGAATTGTCACTCAGTGTATCTGGGAGAGTTGCCCTCGCCATTTCCTTGCAAAAGTTAAGGTAAACGCTAAATACGCATGCCCGTAACTCCGCAGAAAATTCCTTAGGCATGGTAACACGAGGGATTGACACAGCACCACTGAAGACGAGATTCACTCTGAAGGTCTCAACGAACTGGCACCAGCAACGGTTTAGCCATAGAGAGTCTTTCAAGGGCCCAGAAAGCCCATTAACAAATTTCGTGGAAACCCCAAAAACTCTAGAATAAAGATCTGACCCCATGAGCGCACTTGTTTCCGATACTTGGGTCAGCACGGATTATCTCCCTTTTGCAGGGCACCTGCCGAGCGCCCCGCAGCTTTCCTTTCACGGTCATGCGCTGATATCTCAGGGGTTCGTGCTCACGGCTCTAGGGGATGTGTTACCTGCTAATGAGTTTTTCTCAGAATCTAAATTCTTAGAGCTGCATGCGATTAAGGAGCAAAGCTGTTTCTTAGAAGAAGTTATTTAGGTGATGAAACTATGGCTCAAAATATCACCGATTCAGTAGAAATAGTCTATTTACACATTTTGGACTCAATCATTTTCGGAACGTCGTACGATTTGGAAATGAGTTATTTTTCATTTTATTGCTGTTTCAACTATTTGGGCATATTTTCTAATAGAGGATTATCTGATAGCCAATTAAAATGGAGATAAAAAGTAGTTTATCGTCCTGAGTACAGTGAAACTTCTCCGAACGCGGCTTCCCGCAACGCGGATTCTAATTTATGCTGTTTCTAAATCGGCACCAACCTTCACAGAACACGGTAAGAAGCTTCAGTTTTACGCGGTTTCCGTTGGAGGACATTTTCCCATTTTTTTCCTGGTATGATCGAGGCCTAATATAAATAAATGACCGATTTTAACAATTGATTTTAATTCATCACAAAGATTTCAGTTTTTTACTTCACGCAAGAATTGAGCCTCAACCTCCAGCACGGCAATAAATTATTTTTATGCTTTACTTATCTCGATGACATTTTCTTTTCGATGAAGAAATAAAGGAACTTCATCGCAATCAATCAGTATTTCGGCGCGATATTTACCATTTTAATCAGTATAAAGTATTTTATCGCAACCACTGGCGTTATACTGATTGTTTCGCGGAACAATGAATACAGGATTTGGTGTACCTTTATGGTAGGTTATACGTACAAAGTACATTTCCACGCTAAGATCTACCTTCGTCACGACGTAAAGAAAATTGCAGAGGAGGCATCCAAAGGTATCTATCATTGGCCACCTCACATCCTCATTTTTGCTTACTTTATATTCGAGAAATATAGTGTACGCACAAACTTTCCCAAGATTCCCCCGTTCTCCTTACTCTCACTAGTATTCCAAGAAGGGATCCCGTTCTTCTACCAGGCCGCGGCGAGCCGGCGAGGCGTTCGTTTTCGCCGATTCTTTTGGGTCGCCACTTACGGTATTCGTACGCGGCGCGCACTGAGCTAAGAACCGGTTTACGGGATTGGACGCCGGCAGCCAATCGCTGCTCATCTACCATGGGCAGCTAGGCTTGGAGGAACTCTCCAGTGCACAGAAACTCTGCGACAACTATAGTCCGTCTTCAAGGCGTATCACGGAACAAATGTCGTGTGCGCTAGTGAGGATAGGGGTAGGAGGGGCGGTAGGTTAGGGGAGTGGGGAACGGGAGGGGGGAAGGGGTTTTTCCCAGCGGTTGACGAACGGTTCTTGAAAAGGGGAAATTTTTACCAGCTCGTGTCTTGGCCGGAGAGAGCGGAAGGGGTCGCAGTGAGGGTGGGGGGGGGGAAGAGGGAAGGGAAGGGGGTAAATGGAAAACAACTGGGAGCGTGCCATTAATGTATTTTATTTAATCCGGGCGCGGCGTACGATTTTAGCAACCAGATTATGGCCTGCTCCTTCTGGCGCACTTCAATTAACGGGGCGTCCGGGGGAAGGGAGATCAATATTGCCACCTCAAAGCACTTGTCAAAGGACAAGCCATGCTTCCGCACATGAGTAGGGACGGGGAAAGTGGAAGATGGGTCTTTACAGGTGCACCGATGGTTATTCATTCTAATATTAAGGGGTGTAATACATTCGCCCACATATAAACAAGGACATAGTTGGCATTGTAACACATAAACTAAGTTGTGGGAGTCGCAAGAGCGGGAGGCTTTGATGTCGAACGGCGTCTCTGTGTTGGGACTCTGAAACGAGGATAGGGGGCGAAACATGTTGCACGTTTTGCACCGTGGTTTGTTACATCTCTGTGTGGTGGGACGGGGAGTGTCATTCGATGTACCCTCTAGCGAAGAAGATTGGCTAAGTTAGGTGGACGTCTGAAGCATACTGTGGGGCATTTGGGTAGGAGATTGGCTGTCGATCTGTTAGTATCTAAAATTGGGAATAAGTCTTTGAGGATGGTCTTGAGTTTTTGGACGCCAGGAAAGTATGTGATGTGAAGATTTAGGGCGTCCAGGGGGGTGTGTATTCTACGTGGGATGAAATTATCCAATAGAAATCCAATTCTTTATCCAATAGAATTTATCCCGAGCCACTTCTAAAAAAACGTATTTTACCCTCCTCTGCTAATTTCACCATTCTCCACCACCATTTCTCACACCCCACAACTATTTTGGTTGCTCGTCCGGGATGTGAGAAGGAAACGAGGACGTGGAGTGAATTAGCAGCAGCGAGTAAGGGAAGAAGAATCCGAGGAAGTTGCGGTAGTTTTGAGTGATGAGAGTCGTAACAGAATTCCGGCGGAGGTTTGAGATGCTCACCGGAAGACAAGAAGAAGTGATTGGAAGAAAAGAAGAATAGAAGTGAAGCAAGGTGAAGAAGCGGAAAGAAGACGAGAAAAATAGAAGACGCAGATGGTGCGAGGAGTAGAAGACACGTGGAGTCCAGCCGACGCGACGGTACGAGAGTTTTGAAGGTGCGTGCGGATCGAGGTGAGAGAAAAAAGTGAGCGCAGAGGAAAGGCGACTGGGGTCTTTGTGAGGTAAAATATAAAACATTAAGAACCATACTATCGTTAGAAGTTCGGGCATGGAAGAAGGAGGAGAGGAAGCGCAGCTCCCATATGGCCACTGAGTATAAATTTTGAGTGCTGCACTCTGGTGGCCAATTATCCTCTAGTGGCGGTAATTTCAAAATGAAATTCGTCAGCCGCCGTTCTTTTTGGATAGCAAGTGTCATTTCTATCGCTTACAGAAAGTAAATACTACAAATTTCATGTTGAATCTACAAATAACACGTTAACCCCAAATAATAAGCACAATTGGGTACGAAAGTGAGAATAAACTACTCAAATACAATTTTAAAGCTTGGTCTACATTAACGGCTTTAAGAAATACCACACACCATACCTTGGGAGAAAAGGGCCAGGAAAAATATAGACAATAACATGTTTTTAAAACAATTTTTTAATAACAAAATAAAAACACACAATACAATAAAAGCTGCCCTACACAATAAAAGTAGTCTGAAAATTGAACAAAATTACAAGAAATCATTCCATTTACACTATTACAAATGACAGTGGTACTCGAAACATGTTGAAGGCGACAGATCCAAGAAAAAAAATGCACCATGAGTTGATTTTACCCCTTACAAGAAGCTAGACATGGAGACAGGAATACAATATATTCATCATAAGCATTTACATGGCATAGGATAATAATGCAGAAATATTTTTTAAAAATCAGTGGAAATAAGGCAGCCAAGCAATACATGAAGTGAATGTCATTTAACAATACTTTATCTTATATAAATCTTAATATTTGAGCAATCTGCCTAAAACTGTAGCTGTTTTACCTAGGGTAGATTACAGCTGTACACTCAAGACAAAATTGAAAAAATACATTGAATTTTAGTCATAACCATCAATTTGGGCACCATACTTATAACAAAACTTAATGCTTCTCGCAGACACTGACATTAAAAAATTAAACTTGAATGTATATTAATTGAAATATACATGAGATAATATAAACTAGGGAAACAACATGCTCCAACCACCATACCATACACACTTGTAGATTGGAAATAGGTAAAGGATGCTGACATATATGAATGCATGTGTTCAAAACTTGGAAAAAAGCTATTTTTTCTTTAAAAAAATGGAGAGTCCAAAGAAAAATTTTCGCCCGACTCTATAGCTCCTTCCTGTTCATGAGCCTTACACCCCAGAAAATTCTGACTCGAACAAACAACTTAGTGAGTAATTCGCTGGACAACTCACATGGCAGTGCAACTATCGGCCCATTCTGATGTAAAATCTTTATGATATACTCCCCAATACCCTTCCTATTCAAGGAATCTAGGAAAATGCATTGGAAAATCATCTCCCATTTCTTAATTGCCACAAAGACATCATCTTTGGGTATGATGAGGTTACCAAAATCACCACCCAACTCTTTCTGTCCTTTGAAATGAGTGAACAGTTGGTGGCGTTTAATTGTTCCCCCCGATGTCTTGTCACTCACTAGACATGCCCGACAGTGGTCACAATTATGCTTCTTAAGAAACAATTTGCATATATATCCACTAATATAATAAATGACATTTAATTCGTCTAATTCTGAATCTTCACAAAACTGTATGTCACTAAAAGTAACATCTACCTCCTCATGGGCACCAGTGCTGTCTAGCCTAGCACTATTTTTCAACACAAAATCACTATACCGAACTAAAAACTGTTCTACATCTAATTCACAATTTGTGCTCCTGGAAAGTTTTGAAAGGGAAGTGAGCATCAACTGCTTGTACCCCCTGCCAAACTGCACTACTGTTGGGTTGTTGTTACAACCATGCTGCTGTCGAATCACAGAAAACATGTTCTCCAAGGCATCCTGATTCAAAGCTCTGGTCCTCAGTTTCAGAATGCCAAAGTGATCCTTTAAATCTACCTGTAGCTTCAACAAACAACTAATACTAAGGAGCCACCCATTCAAGCATGGTGGCTGCCGCCTGCATTCCTCAAAGAAGCTGTTCTTCAACTTAATGAATGCTTCTTCAAGGAACGCAGCATGAGGGCTTCCCTCCATCATAGCATACCGATACTTGAAAGGGTGACGCTTTAACTGATTACTGTTGAATGTATCAAATAGTTTGTCCATAAAACTAAAGAAAGTGCCAGTATGAATGGCAGGGCTGGCAAGTTTCTTCATGGCCACAAAAGCACAGATAGCAACATATACACTAGTACTAAACACTTGAGAGGCCAGTTTTACTTTCATTTTTTTGAAAGCCCTGACATCAGCATGAAGCTTAGTTATTTTGGGTATCATTGTCAACTTGAGTGGATCAGTTAGCTCAAACAAGTTTTTAAAATGACACCAGTCTACAACATTGCCATCAAAATTTAGTTTATACCTTACCAGGTTATTTCTAATGGACTTCAGAAGATGAGGGGGATCAAACATAAAATAAATCAATTCACCATCAACATAAAAACATGGAGACTCATGGGACACTTCAAGAAGGCTGCTCAACTTCAGATTGTGAGGCCCCTGGTCACAGATCAGTACTTTGACACAATACCCTATTGTCCTAAGCCTATTAATGCAATCAAAAACAATACCGTGCAGTACACTTACATCTGTGCTACTGTGTGTGACCCAGTAGCCAATAGCCTGTTTCCACTTTTTGTGTAATCCCTTGACCATTGCAACCAAACACTGGTTTCCAATGGTAGTAACACAACCTTCACCATAATCACAAAATCCCACAACAGAATCAGTGGACACATCATAAAATAAATTTTCCTTAATTGCAACTTCATCGATTATTAATGCTACAACCAAATCTTGCCTGCTGAGCTTTTTGGCTTGCTCTTGAATACCTTGCAAGGCATTTTCATCAATCCCAGGCTTTACAACAACTTTTTTCTCCCAGTTCACCAGGGATCTAACTGATGGAAGGCAGAGAGTTTTCTGCAGATACCTATATGCTCTAGGGCCATGATAATACATGCTTAGGGCAAAGTCTTTCATGTATGGAGACCACCGCCTACCATACTTGTTTACATGACTTATCTTCATTTGGGCAAGAAAAAGTCTGTAGGTAGATTTTGGCAAATACTGTTTACAATATTGAGCAAAATCTTGTCTAGTTACCACAGGCCTTCCCCTTTTCTTCTCTCTGAATAAGTTGGAACGCAATCTCGCTATTGTGTTGGTGTACTGCATCACTCGCCTGGAAGTTCGGGGAGTCCAGTTTTTCCGACTTGATCTACAGCGAGGGGTGGAGTTTCCATGGCCATCAGACACTATATTACCAATAGATAACAGAATTAGTGTATGGAATCCATAGAACTTAAATGTATCTATTCAGGCGTGTACTCTTTTATAAATACATCATATACTGTTGATCAGTTAAGTAAAATGTACTTACAGGCAGAAGGAGTACAAGATCCTTTCATTACTTGTGTTCCAGCAGAAGGTGAGGCTCTACTTGGCTGTGGAGGGGAAGGTGAGCCTTTCTCCAAAATGGGAGCACTGAAGGAATTGTCCACATCACACTCTGAAATAAGAAAAAAGCCATTAAAATCACATAAATGGCTAATATTAAGAACATTAAAAGTCACTTGTTGGCCAGATATAGATAAATATCTACTCGGGGAACAAATATTACATGTATCTACATATCAGAAAGTAGGCTTAAAAAAAATGAAGGGAAAAATGACGCGAACGGCACAGAAAAAACGAAGAGAATATCGTGCACTTCACATTACAACCGTTAAAAATGACCGATTCTTGGGATGGCTAGGGTTTTTGACCTAACTATTGTGCTCCACGTTACTGTCCAATGACCGGCATTTATACTTTAACTAAAGACCGAAACAATGAAAGAATATTACCACCGAAGCTGGGATCAAGTATGAACACTAAAGAAGCCTAGGCCCCCCTTGGACCTCACTTTCATTAGAATGCACATATCTGATCGATCCAGAATTTCCACTTAGAAAGCATTTATTTCATCAAACACACAAGGTCAGTCAAAGGAATCAAATAAATAAAATTGAAGTTCCAAAAAAAATCCGAATACCTGACTTATTCCTGAATGAATTAAGATGGAATTGTTACTTCAACTTAAGAACACAAATACAAGGCGAAATCACTACGAGAGCAGGGACCACATACGAATGCTAGAAAATCCTAGATATTGGAAATCCCTTTCATCAGAATGTACATACCTGACTGCTCCGGAACTTCCACCAGGAAAGAGTTTGTTTCTTCGCATACTGAAATCAGAAAAAAAGATCAGTCAGGAATCAGTAACGAATGGAATAAATAAAAATTAAGGATAAAAAAATCCACCAGCCAGACTTTCATTTACGTCTAAATAAAATTTTAATTCCTGGAATGCATTGCAAGAACTCCCTTAGCTCGAGTTTCTCTTACCTGATGTCAGAGGAATTGCATGTGCAATAGTCTCGACGTCACAGACGACTGAAAATAAAGAATACCGTTCACTGTAAGTTCAGTAATACATAAAACTATCCCAGATATGTATATCAGTGATACTTAACAATAATGATGGTTTGCGACACTAATAATGGTCGTAAAAAAATAACATTACATAAAAAAATATTTACAGCATAAATCAACATTTTCATAGGGCGCATTGAACTAGACAGAGTTTGGATTTCGTGAAAAAATATACAGATATCGTGGTTGGTAAATGGTGTAAGGTATAACCGAAAATTAACCATACTTTCCTCATCACAACTACTCACCATGTGGCTCACCCAAGTTCCACTCGTACCGGCTGGGTATAGCGTTGGCTTTCAGTAAAGCACGTGGTGTTTTGCATTTGTAATCTCCATCCGTGAAATGGTCACTGCATAGTCGCAGATTTTTAATATTCTTGTCCATTAAGTCTTCACGGAGAGCGAATTTCAGCCACTGAACCGCTCTAAAAAAATCTCATGTTAGAACGTACATAGAGGACTCGTAATAACCAACTAATTCTTATAATTATAACATTACTCACCTCTCAGGGTCTTTCGGGAAGTAAAACAATGAAATAGGTTGATCGGTTCTACAACCAAAGAAATTGTTGCACCAAAGAGCAGCGCAATAAACTCCTCGTTTCCTCTTCGTTCCGGCACATGGCGTCGCCATGATGGCTACCTACTGTTCGTTCGCTACGATCCTTCACCTAACAAGTTCAGACAGGAAATGAACGAAAACGAATTGACGTAGGAGGCGCCTCGGTCGAGTAGACCGAGATCCTAGTTTGTGGAGACATCTACTGGTATACGCAAAAATGTCGAAGCTGCGCTTCCTCTCCTCCTTCTTCCATGGTTCGGGCTGGTGAAGAATCACGTGATCAGCGAGTGCGCGGGAAAGTTCGTGGCGGGAAAGTCGGAGCAGCGTCGGCGAGGCGACATTATCGCATCCGTGTGTCGGGGTTGGCAGATACCACACATTGTAGCGTGAAGCGAGTGACTGAGATACTGTTGCTGTGAGTACGCGATAGTTTGGGTGGAAGACATGGCAACGTCGGAGCGTTCTTCCGAGAGGGACAAGCGCGCCGCAACACGCGCGGAGTGGCGGTCTGTGGAGGAACTACAGCGGGAGGTAGACCGATTACAAATGGAGAAGATGCGTTATTTTCGGAGCCGCGTGAGCACAATGTTTCAGGCGTTAGTGTTCATAGTGGTGTGAGCCAAACTCAGTTTTTACAATTTAGGGATCTAGAGGGGATGATTCCTAATTTTGACGGAGAAGATAAGACATTGCCGGTGACGAAATGGATTGAGATGATCGAAGAATGAACTGTATGAGTGGTCACCGCTTAGGACTCTAATTTTTGCCAAGAGAAATTTAGTGGTTGTTGCAAAGCTCTGGTTGGAAGCTGAGCCTGTATTTAAGTCTTGGTCAGAGTTAAAGAAAGCATTAGCGGGGGAGTTCGATACGACGGTGAGCAGTAAAGAGGTCCATCGGTTGCTTTCTTTACGAAAAAAAGAGATAATGAGTCCTATCAAGAGTATATTCTACACATGAGGAAGTTAGGTAATAGAATTAACCTAGAACCAGGAGTGATAGGTAATAGAATTAACCTAGAACCAGGAGTGACGATCCAGTATATCATCGATGGTCTCAGAGACCGTGAAGTAAATAAAGTGGTGCTTTATGATGCTAAAACATTTGCGGAGCTTAAAGAAAAGATTCATTATTATGAGCTCATAGAAAACTTTTTAACCTTCTACCACCAGATATTTAAAAAATCCAAAATATCAACTCATTCAAGCACAAATTAAAAGCACTTATATTGCAAAATTCAATTTATTCGCTAGATGAGTACTACGACTTGTGTAAAAAATATGTCAATAAAAAGAACTCTACACCTTTCAAGCCATAACATGTATATATTAAATCACTGTGATCTATCATGTACCTATGTCTAATATGTTATTATTTTATGTGCAGTTGTATCTATATTGACGATTACTATGTAATATTTGTAGCCTGGTAAGCCTTGGAAGCTAAAATATGTACCACTGTCAGCTGTCATTTATGTTTTTAATTCATGTGTTGTTTGTCCTCTTTAAATTGACGATTTCATGACGATGTTACATTTGTAACCAAACAGAAATAAAATTATTATTATTATTGTTTTTTACTTCTGTAACTTTCCCCTCCGAGTCCCCGGCTAACATCGGGTTTCGTTGCCGTCATAATGGCCGAGAACTCGAGAGGGGAGGTGCAGAGTTCGTAGCCGCTTCCGATTAACCCATCGGATCAGTGGCTACGCTGCGTTCGGGTCGTGCGCACGGAGCAGACGGAGCGACCCCAAGAGGACGGCCTTCTGCATGCGGGCTGCAAGTGATTCCGCCTGTGCCACGCAAGCAGGAATACACTTGATGCTCTGTATCAGCGAGCCCTTGATTCCACCGAGCACACCTATGACTAGGACTACTAGTTTTACAGAGTGTCCCGGGTACATCTGCCGAAGTTCGAACAGCAGGTCTTGATATTTCGTCCGTTTTTCCGCCTCTTTCGCGTCCAAGTTCGTATCGGCCGGAGCCGAAAACTCGATTACGAACATGGAACGAGATTGGCGGTCGAGGAGAACGATGTCAGGCTTGTTCGCCTCCAACTGCCTGGTGGTGGGGAATGAGTAATTCCACCAGATTTTTATTTGGTCGTTCTCCACGACGGACTCAATATCTCCAGGGGCATAGGGCAGCACATGGACTTCGTCGATGCCGTAATGATGTCGAAGGTGGAAATACAACACTCGCAGAGCTGCATTGTGCCTAGTTAAATACGCTGATTGCGCGTAATAACTGCAGCCGGAGAGAAGGTGACTCAAAGTCTCCGGCTTGGCTCGGCACGCTCTGCATCTCGTGTCCGTCACCTCCGCCTTGAATATCATTCGGCGGTACACGAGAGTGTTGATGACACCATCCTGGCACGCGAGAACGAAACCCTCTGTTTCGGACCTGAGACCCACGGAACGAAGGAAGGCAAACGTCAGCTCCTTCGATAGCCCATGTTTTTCCATGTTTCGGTAGAAACCTCCATGCATGGGCTTATCGGTGTGCGTCTTGAGCAAGGTCTTCTGCTCAGCCTTTTTGACCTCGAGCTTTAAGACGTCTGCCCTCAGTGACACGATTGACGTGCCACTTATTATTATTATTATTATTATTATTATTATTATTATTATTATTTGAATTCTTCACTTCTCAGCCTTTTTAAGGGCTGGGAAACATTCACCTATCCCGGGTGCAAGGCACCAAAGGGATTAGGCTCAAGTACTATTTTAATGTTCATTTAAAAATCTTCGTACTATGGAGCACGTGTTAATTATTGCGGTTTTTTGAATTTTCATGTACAAATGATTTTCTATTCCTATTATTTCCAAGCTTTTGTGCAAGCTTTTTGGTATTACACCAGTCGCGGATATTATTATTGGTACAATTTTAACTGTTTTTTGGTTCCATATTTCTTTTATTTCTTCAGCCAGAGGAATATATTTCTGTATTTTTTCATTGTATTTAGCCTCTAAATTTTCTGTATTTGGAATGGATACATCTATTAAGTATGTTCTTCGGTCTTGTTTTAATTGAAGAGTTATATCCGGTCTATTGTTTGGAGTAGAAGTTTTATTATTATTATTATTATTATTATTATTATTATTATTATTATTATTATTATTATTATTATTATTATTATTATTATTATTATTATTATTATTATTATTATTATTATTATTATTATTATTATTATTATTATTATTATTATTATTATTATTATTATTATTATTATTATTATTATTATTATTATTATTATTATTATTATTATTATTATTATTATTATTATTATTATTATTATTATTATTATTATTATTATTATTATTATTATTATTATTATTATTATTATTATTATTATTATTATTATTATTATTATTATTATTATTATTATTATTATTATTATTATTATTATTATTATTATTATTATTATTATTATTATTATTATTATTATTATTATTATTATTATTATTATTATTATTATTATTATTATTATTATTATTATTATTATTATTATTATTATTATTATTATTATTATTATTATTATTATTATTATTATTATTATTATTATTATTATTATTATTATTATTATTATTATTATTATTATTATTATTATTATTATTATTATTATTATTATTATTATTATTATTATTATTATTATTATTATTATTATTATTATTATTATTATTATTATTATTATTATTATTATTATTATTATTATTATTATTATTATTATTATTATTATTATTATTATTATTATTATTATTATTATTATTATTATTATTATTATTATTATTATTATTATTATTATTATTATTATTATTATTATTATTATTATTATTATTATTATTATTATTATTATTATTATTATTATTATTATTATTATTATTATTATTATTATTATTATTATTATTATTATTATTATTATTATTATTATTATTATTATTATTATTATTATTATTATTATTATTATTATTATTATTATTATTATTATTATTATTATTATTATTATTATTATTATTATTATTATTATTATTATTATTATTATTATTATTATTATTATTATTATTATTATTATTATTATTATTATTATTATTATTATTATTATTATTATTATTATTATTATTATTATTATTATTATTATTATTATTATTATTATTATTATTATTATTATTATTATTATTATTATTATTATTATTATTATTATTATTATTATTATTATTATTATTATTATTATTATTATTATTATTATTATTATTATTATTATTATTATTATTATTATTATTATTATTATTATTATTATTATTATTATTATTATTATTATTATTATTATTATTATTATTATTATTATTATTATTATTATTATTATTATTATTATTATTATTATTATTATTATTATTATTATTATTATTATTATTATTATTATTATTATTATTATTATTATTATTATTATTATTATTATTATTATTATTATTATTATTATTATTATTATTATTATTATTATTATTATTATTATTATTATTATTATTATTATTATTATTATTATTATTATTATTATTATTATTATTATTATTATTATTATTATTATTATTATTATTATTATTATTATTATTATTATTATTATTATTATTATTATTATTATTATTATTATTATTATTATTATTATTATTATTATTATTATTATTATTATTATTATTATTATTATTATTATTATTATTATTATTATTATTATTATTATTATTATTATTATTATTATTATTATTATTATTATTATTATTATTATTATTATTATTATTATTATTATTATTATTATTATTATTATTATTATTATTATTATTATTATTATTATTATTATTATTATTATTATTATTATTATTATTATTATTATTATTATTATTATTATTATTATTATTATTATTATTATTATTATTATTATTATTATTATTATTATTATTATTATTATTATTATTATTATTATTATTATTATTATTATTATTATTATTATTATTATTATTATTATTATTATTATTATTATTATTATTATTATTATTATTATTATTATTATTATTATTATTATTATTATTATTATTATTATTATTATTATTATTATTATTATTATTATTATTATTATTATTATTATTATTATTATTATTATTATTATTATTATTATTATTATTATTATTATTATTATTATTATTATTATTATTATTATTATTATTATTATTATTATTATTATTATTATTATTATTATTATTATTATTATTATTATTATTATTATTATTATTATTATTATTATTATTATTATTATTATTATTATTATTATTATTATTATTATTATTATTATTATTATTATTATTATTATTATTATTATTATTATTATTATTATTATTATTATTATTATTATTATTATTATTATTATTATTATTATTATTATTATTATTATTATTATTATTATTATTATTATTATTATTATTATTATTATTATTATTATTATTATTATTATTATTATTATTATTATTATTATTATTATTATTATTATTATTATTATTATTATTATTATTATTATTATTATTATTATTATTATTATTATTATTATTATTATTATTATTATTATTATTATTATTATTATTATTATTATTATTATTATTATTATTATTATTATTATTATTATTATTATTATTATTATTATTATTATTATTATTATTATTATTATTATTATTATTATTATTATTATTATTATTATTATTATTATTATTATTATTATTATTATTATTATTATTATTATTATTATTATTATTATTATTATTATTATTATTATTATTATTATTATTATTATTATTATTATTATTATTATTATTATTATTATTATTATTATTATTATTATTATTATTATTATTATTATTATTATTATTATTATTATTATTATTATTATTATTATTATTATTATTATTATTATTATTATTATTATTATTATTATTATTATTATTATTATTATTATTATTATTATTATTATTATTATTATTATTATTATTATTATTATTATTATTATTATTATTATTATTATTATTATTATTATTATTATTATTATTATTATTATTATTATTATTATTATTATTATTATTATTATTATTATTATTATTATTATTATTATTATTATTATTATTATTATTATTATTATTATTATTATTATTATTATTATTATTATTATTATTATTATTATTATTATTATTATTATTATTATTATTATTATTATTATTATTATTATTATTATTATTATTATTATTATTATTATTATTATTATTATTATTATTATTATTATTATTATTATTATTATTATTATTATTATTATTATTATTATTATTATTATTATTATTATTATTATTATTATTATTATTATTATTATTATTATTATTATTATTATTATTATTATTATTATTATTATTATTATTATTATTATTATTATTATTATTATTATTATTATTATTATTATTATTATTATTATTATTATTATTATTATTATTATTATTATTATTATTATTATTATTATTATTATTATTATTATTATTATTATTATTATTATTATTATTATTATTATTATTATTATTATTATTATTATTATTATTATTATTATTATTATTATTATTATTATTATTATTATTATTATTATTATTATTATTATTATTATTATTATTATTATTATTATTATTATTATTATTATTATTATTATTATTATTATTATTATTATTATTATTATTATTATTATTATTATTATTATTATTATTATTATTATTATTATTATTATTATTATTATTATTATTATTATTATTATTATTATTATTATTATTATTATTATTATTATTATTATTATTATTATTATTATTATTATTATTATTATTATTATTATTATTATTATTATTATTATTATTATTATTATTATTATTATTATTATTATTATTATTATTATTATTATTATTATTATTATTATTATTATTATTATTATTATTATTATTATTATTATTATTATTATTATTATTATTATTATTATTATTATTATTATTATTATTATTATTATTATTATTATTATTATTATTATTATTATTATTATTATTATTATTATTATTATTATTATTATTATTATTATTATTATTATTATTATTATTATTATTATTATTATTATTATTATTATTATTATTATTATTATTATTATTATTATTATTATTATTATTATTATTATTATTATTATTATTATTATTATTATTATTATTATTATTATTATTATTATTATTATTATTATTATTATTATTATTATTATTATTATTATTATTATTATTATTATTATTATTATTATTATTATTATTATTATTATTATTATTATTATTATTATTATTATTATTATTATTAAAACAGAATGAACGGTAATAGGCCGCGACGTGAGGTGGAAGAGAAGAAAAGTGATGAGGAAAATTCCAACTATAGGCCTAACCGGGGTGGTTGTTTTAATTGTGGCGGCTTAGGGCATATCGGGCGTGATTGCCGGTACAAAGACAGGGGTACCAGGTGTTTCAAATGTCATGGCTTCGGACACATCGCCGCAAAATGCCCAATTACATCCGGTGTACGACTACAACGAGTGCCGCAAGAAGAGAGGCCAGAGAATGAAAAGCCAGGACTTGATGAGGGTCTCATCGAGCATGCGAAAAAATAGGATGAAAACAGTTGAGATTAACGGCATCAAAGTCGAGTGCTTGATTGACAGTGGAAGTGATTATAATATCATAGTGGAAGACCTCTGTACGCAACTGGGTGAATTTGAGGCCAGTGAGGAAATTCTGAAAGCTGCAGGTGGAGGAATAATTAAAACGCTAGGCCGATTCAAAACAGTCACGGTGATAGATGGTGTGTCATACCCGTTAGTTTACTCAGTTGTACCTTGTGGAACAATTCCATATGCTAGAGCGCTACTTGGGGATGAGTTACTGGACCATGCATCTGTGAAACTGAGCAAGGGTGAGGTACAGATTTGGCCGTCAGAGAGTTGTTTGGTGTGCTATAGTGAGGATGAAGACGGCAAGAGTGGACATTTAAGCCCTGAATTAGGTGGCGATGTTGACAATCTTATCAATAATTATAAACCAGAAAAGGTCGAGGAAGTACCAGTGAAAATGGAAATTTCCCTGAAGGATGAGGCTCCAATCAACTGTAATCCCAGGAGATTGTCACCCAAAGAACACGCTGAGGTAGAAGAGCAAATAGAGGAGTGGTTAGATGAAGGTATAATTATGCCAAGCCATTCAGAATTCTCAAGCCAAGTGGTGGTAGCTAGGAAGAAGGATGGAAGTGCAAGAGTCTGCATTAACTACAAGCCAATTAACAGAGTAATTGTGAGGCAACATTTCCCATTGCCGCTAATCGAGGACATTATTGACAGGCTATCAGAGGCTAAGGTGTTTACAACGCTAGATTTGAAGAATGGGTTTTTTCATGTGGAAGTGGCCGAACAGAGTCGGAAGTACACTGCTTTTGTCACACCGACAGGACAGTATGAGTTTACTGAAGTACCATTTGGACTGAGTAATTCTCCTTCAGTGATTCAGAGATTTATTTCCTATATTTTCAGGGGGTTAGTTAAGAAAGGAACTATGTTTACTTATCTAGATGATATCATCATTATTTCTCAAAATGAAACTGAAGCTGTAGATAGATTAAGGGGAGTGCTTAAGAGGAGGTGCTGGACTGGGTTAAAATTTGTGAACGGTGGTGAAGACTAAACTTTATAATCCATCAACATGACGCTTGGTATGAATATAGGTTAAACAGTTCTTTAGTCACTGACAATATTTATATTTCAAAATTGTTTATAACTTTTATTTTGCAATATTATTTAAACAAAATTAACCCTAAATTTAATAAACCTATATTGTCAGTTTCTTGAGAATGTTGCCAAATATTTATTTAAGAAAAAATTAACGTCCTACCTCTAATATTTTTGGTGCCATCGAAGCTCAAAAATTGAGTTAAACAACGACCTCGAGCTGCTGCGCCCTGGCGGCAAAAAGAGAACCACTACGCCAAGCGCGACGGCTGATCCCGCCTCATTCTCAGGCAACGCCCCTTTTCGTTTTTGTCTGGTGGCTGGTGACTTACGATAGGGGCCGATGACATTTTTGCTGTTGGCGACAGTCTACTAGAGGAATGCAATGATTCTCTCCGTTGTCCCCCGTCTCGGGAGACGCGTGGCTTCTCGCTCCCGGGAGCCCTCCCTCTCGGTAGTCCAGTTGCGGGAGGGAGCGGGACTCGTCACTCGCGGTGTATTGCATAGGCGATGGGACATCTGACTGCTGCAATATGCGCAAGAGGAATTCACGTTTAACAGCGGGCAGTTTATGAAATTGCAGCGTCTTGCTTATCCATCCGTACGTAAGTTGCTATCTAACCGTTCGCTCTTCTCGAAGTCCAAAATTCTAATAAAGCTCGCGACTGCTCGCTCGGCTCGGGAGTGACGAGAATGTTTTGCTCCTGGCGAGAGCGGACGAGGCTTTCTATCGCTTTCACAGTCTCGAATGCAACGCAGGTCTTTGCCCAGCTAGATCCCACCACCGCTAGGGAGTAGAGCGAGAGTGAACCGGGTTTTGCACCTCTCAACGGTCGACCCTTTCTCGCCCAGTCGAGGGAGGCTTTTATGACGAAAGTTTTTGATTTTTGTTCTGCGCTTTGATAGTCTTGCACCCACTTTGCGAGTATCGCCTTCTATCATGAACGTATTATCCTCTTGTGAGGCAAATATCGCGAGGCGGTCTTGCGATACCTCTCTCGTAAAGTTAATACACACGGTAGCCTCGCATGAGTGGATGGCTGCCTCATCGGCATGCCAACCCAAGTCGGTTTTAAGTGCAATCAAAGGTGCCCCGCATTGATTAGTGCGCGGTGTGTACGGGTTGTGCATTCCGTGAGGGTGTGCTAACCCGTTCAGACCCTCACAATGATGTTAAATATGGTAATAATTTCGGAATTATTAGTTTAGTTTAGCACTCATTTAAAATACACATTGCTCAGTACAAAAATCTCCTTTGATCGCTTAACCTTTTGGTCTGAAAATACTTTGTGACTTTTCAGCTTATTTATAAATTTGCCGAAAATCAGGTCCAATAGTGTTTGTTAGTTTTGCCATTTGTATCTTTAAGTACCTGAGTCATTTTTAGGTCCATAAATAAATCACGAAAAATCAGGATGAACTTTTACCCTCTTCCATTCAAACCTACCTTAATCGGTAGATAACTGTAATAATAATACTTAATCACGATAAAGACGTAAGAAAAGTTTCCTTGCACTAACTTGCTTCGCACCCCTTCCTCGCGACATGAGGATAGAACAGACGAACTATCAGTTGAGGATGTCGCTGTAGGCGGCATGGCAAGGTAGTCTCACTCTGTGTATACGCGGCTGAATATTTTTGTGTTCTACTCTACTCGATGCTTTTTCACCCTTATTATATTTGAATGCTTTTTCCACCTTGCAGTATGATATTCCTTGGCTCAGATTTTGCCCCGAATTATTTTTTCCCATAATTTGAATCTTTTCTGCTTCTAATAATATTTTCCTGTCTCATCTTTATTATTTGCAATCTTTTTATCTTTCTTATTTCCTGGAAACACATTACCATTTCTTCTCCTCTATAATTTCGTAGTTTTGTCATTTCTTCTCATTGTTCTTTACACCTCTCCTCCTTTGTTTTATTTTTTTCTTGACTCAGCTGTTTAATTTTTTTTGTTCATGCTTTTGCGTTCCGTGATATTTACACGTCACCGAAAATATGCCGAAATATAAAAATATCAGTTATGTGTTTCCTATTTTTGTCGCTACCCCCTCGACGACTATCTGCGTGTCCTATCCTTCATTGCTCCTGTTGAGTAATGGGCAACCTCCCTCAATAGGGATAGATAGGCTACTACTTTTTCCCCATGGCCCCCATGTTTGATCGTGTATAGTCTTTCGAAGACTCTCTTGCTGAGCGCTGGCTCGTTTTCCTTTTCAGTGAAACTCTTGGCTACACATTACCACGCAGGTCCCGAGATATATTTAAGGTAACGATAGTGATTTCTTTCTTCCCTTATCTTCTAGAAGGTTGCCAAGCTTGTAGTCTTTTTTTGGTTTATTGTTTGTTCGGACGTATGTTGTTGTGGACGTTGTTCTACAAATATATGAATACGCTAGTTGCCATTTTTTCGTTTAGCAACCCCATGTTAAAGAAGAAAGTTTTACGTTATCTAGAACCGAAATATGAAGGTGAAAGAATTCTGTAAATAGGTGTTATACGGATGTTTTTAAGCGATAATGAAATTTCGGCGCTTGCAAACCGAAATATTCACAGCGATGAGTCTAGTGCTGACGACTCGGGCGTGATACACATCACAGCCACCAGCCGAGCACTGTGTGAGCCGTGTCATCACGCCTTCAGATATCTTCGTCTATCTTCGGAACTTTTAATCCCTCCTTGGAGGAACGTTCATTCGAAGTGTGAGAGTTTTGAAACAACCACAGCTATTTTTAATTGCAATAAAAGAATTATCGAGGGAGTATTAGAAATATAATTCTTCCATTGTCCTTACTTTACTACTGCTACTTCTACTGCTAGACGGATTTTGGTCGGTCGTGGACTGTGTTCTGACTTATTCACCTTATTGTATTTTTATTTAGTCTTTTCTACGTTTCCGCATCGCTAACTACAAAATAATATATTGAATTGAAATACGCGGAATTGGTAGCATTGTGACATCACCATTTCACTTCAAGGACGACATTCGTTGATATTTAAAACAGTGCAAAACAAAACAGCACACCAAAATATTTTGTTTTCGGAATAATTAAACAAAGCAATTGATGAATATACATACTTATTTTTCCAGCTGTGGTATGTGCACTTTTTAATCATGCTATTTACGGTTCATACTTATAACTTCATTGATGAAATTCAGCTGATGTTATAACATGGTTATTTCCCTGAAGAATGACTAACTTGAATAATTTAAGATACGTATAAACGCGCAGATTTTGCTGTATGTATGCACGAACTTTGGTGTCAATAGCATAATTCTAAGAGGGTAAAAAAATTTTGAGCTGCCGGGACGAAAGCCAACACTTACCACTAAAAAATTTTAATTTCTAGTTATGGGATAACAGGACTAGATAATACTAATAACAAACTTTCGAATGGAAAACTATGATAACTTACAATGAAATATACCCGCAGAAAATTAGAGACACTACTTCCTCGATGGCCAATTCATCTTACTTGCCTCTCAAAGGATTGCCTTAGCAAACAAGCTAGATTACTGATGGCTTGCGAATGCAGTGCAGCAAACGAGGAACTAAAATGCAAAACGCAGTTGAACTGGAAGAATCTGTTCAAGACGACGGTATTTGAAGACAAATGAAATTTACTGGATTATCATTCGCTGGTAAATTTCCATTTTCATTGGCAGTCTGTAGAGTTTTGATAGGATTTGAAAATTGAAACAAACGCTCGACTTCACTTAAATTATTCGAGATCGTGAAAAACCACTAGTAAACAACTTATTCATATCGGCCGAATGTTCCATGTAAATTTAAATAAGTATTGTTTACTTCGGTTTCTACAGTGACTTACCAAGATTATTTTAAAATTTGATGTTTCCGCGTGAAAGTGTTCTGTGATAGTGAAACCTTATAGTATTTACTTCACATAGTCGCGCCCTATATGAACAATTTGAGAATGTAAAATAAATTTTTAAGATTTACGAAAGACTATTTTCCATATCATGTATTTAGAATGAAGATAAATTAATGATTACAAAAGGTATTTAATGCTAGTAAATACATATATATTATGAACAACAATGATTGAGCATTAGCCAGTATTACAACATTAGTAAACAACAGTAGTACACAACAAAGACTTATGATAGAAAATAATTTTTCTCTGATTGTTTTGGAATAATGGCTTAATGTTATATTTCTGAATTTTTTTGAAATTTGACGTTGACGAAAATCAATGATGGCCATTTACGAGACGACGGATAAGACAATTTTAGAGGCAGCGTGAAGAATTGGGTGAACTAAATGTAGATATTTAGGCAAAAGTTCAAAATATTTGAAACCATTATGTATATTCATGGTTCTTGGAACCGGCCATAAATGAATGAAAACTAAGGAAAGAATAAACACGTCACCTTCTCCTCAAATAATCAGTCAGACTAAGTTCTGTGAGACATTGCGTATTAACCTAACCACTATAAAAGACTCGTGTGCCAAAATATACTCAAAATACTGATTGTCGCTAGTTTACTTATATTTTTCTGGTTATCCTCGCGTTGCACCATTCTTGAGGACAACCGTTACGCCGGCATTCCAGTCGGCTTCATCGGGTCGTAATGATCAAGAGCATACATAGTCTGCAACAATATATAGGTCTCTAATCGGTTAAAGGTCCGTTGGGATATAGTCAGGAGAGATCTGATTGTCTGGGGAGTCGAACGGCGTTGGATAGTTGAAAATCCGTTTAAAAGAAGTAGAGACCTAGAAATATCCGTCTTTCCTGTTGACGTTATTTGGAGCAAAATGTTCTTATTTAATTCCAGTTATAATTATAAATATAAGCATTGCTAGAATGATATTTCTCCAAACATAAATAATAATTTGGCAGACCTAAGCGCCAATTTTCGTTTTCTGTCACAGGATTTGGAATTGCACAGTGAAAATCACTTCGAAAAGACAACATTTAATTCCAGATATCATCATCAATTAGGCATTACTAGAAAGACATTTCTCCATAAAATAATAATCGAGAGGTCAATGACACCATATGAGGTCAATGACCTCAGAAGAGGTCAATGACCCCTACAGAGGGTAATGACTCCACCAGAGGTCAATGATCACACAAGGGGTCAATAACCCTCAACAGAGGTCAACGTTTCTACCAAAGGTCAATGGAGACCCCACAAGATGTCAATGAACCCATCAGAGTCCAACGACCACACCATTAGTCAATGACCCCAGAAGAGGTCAATAAAACCCCACAGAGCCTTAATGACCCTACCAAAGGTCGACGACCCCACCTGAGACCAATGACCACTGAAGAGTTCATGACCCCGCAAGAGGTCAAAAACCCAACCAGAGGTCAATTACTATTAGAATAAATGACCATACCAGAAGTCAATGAACCCCTGCAGAGGTAAATTACCTCATCAGAGGTCAATGAACCCTAAAGACGTCAAAGACTTATCAGAGGTTAACGACATCCTCAGAGGTCAATGACCTCCCAATGATCTTTGACCCGCAAAAATGGTCAATGACCCCACGAGAAGTCAATGATCCCAAAAGAGGTTGATGGTCGAGGTCGATGAGGGTCGAGGTCGAGGTCCCAAGAATTCGATGACCCCACAAGAGGTCGGTGACTTCACTATATCATAATGACTTTCGGAGGTCAATGACCCCACCATAGGTCAATAACCCCTTTAGAGGTCAATGAGTCCATCAAACGTCAATGACTCTATCAGAGTTCAATGACCCAACAAGAGGTCATTCACTCAACCAGAGATCATATACTCTATCAGTTGCCAATTACCGAACCAGAGTTTAATCACCACACCAGAGGTCAATGACCCGGCGCGGAGATCCATGACCCCTTCCCAGGTAAATTACACCATTAGAATCAATAACCCCGAAAGTGACCAATTACACACTAGAAAGGTCAATGACACCTTCAGAGGTAATTACCCCTAATAAGACCACCGAAATCGCAGGAAGTCACTTACCGAACCAAGGTCACAGATCGCGCCAGCTGTAAATGTCAGCACCAGAGGTCAATTACCTCTGCCCCAGATCTCAAAGACCCCTTAGGAGTTCCAATTTTCAAAATTATTATCTACAATTATTTAATTACTGTGAGAAAAAACAAATATATAAGCAAGCTAACGTCAGATTAATGATTATTATTTGTTCTGCAAAAGACATTCGAGACGTTGCAAAAGTTGATTTTAGTACCTAGAATTAAATAATAATATTTGGCCTTTCCAAGAGATTTTCCCTGACCCTTTAAAGCCTGTGAGAGAATACGAATATATGCCTTTACGTTATCTAAACGTTTACTTTAATCTGCAGAAAAGTCCATCTGTAAATGCAAATTGATTGATTATATAATTAGACATTCAAATGAACATTGGGCTATTACAAATGATTTCCCATCTTTATTTCAATTCTTGTGACTAAAAACGAATGCATATGCTAGCGTCTAAAACTGATTATTATTTCTATGGAAAAGTGATTCTAGACATGCAAAATTTCATTTTCTTACCTGGAATTAAATTATTCAATTTGCCGTTTCGAAGGGATTTAAACCGGTGATTTCAAAGCCTGTGAGAGAATACGAATATATGCCTTTACGTTATCTAAACTTTCTTATTAATCTGGAGAAAAGTCATTCTGTAAATGCAAAATGATTGAGTATATATCTAGAATTTCAAATGAACATTGGGCTATTACCAATGATTTCCCATCTTTATTTCAATTCTTGTGACTAAAAACGAACGCATATGCTAGCGTCTTAAAAATGATTATTACTTCTATGGGAAAAGACATTCTAGACATGCAAAATTTGATTTTACTACCTGTAATTAAATAATTCAATTTGCCAATTCGAAGGGATTTAAACCGGTGATTTCAAAGCCTGTGAGAGAATACGAATATATGCCTTTACGTTATCAAAACGTTCACATTAATCTGGAGAAAAGTCATTCTGTAAATGCAAATTGATTGATTAAATATCTAGAATTTCAAATGAACATTGGGCTATTACCAATGATTTCCCATCTTTATTTCAACTCTTGTGACTAAAAACGAACGCATATGCTAGCCTTTTAAAAATGATTATTATTTCTATGGAAAAGACATTCTAGACATGCAAAATTTGATTTTACTACCTGTAATTAAATAATTCAATTTGCCAATTCGAAGGGATTTAAACCGGTGATTTCAAAGCCTGTGAGAGAATACGAATATATGCCTTTACGTTATCAAAACGTTAACTTTAATCTTGAGAAAAGTCATTCTGTAAATGCAAATTGATTGAGTATATATCTAGAACTTCAAATGAACATTGGGCTATTACCAATGATTTCCCATCTTTATTTCAACTCTTGTGACCAAAAACGAACGAATATGCTAGCCTCTTAAAAATGATTATTATTTCTATGGAAATGACATTCTAGACATGCATAATTTGATTTTACTACCTGTAATTAAATAATTCAATTAGCCGTTTCGAAGGGATTTAAACCGGTGATTTCAAAGCCTGTGAGAGATTTCGAATATATGCTTTAACATTATCTAAACGTTAACTTTAATCTTGAGAAAAGTCATTCTATAAATGGAAATTGATTGATTATATATCTAGAACTTAAAATGAACATTGGGCTGTTACAAATGATTTCCCATCTTTATTTCAATTCTTGTGACAAAAAACGAATGCATAAGCTACCGTCTAAAAAATAATTATTATTTCAATGGGAAAAGACTTTCTATGTATGAAAATTTGACTTTATTACCGGTAATTAAATAATTCAATTTGCCGTTTCGAAGGGATTTAAACCGGTGATATCAAAGCCTGTGAGAGAATACGAATATATGCCTTTACGTTATCTAAACGTTCACATTAATCTGGAGAAAAGTCATTCTGTAAATGCAAATTGATTGATTATATATCTAGAACTTCAAATGAACATTGAGCTATTACAAATGATTTCCCATCTTTATTTCAACTCTTGTGACCAAAAACGAACGAATATGCTAGCCTCTTAAAAATGATTATTATTTCTATGGAAATGACATTCTAGACATGCAAAATTTGATTTTACTACCTGTAATAAAATAATTCAATTTGCCGTTTCGAAGGGATTTAAATCGGTTATTTCAAAGCCTTTGAGAGAATACGAATATATATTCCTTAACGTTATCTAAACGTTTACTTTAATCTGGAGAAAAGTCATTCTGTAAATGCAAATTGATTGATTATATATCTAGAACTTCAAATGAACGTTGGGATATTAAAAATGATTTCCCATCTTTATTTCAACTCTTGTGACTAAAAACGAACGCATATGCTAGCCTCTTAAAAATGATTATTATTTCTATGGAAAAGATATTCTAGACATGCAAAATTTGATTTTACTACCTGTAATTAAATAATTCAATTAGCCGTTTCGAAGGGATTTAAACCGGTGATTTCAAAGCCTGTGAGAGATTTCGAATATATGCTTTAACATTATCTAAACGTTAACTTTAATCTTGAGAAAAGTCATTCTATAAATGGAAATTGATTGATTATATATCTAGAACTTAAAATGAACATTGGGCTGTTACAAATGATTTCCCATCTTTATTTCAATTCTTGTGACAAAAAACGAATGCATATGCTACCGTCTAAAAAATAATTATTATTTCAATGGGAAAAGACTTTCTATGTATGAAAATTTGACTTTATTACCGGTAATTAAATAATTCAATTTGCCGTTTCGAAGGGATTTAAACCGGTGATATCAAAGCCTGTGAGAGAATACGAATATATGCCTTTACGTTATCTAAACGTTCACATTAATCTGGAGAAAAGTCATTCTGTAAATGCAAATTGATTGATTATATATCTAGAACTTCAAATGAACATTGAGCTATTACCAATGATTTCCAATCTTTATTTCAACTCTTGTGACTAAAAACGAACGCATATGATAGCCTTTTAAAAATGATTATTATTTCTATGGATAAGACATTCTAGACATGCAAAATTTTATTTTATTACCTGTAATTAAATTATTCAATTTGCCGTTTGGAAGGGATTTAAATTGGTTATTTCAAAGCCTGTGAGAGAATACGAATATATGCCTTTACGTTATCTAAACGTTCACATTAATCTGGAGAAAAGTCATTCTGTAAATGCAAATTGATTCATTATAAATCTAAAATTTCAAATGAACATTGGACTATTACCAATGATTTCCCATCTTTATTTCAATTCTTGTGACTAAAAACGACCGCATATGCTAGCCTTTTAAAAATGATTATTATTTCTATGGAAAAGGCATTCTAGACATGCAAAATTTGATTTTACTACCTGTAATTAAATAATTCAATTAGCCGTTTCGAAGGGATTTATACCGGTGATTTCAAAGCCTGTGAGAGAATACGAATATATGCCTTTACGTTATCTAAACGTTCATTTTAATCTCGAGAAAAGTCATTCTGTAAATGCAAATTGATTCATTATATATCTAGAACTTCAAATGAACATTGGGCTATTACCAATGATTTCCCATCTTTATTTCAATTCTTGTGACTAAAAACGACCGCATATGCTAGCCTTTTAAAAATGATTATTATTTCTATGGAAAAGACATTCTAGACATGCAAAATTTGATTTTATTACCTGTAATTAAATAATTCAATTTGCCGTTTCGAAGGGATTTAAACCGATGATTTCAAAGCCTGTGAGAGAATACGAATATATGCCTTTACGTTATCTAAACGTTCACTTTAATCTGGAGAAAATTCATTCTGTAAATGCAAATTGATTGATTATATATCTAGAATTTCAAATGAACATTGGGCTATTACCAATGATTTCCCATCTTTATTTCAACTCTTGTGACTTTAAACGAACGCATATGCTAGCCTTTTAAAAATGATTATCATTTCTATGGAAAACACATTCTATGTATGAAAATTTGATTTTATTACCTGTAATTAAATAATTCAATTTGCCATTTCGAAGGGATTTAAACCGGTGACTTCAAAGCCTGTGAGAGAATACGAATATATGCCTTTACATTATCTAAACGTTCACATTATTCTGGAGAAAAGTCATTCTATAAATGCAAATTGATTGATTATATATCTAGAACTTCAAATGAACATTGGGCTATTACAAATGATTTCCCATCTTTATTTAACTCTTGCGACTAAAAACGAACGCATATGCTAGCCTCTTAAAAATGATTATTATTTCTATAGAAATGACATTCTAGACATGCAAAATTTGATTTTAGTACCTGTAAATTAATAATTCAATTTGCCGTTTCGAAGGGATTTAAACCGGTGATTTATAGCCTGTGAGAGAATACGAATATATGCCTTAACGTAATCTAAACGTTTACTTTAATCTGGAGAAAAGTAATTCTGTGAATGCAAATTGATTCATTATATATATAGAACTTAAAATGAACATTGGGCTATTACAAGTGATTTCCCATCTTATTTCAATACTTGTGACAAAAAACGAATGCATATGCTAGCGTCTAAGAAATGATTATTTTTTCTATGGGAAAAGACATTCTAGATATGAAAATTTGACTTAATTGCCTGTAATTAAATAATTCAATTTGCCGTTTCGAAGGGATTTAAACCGGTGATTTCAAAGCCTGTGAGAGAATACGAATATATGCCTTTACGTTATCTAAACGTTCACAATAATCTGGAGAAAAGTCATTCTGTAAATGCAAATTTATTGAGTATATATCTAGAAATTCAAATGAACATTGGGCTATTACCAATGATTTCCCATCTTTATTTCAATTCTTGTGACTAAAAACGACCGCATATGCTAGCCTTTTAAAAATGATTATTATTTCTATGGTTAAGACATTCTAGACATGCAAAATTTGATTTTATTACCTGTAATTAAATAATTCAATTTTCCACTTCGAAGGTATTTAAACCGGTGATTTCAAAGCCTATGAGAGAATACGAATATATGCATTTACGTTATCTAAACGTTTACATTAATCTGGAGAAAAGTCATTCTGTAAATGCAAATTGATTGATTATATATCTAGAATTTCAAATGAACATTGGGCTATTACCAATGATTTCCCATCTTTATGTCAACTTTTGTGACTAAAAACGAACGCATATGCTAGCCTTTTAAAAATGATTATTATTTCTATGGAAAAGACATTCTAGACATGCAAAATTTGATTTTATTACCTGTAATTAAATAATTCAATTTTCCACTTCGAAGGTATTTAAACCGGTGATTTCAAAGCCTATGAGAGAATACGAATATATGCATTTACGTTATCTAAACGTTTACATTAATCTGGAGAAAAGTCATTCTGTAAATGCAAATTGATTCATTACATATCTAGAACTTCAAATGAACATTGGGCTATTACCAATGATTTCCCATCTTTATTTCAACTCTTGTGAAAAAAAACGAACGCATATGCTAGCCTTTTAAAAATGATTATTATTTCTATGGAAAAGACATTCTAGACATGCAAAATTTGATTTTATTACCTGTAATTAAATAATTCAATTTGCCGTTTCGAAGGGATTTGAACCGATGATTTCAAAGCCTGTGAGAGAATACGAATATATGCCTTTACGTTATCTAAACGTTCACTTTAATCTGGAGAAAAGTCATTCTGTAAATGCAAATTGATTGATTATATATCTAGAATTTCAAATGAACATTGGGCTATTACCAATGATTTCCCATCTTTATTTCAACTTTTGTGACGAAAAACGAACGCATTAGCTAGCCTTTTAAAAATGATTATTATTTCTATGGAAAACACATTCTATGTATGAAAATTTGATTTTATTACCTGTAATTAAATAATTCAATTTGCCGTTTCGAAGGGATTTAAACCGGTGATTTCAAGGCCTGTGAGAGAATACGAATATATGCCTTCACATTATCTAAACGTTCACATTATTCTGGAGAAAAGTCATTCTGTATATGCAAATTGATTGATTATATATCTAGAACTTCAAATGAACATTGGGCTATTATCAATGATTTCCAATCTTTATTTCAACTCTTGTGACTAAAAACGAACGCATATGATAGCCTTTTAAAAATGATTATTATTTCTATGGATAAGACATTCTAGACATGCAAAATTTTATTTTATTACCTGTAATTAAATTATTCAATTTGCCGTTTGGAAGGGATTTAAACTGGTTATTTCAAAGCCTGTGAGAGAATACGAATATATGCCTTTACGTTATCTAAACGTTCACAGTAATCTGGAGAAAAGTAATTCTGTAAATGCAAATTGATTCATTATATATCTAAAAAAATTAAAATTAACATTGGGCTGTTACAAATGATTTCCCATCTTTATTTCAATTCTTGTGATAAAAAACGAGTGCATATGCTAGCCTCTAAAAAATAGTTATTATTACTATGGGAAAAGACATTCTATATATGAAAATTTGACTTTATTACCGGTAATTAAATAATTCAGTTTGCCGTTTCGAAGGGATTTAAACCGGTGATTTCAAAGCCTTTGTGAGAATACGAATATTTGCCTTTACGTTATCTAAACGTTCACTTTAATCTGGAGAAAAGTCATTCTGTAAATGCAAATTGATTGATTATATATATCTAGAACTTCAAATGAACATTGGGCTATTACCAATGGTTTCCCATCTTTATTTCAATTCTTGTGGCAAAAAACGAATGCATATGCTACCGTCTTAAAAATAATTATTATTTCTATGGATAAGACATTCTAGACATGCAAATTTGATTTTACTACCTGTAATTAAATAATTCAATTAGCCGTTTCGAAGGGATTTAAACCGGTGATTTCAAAGCCTGTGAGAGAATACGAATATATGCCTTTACGTTATCTAAACGTTCACATTAATCTCGAGAAAAGTCATTCTGTGAATGCAAATTGATTCATTATATATATAGAACTTCAAATGAACATTGGGATATTACAAATGATTTCCCATCTTTATTTCAACCCTTATGACTATAAACGAACGCATATGCTAGCCTCTTAAAAATTATTATTATTTCTATGGAAAAGAAATTCTAGACATGCAAAATTTGATTTTACTACCTGTAATTAAATAATTCAATTTGCCGTTTCGAAGGGATTTAAACCGGTTATTTCAAAGCCTGTGAGAGAATACGTATATATGCCTTAACGTTATCTAAACGTTTACTTTAATCTGGAGAAAAGTCATTCTGTGAATGCAAATTGATTCATTATATATATAGAACTTAAAATGAACATTGGGCTATTACAAATGATTTCCCATCTTATTTCAATACTTGTGACAAAAAACGAATGCATATGCTAGCGTCTAAGAAATGATTATTTTTTCTATGGGAAAAGACATTCTAGATATGAAAATTTGACTTAATTGCCCTTAATTAAATAATTCAACTTGCCGTTTCGAAGGGATTTAAACCGGTGATTTCAAAGCCTGTGAGAGTATACGAATATATGCCATTTCGTTATCTAAACGTTCTTATTAATCTGGAGAAAAGTCATTCTGTAAATGCAAATTGATTGAGTATATATCTAGAAATTCAAATGAACATTGAACTATTACCAATGATTTCCCATCTTTATTTCAATTCTTGTGACTAAAAACGACCGCATATGCTAGCCTTTTAAAAATGATTATTATTTCTATGGAAAAGACATTCTAGACATGCAAAATTTGATTTTACTACCTGTAATTAAATAATTCAATTTGCCGTTTCGATGGGATTTAAACCGGTGATTTCAAAGCCTGTGAGAGAATACGAATATATGCCTTTACGTTATCTAAACGTTCACATTCATCTGGAGAAAAGTCATTCTGTAAATGCAAATTGATTCATTTTACATCTAAAATTTCAAATGAACATTGGGCTATTACCAATGATTTCCCATCTTTATTTCAACTCTTGTGACTAAAAACGAACGCATATGCTAGCCTTTTAAAAATGATTATTATTTCTATGGAAAAGACATTCTAGATATGCAAAATTTGATTTTACTACCTGTAATTAAATAATTCAATTTGCCGTTTCGATGGGATTTAAACCGGTGATTTCAAAGCCTGTGAGAGAATACGAATATATGCCTTTACGTTATCAAAACGTTCACATTAATCTGGAGAAAAGTCATTCTGTAAATGCAAATTGATTCATTATATATTAAAAATTTCAAATGAACATTGGGCTATTACCAATGATTTCCAATCTTTATTTCAACTCTTGTGACTAAAAACGAACGCATATGCTAGCCTTTTAAAAATGATTATTATTTCTATGGAAATGACATTCTAGACATGCAAAATTTGATTTTACTACCTGTAATTAAATAATTCAATTTGCCGTTTCGAAGGGATTTAAACCGAGGATTTCAAAGGCTGTGAGAGAATACGAATATATGCCTTTACGTTATCTAAACGTTCACATTAATCTGGAGAAAAGTCATTCTGTAAATGCAAATTGATTGAGTATATATCTAGAAATTCAAATGAAATTTGGGCTATTACCAATGATTTCCCATCTTTATTTCAATTCGTGTGATAAAAGACGAGTGCATATGCTAGCCTCTAAAAAATAGTTATTATTACTATGGGAAAAGACATTCTATATGTGAAAATTTGACTTTATTACCGGTAATAAAATAATTCAGTTTGCCGTTTCGAAGGGATTTAAACCGGTGATTCCAAAGCCTGTGAGAGAATACGAATATATGCCTTTACGTTATCTAAACGTTCACATTAATCTGGAGAAAAGTCATTCTGTAAATGCAAGTTGATTGAGTATATATCTAGAAATTCAAATGGAATTTGGGCTATTACCAATGATTTCCCATCTTTATTTCAACTCTTGTGACTAAAAACGACCGCATATGCTAGCCTCTTAAAAATTATTATTATTTCTATGGAAAAGAAATTCTAGACATGCAAAATTGAATTTACTAACTGTAATTAAATAATTCAATTTGCCGTTTCGAAGGGATTTAAACCGGTGATTTCAAAGCCTGTGAGAGAATACGAATATATGCCTTAACGTTATCTAAACGTTCACATTAATCTGGAGAAAAGTCATTCTGTGAATGCAAATTGATTGATTATATATCTAGAACTTCAAATGAACATTGGCTTATTACCAATGATTTCCAATCTTTATTTCAACTCTTGTGACTAAAAACGAACGCATATGCTAGCCTTTTAAAAATGATTATTATTTCTATGGAAATGACATTCTAGACATGCAAAATTTGATTTTACTACCTGTAATTAAATAATTCAATTTGCCGTTTCGAAGGGATTTAAACCGGTTATTTCAAAGCCTGTGAGAGAATACGTATATATGCCTTAACGTTATCTAAACGTTTACTTTAATCTGGAGAAAAGTCATTCTGTGAATGCAAATTGATTCATTATATATATAGAACTTCAAATGAACATTGGGCTATTACCAATGATTTCCAATCTTTATTTCAACTCTTGTGACTAAAAACGAACGCATATGCTAGCCTTTTAAAAATGATTATTATTTCTATGGAAATGACATTCTAGACATGCAAAATTTGATTTTACTACCACTAATTAAATAATTCAATTTGCCGTTTCGAAGGGATTTAAACCGAGGATTTCAAAGGCTGTGAGAGAATACGAATATATGCCTTTACGTTATCTAAACGTTCACATTAATCTGGAGAAAAGTCATTCTGTAAATGCAAATTGATTGAGTATATATCTAGAAATTCAAATGAAATTTGGGCTATTACCAATGATTTCCCATCTTTATTTCAACTCTTGTGACTAAAAACGACCGCATATGCTAGCCTCTTAAAAATTATTATTATTTCTATGGAAAAGAAATTCTAGACATGCAAAATTTGATTTTACTACCTGTAATTAAATAATTCAATTTGCCGTTTCGAAGGGATTTAAACCGGTGATTTCAAAGCCTGTGAGAGAATACGAATATATGCCTTAACATTATCTAAACGTTCACATTAATCTGGAGAAAAGTCATTCTGTGAATGCAAATTGATTCATTATATATATAGAACTTCAAATGAACATTGGGCTATTACAAATGATTTCCCATCTTTATTTCAACTCTTGTGACTATAAACGAACGCATATGCTAGCCTCTTAAAAATTATTATTATTTCTATGGAAAAGAAATTCTAGACATGCAAAATTTGATTTTACTACCTGTAATTAAATAATTCAATTTGCCGTTTCGAAGGGATTTAAACCGGTTATTTCAAAGCCTGTGAGAGAATACGTATATATGCCTTAACGTTATCTAAACGTTTACTTTAATCTGGAGAAAAGTCATTCTGTGAATGCAAATTGATTCATTATATATATAGAACTTAAAATGAACATTGGGCTATTACAAATGATTTCCCATCTTATTTCAATACTTGTGATAAAAAACGAATGCATATGCTAGGGTCTAAGAAATGATTATTTTTTCTATGGGAAAAGACATTCTAGATATGAAAATTTGACTTAATTGCCCTTAATTAAATAATTCAACTTGCCGTTTCGAAGGTATTTAAACCGGTGATTTCAAAGCCTGTGAGAGAATACGAATATATGCCTTTACGTTATCTAAACGTTCTTATTAATCTGGAGAAAAGTCATTCTGTGAATGCAAATTGATTGAGTATATATCTAGAAATTCAAATGAACATTGGGCTATTACCAATGTTTTCCCATCTTTATTTCAATTCTTGTGACTAAAAACAACCGCATATGCTAGCCTTTAAAAATGATTATTATTTCTATGGAAAAGACATTCTAGACATGCAAAATTTGATTTTACTACCTGTAATTAAATAATTCAATTTGCCGTTTCGAAGGGATTTAAACCGGTGATTTCAAAGCCTGTGAGAGAATACGAATATATGCCTTTACGTTATCTAAACGTTCACATTAATCTGGAGAAAAGTCATTCTGTGAATGCAAATTGATTCATTATATATATAGAACTTCAAATGAACATTGGGCTATTACAAATGATTTCCCATCTTTATTTCAACTCTTGTGACTATAAACGAACGCATATGCTAGCCTCTTAAAAATTATTATTATTTCTATGGAAAAGAAATTCTAGACATGCAAAATTTGATTTTACTACCTGTAATTAAATAATTCAATTTGCCGTTTCGAAGGGATTTAAACCGGTTATTTCAAAGCCTGTGAGAGAATACGTATATATGCCTTAACGTTATCTAAACGTTTACTTTAATCTGGAGAAAAGTCATTCTGTGAATGCAAATTGATTCATTATATATATAGAACTTAAAATGAACATTGGGCTATTACAAATGATTTCCCATCTTATTTCAATACTTGTGACAAAAAACGAATGCATATGCTAGCGTCTAAGAAATGATTATTTTTTCTATGGGAAAAGACATTCTAGATATGAAAATTTGACTTAATTGCCCTTAATTAAATAATTCAACTTGCCGTTTCGAAGGGATTTAAACCGGTGATTTCAAAGCCTGTGAGAGAATACGAATATATGCCTTTACGTTATCTAAACGTTCTTATTAATCTGGAGAAAATTCATTCTGTAAATGCAAATTGATTGAGTATATATCTAGAAATTCAAATGAACATTGGGCTATTACCAATGATTTCCCATCTTTATTTCAATTCTTGTGACTAAAAACGACCGCATATGCTAGCCTTTTAAAAATGATTATTATTTCTATGGAAAAGACATTCTAGACATGCAAAATTTGATTTTACTACCTGTAATTAAATAATTCAATTTGCCGTTTCGATGGGATTTAAACCGGTGATTTCAAAGCCTGTGAGAGAATACGAATATATGCCTTTACGTTATCTAAACGTTCACATTCATCTGGAGAAAAGTCATTCTGTAAATGCAAATTGATTCATTTTACATCTAAAATTTCAAATGAACATTGGGCTATTACCAATGATTTCCCATCTTTATTTCAACTCTTGTGACTAAAAACGAACGCATATGCTAGCCTTTTAAAAATGATTATTATTTCTATGGAAAAGACATTCTAGATATGCAAAATTTGATTTTACTACCTGTAATTAAATAATTCAATTTGCCGTTTCGATGGGATTTAAACCGGTGATTTCAAAGCCTGTGAGAGAATACGAATATATGCCTTTACGTTATCAAAACGTTCACATTAATCTGGAGAAAAGTCATTCTGTAAATGCAAATTGATTCATTATATATTAAAAATTTCAAATGAACATTGGGCTATTACCAATGATTTCCAATCTTTATTTCAACTCTTGTGACTAAAAACGAACGCATATGCTAGCCTTTTAAAAATGATTATTATTTCTATGGAAATGACATTCTAGACATGCAAAATTTGATTTTACTACCTGTAATTAAATAATTCAATTTGCCGTTTCGAAGGGATTTAAACCGGTGATTTCAAAGCCTGTGAGAGAATACGAATATATGCCTTTACGTTATCTAAACGTTCACTTTAATCTGGAGAAAATTCATTCTGTAAATGCAAATTGATAGAACATATATATCTAGAAATTCAAATGAACATTGGGCTATTACTAATGATTTCCCATCGTTATTTCAATTCTTGTGACTAAAAACGAATGCAAATACCAGCGTCTTAAAAATGATTATTACTTCTATGGGAAAAGACATACTAGACATGCAAAATTTGATTTTATTGCCTGGAATTAAATAATTCAATTTGCCGTTTCGAAGGGATTTAAACCGATGATTTCAAAGCCTGTGAGAGAATACGAATATATGCCTTTACGTTATCTAAACGTTCACATTATTCTGGAGAAAAGTCATTCTGTAAATGCAAATTGATTTATTATATATCTAGAACTTCAAATGAACATTGGGCTATTACAAATGATTTCCCATCTTTTTTTCAACTCTTGTGACTAAAAACGAACGCATATGCTAGCCTCTTAAAAATGATTATTATTTCTATAGAAAAGACATTCTAGACATGCAAAATTTGATTTTACTACCTGTATTTAATAATTCAATTTGCCCTTTCGAAGGGATTTAAACCGGTTATTTCAAAGCCTGTGAGAGAATACGAATATATGCCTTTACGTTATCTAAACGTTCACTTTAATCTGGAAAAAAGTCATTCTGTAAATGCAAATTGATTGATTATATATCTAGAACTTCATATGACCATTGGTCTATTACAAATGATTTCCCATCTTTATTTCAACTCTTGTGACCAAAAACGAACGCATATGCTAGCCTCTTAAAAATGATTATTATTTCTATGGAAAAGATATTCTAGACATGCATAATTTGATTTTACTACCTGTAATTAAATAATTCAATTTGCCGTTTCGAAGGGATTTAAATCGGTTATGTCAAAGCCTTTGAGAGAATACGAAAATATATTCCTTAACGTTATCTAAACGTTTACTTTAATCTGGAGAAAAGTCATTCTGTAAATGCAAATTGATTAATTATATATCTAGAACTTCAAATGAACGTTGGGCTATTACAAATGATTTCCCATCTTAATTTCAACTCTTGTGACTAAAAACGAACGCATATGCTAGCCTCTTAAAAATGATTATTATTTCTATGGAAAAGATATTCTAGACATGCAAAATTTGATTTTACTACCTGTAATTAAATAATTCAATTAGCCGTTTCGAAGGGATTTAAACCGGTGATTTCAAAGCCTGTGAGAGATTTCGAATATATGCTTTAACGTTATCTAAACGTTAACTTTAATCTTGAGAAAAGTCATTCTATAAATGGAAATTGATTGATTATATATCTAGAACTTAAAATGAACATTGGGCTGTTACAAATGATTTCCCATCTTTATTTCAACTCTTGTGACTAAAAACGAACGCATATGCTAGCCTTTTAAAAATGATTATTATTTCTATGGAAATGACATTCTAAATTGCAAAATTTGATTTTACTACCTGTAATTAAATAATTCAATTTGCCGTTTCGAAGGGATTTAAACCGGTGATTTCAAAGCCTGTGAGAGAATACGAATATATGCCTTTACGTTATCTAAACGTTTACTTTAATCTGGAGAAAAGTCATTCTGTAAATGCAAATTGATTCATTATATATCTAGAACTTCAAATGAACATTGGGCTATTACCAATGATTTCCCATCTTTATTTCAATTCTTGTGACTAAAAACGACCGCATATGCTAGCCTTTTAAAAATGATTAATATTTCTATGGAAAAGACATTCTAGACATGCAAAATTTGATTTTACTACCTGTAATTAAATAATTCAATTTGCCGTTTCGAAGGGATTTAAACCGGTGATTTCAAAGCCTGTGAGAGAATACGAATATATGCCTTTACGTTATCTAAACGTTCACATTAATCTGGAGAAAAGTCATTCTGTGAATGCAAATTGATTCATTATATATATAGAACTTCAAATGAACATTGGGCTATTACAAATGATTTCCCATCTTTATTTCAACTCTTGTGACTATAAACGAAAGCATATGCTAGCCTCTTAAAAATTATTATTATTTCTATGGAAAAGAAATTCTAATCATGCAAAATTTGATTTTACTACCTGTAATTAAATAATTCAATTTGCCGTTTCGAAGGGATTTAAACCGGTTATTTCAAAGCCATTGAGAGAATACGTATATATGCCTTAACGTTATCTAAACGTTTACTTTAATCTGGAGAAAAGTCATTCTGTGAATGCAAATTGATTCATTATATATATAGAACTTAAAATGAACATTGGGCTATTACAAATGATTTCCCATCTTATTTCAATACTTGTGACAAAAAACGAATGCATATGCTAGAGTCTAAGAAATGATTATTTTTTCTATGGGAAAAGACATTCTAGATATGAAAATTTGACTTAATTGCCCTTAATTAAATAATTCAATTTGCCCTATCGAAGGGATTTAAACCGGTGATTTCAAAGCCTGTGAGAGAATACGAATATATGCCTTTACGTTATCTAAATGTTCTTATTAATCTGGAGAAAAGTCATTCTGTAAATGCAAATTGATTCATTATATATCTAGAAATTCAAATGAACATTGGGCTATTACCAATGATTTCCCATCTTAATTTCATTTCTTGTGACTAAAAACGACCGCATATGCTAGCCTTTTAAAAATGATTATTATTTCTATGGAAAAGACATTCTAGACATGCAAAATTTGATTTTACTACCTGTAATTAAATAATTCAATTTGCCGTTTCGATGGGATTTAAACCGGTGATTTCAAAGCCTGTGAGAGAATACGAATATATGCCTTTACGTTATCAAAACGTTCACATTCATCTGGAGAAAAGTCATTCTGTAAATGCAAATTGATTCATTATATATCTAGAACTTCAAATGAACATTGGGCTATTACCAATGATTTCCCATCTTTATTTCAATTCTTGTGACTAAAAACGACCGCATATGCTAGCCTTTTAAAAATGATTATTATTTCTATGGTTAAGACATTCTAGACATGCAAAATTTAATTTTACTACCTGTATTTAAATAATTCAATTTGCCGTTTCGAAGGGATTTAAACCGGTGATTTCAAAGCCTGTGAGAGAATACGAATATATATTCCTTTACGTTATGTAAACGTTCACATTAATCTGGAGAAAAGTCATTCTGTAAATGCAAATTGATTCATTATACATCTAAAATTTCAAATGAACATTGGGCTATTACCAATGATTTCCCATCTTTATTTCAACTCTTGTGACTAAAAACGAACGCATATGCTAGCCTTTTAAAAATGATTATTATTTCTATGGAAAAGACATTCTAGACATGCAAAATTTGATTTTACTACCTGTAATTAAATAATTCAATTTGCCGTTTCGATGGGATTTAAACCGGTGATTTCAAAGCCTGTGAGAGAATACGAATATATGCCTTTACGTTATCAAAAAGTTCACATTCATCTGGAGAAAAGTCATTCTGTAAATGCAAATTGATTCATTATATATTAAAAATTTCAAATGTACATTGGGCTATTACCAATGATTTCCAATCTTTATTTCAACTCTTGTGACTAAAAACGAACGCATATGCTAGCCTTTTAAAAATGATTATTATTTCTATGGAAATGACATTCTAAATTGCAAAATTTGATTTTACTACCTGTAATTAAATAATTCAATTTTCCGTTTATAAGGGATTTAAACCGGTGATTTTAAAGCCTGTGAGAGAATACGAATATATGACTTTACGTTATCTAAACGTTCACTTTAATGTGGAGAAAAGTCATTCTGTAAATGCAAATTGATTGATTATATATATCTAGAACTTCAAATGAACATTGGGCTAATACCAATGATTTCCCATCTTTATTTCAACTCTTGTGACTAAAAACGAATGCATATGCTAGCCTCTTAAAAATGATTATTATTTCTATAGAAAAGACATTCTAGATATGAAAATTTGACTTAATTGCCTGTAATTAAATAATTCAATACTTGTGACAAAAAACGAATGCATATGCTAGCGTCTAAGAAATGATTATTTTTTCTATGGGAAAAGACATTCTAGATATGAAAAATTTACTTAATTGCCTGTAATTAAGTAATTCAATTTGCCGTTTCGAAGGGATTTAAACCGGTGATTTGAAGACTGTGAGAGAATACGAAATTATGCCTTTACGTTATCTAAACGTTCACATTAATCTGGAGAAAAGTCATTCTGTAAATGCAAATTGATTCATTATATATTAAAAATTTCAAATGAACATTGGGCTATTACCAATGATTTCCCATCTTTATTTCAACTCTTGTGACTAAAAACGACCGCATATGCTAGCCTTTTAAAAATGATTATTATTTCTATGGAAAAGACATTCTAGACATGCAAAATTTGATTTTACTACCTGTAATTAAATAATTCAATTTGCCGTTTCGATGGGATTTAAACCGGTGATTTCAAAGCCTGTGAGAGAATACAAATATATGCCTTTACGTTATCTAAACGTTCACATTAATCTGGAGAAAAGTCATTCTGTAAATGCAAATTGATTCATTATATATTAAAAATTTCAAATGAACATTGGGCTATTACCAATGATTTCCAATCTTTATTTCAACCCTTGTGACTAAAAACGAACGCATATGCTAGCCTTTTAAAAATGATTATTATTTCTATGGAAATGACATTCTAGGCATGCAAAATTTGATTTTACTACCTGTAATTAAACAATTCAATTTGCCGTTTCGATGGGATTTAAACCGGTTATTTCAAAGCCTGTGAGAGAATACGTATATATGCCTTAACGTTATCAAAACGTTTACTTTAATCTGGAGAAAAGTCATTCTGTAAATGCAAATTGATTGATTATATATCTAGAACTTCAAATGAACATTGGGCTGTTACAAATGATTTCCCATTTTTATTTCAATTCTTGTGACTAAAAACGACCGCATATGCTAGCGTCTAAAAAATGATTATTATTTCTATGGGAAAAGACATTCTGGATATGAAAATTTGACTTTATTGCCTGTAATTAAATAATTCAATTTGTCTATTTGAAGGGATTTAAATCGGTATTTCAAAGCTTTTGAGATAATACGAATATATATTCCTTAACGTTATCTAAACGTTTACTTTAATCTAGGGAAAAGTCATTCTGTAAATGCAAATTGATTGATTATATATCTAGAACTTAAAATGAACATTGGGCTATTACAAATGATTTCCCATCTTTATTTCAATTCTTGTGACTAAAAATGACCGCATATGCTAGCCATTTAAAAATGATTATTATTTCTATGGAAAAGGCATTCTAGACATGCAAAATTTGATTTTACTACCTGTAATTAAATAATTCAATTAGCCGTTTCGAAGGGATTTAAACCGGTGATTTCAAAGCCTGTGAGAGAATACGAATATATGCCTTTACGTTATCTAAACGTTCACTTTAATCTGGAGAAAAGTCATTCTGTAAATGCAAATTGATTCATTATATATCTAGAACTTCAAATGAACATTGGGCTATTACCAATGATTTCCCATCTTTATTTCAATTCTTGTGACTAAAAACGACCGCATATGCTAGCCTTTTAAAAATGATTATTATTTCTATGGAAAAGACATTCTAGACATGCAAAATTTGATTTTACTACCTGTAATTAAATAATTCAATTTGCCGTTTCGAAGGGATTTAAACCGGTTATTTCAAAGCCATTGAGAGAATACGTATATATGCCTTTACGTTATTTAAACGTTCACATTATTCTGGAGAAAAGTCATTCTGTGAATGCAAATTGATTCATTATATATATAGAACTTCAAATGAACATTGGGCTATTACAAATGATTTCCCATCTTTATTTCAACTCTTGTGACTATAAACGAACGCATATGCTAGCCTATTAAAGATTATTATTATTTCTATGGAAAAGAAATTCTAGACATGCAAAATTTGATTTTACTACCTGTAATTAAATAATTCAATTTGCCGTTTCGAAGGGATTTAAACCGGTTATTTCAAAGCCATTGAGAGAATACGTATATATGCCTTAACGTTATCTAAACGTTTACTTTAATCTGGAGAAAAGTCATTCTGTGAATGCAAATTGATTCATTATATATATAGAACTTAAAATGAACATTGGGCTATTACAAATGCTTTCCCATCTTATTTCAATACTTGTGACAAAAAACGAATGCCTATGCTAGCGTCTAAGAAATGATTTTTTTTTCTATGGGAAAAGACATTCTAGATATGAAAATTTGACTTAATTGCCTGTAATTAAGTAATTCAATTTGCCGTTTCGAAGGGATTTAAACCGGTGATTTCAAAGCCTGTGAGAGAATACGAAATTATGCCTTTACGTTATCTAAACGTTCACATTAATCTGGAGAAAAGTCATTCTGTAAATGCAAATTGATTCATTATATATCTAGAAATTCAAATGAACATTGGGCTATTACCAATGATTTCCCATCTTAATTTCATTTCTTGTGACTAAAAACGACCGCATATGCTAGCCTTTTAAAAATGATTATTATTTCTATGGAAAAGACATTCTAGACATGCAAAATTTGATTTTACTACCTGTAATTAAATAATTCAATTTGCCGTTTCGATGGGATTTAAACCGGTGATTTCAAAGCCTGTGAGAGAATACAAATATATGCCTTTACGTTATCAAAACGTTCACATTCATCTGGAGAAAAGTCATTCTGTAAATGCAAATTGATTCATTATATATCTAGAACTTCAAATGAACATTGGGCTATTACCAATGATTTCCCATCTTTATTTCAATTCTTGTGACTAAAAACGACCGCATATGCTAGCCTTTTAAAAATGATTATTATTTCTATGGTTAAGACATTCTGGACATGCAAAATTTAATTTTACTACCTGTATTTAAATAATTCAATTTGCCGTTTCGAAGGGATTTAAACCGGTGATTTCAAAGCCTGTGAGAGAATACGAATATATATTCCTTTACGTTATGTAAACGTTCACATTAATCTGGAGAAAAGTCATTCTGTAAATGCAAATTGATTCATTATACATCTAAAATTTCAAATGAACATTGGGCTATTACCAATGATTTCCGATCTTTATTTCAACTCTTGTGACAAAAAACGAACGCATATGCTAGCCTTTTAAAAATGATTATTATTTCTATGGAAAAGACATTCTAGACATGCTAAATTTTATTTTACTACCTGTAATTAAATAATTCAATTTGCCGTTTCGATGGGATTTAAACCGGTGATTTCAAAGCCTGTGAGAGAATACGAATATATGCCTTTACGTTATCAAAACGTTCACATTAATCTGGAGAAAAGTCATTCTGTAAATGCAAATTGATTCATTATATATTAAAAATTTCAAATGAACATTGGGCTATTACCAATGATTTCCAATCTTTATTTCAACTCTTGTGACTAAAAACGAACGCATATGCTAGCCTTTTAAAAATGATTATTATTTCTATGGAAATGACATTCTAAATTGCAAAATTTGATTTTACTACCTGTAATTAAATAATTCAATTTGCCGTTTCGAAGGGATTTAAACCGGTGATTTTAAAGCCTGTGAGAGAATACGAATATATGACTTTACGTTATCTAAACGTTCACTTTAATGTGGAGAAAAGTCATTCTGTAAATGCAAATTGATTGATTATATATATCTAGAACTTCAAATGAACATTGGGCTAATACCAATGATTTCCCATCTTTATTTCAACTCTTGTGACTAAAAACGAATGCATATGCTAGCCTCTTAAAAATGATTATTATTTCTATAGAAAAGACATTCTAGATATGAAAATTTGACTTAATTGCCTGTAATTAAATAATTCAATACTTGTGACAAAAAACGAATGCATATGCTAGCGTCTAAGAAATGATTATTTTTTCTATGGGAAAAGACATTCTAGATATGAAAAATTTACTTAATTGCCTGTAATTAAGTAATTCAATTTGCCGTTTCGAAGGGATTTAAACCGGTGATTTCAAAGCCTGTGAGAGAATACGAAATTATGCCTTTACGTTATCTAAACGTTCACATTAATCTGGAGAAAAGTCATTCTGTAAATGCAAATTGATTCATTATATATTAAAAATTTCAAATGAACATTGGGCTATTACCAATGATTTCCCATCTTTATTTCAACTCTTGTGACTAAAAACGACCGCATATGCTAGCCTTTTAAAAATGATTATTATTTCTATGGAAAAGACATTCTAGACATGCAAAATTTGATTTTACTACCTGTAATTAAATAATTCAATTTGCCGTTTCGATGGGATTTAAACCGGTGATTTAAAAGCCTGTGAGAGAATACGTATATATGCCTTAACGTTATCAAAACGTTTACTTTAATCTGGAGAATAGTCATTCTGTAAATGCAAATTGATTGATTATATATCTAGAACTTCAAATGAACATTGGGCTGTTACAAATGATTTCCCATCTTTATTTCAATTCTTGTGACAAAAAACGAATGCATATGCTAGCGTCTAAAAAATGATTATTATTTCTATGGGAAAAGACATTCTGGATATGAAAATTTGACTTTATTGCCTGTAATTAAATAATTCAATTTGTCTATTTGAAGGGATTTAAATCGGTATTTCAAAGCCTTTGAGATAATACGAATTTATATTCCTTAACGTTATCTAAACGTTTACTTTAATCTAGGGAAAAGTCATTCTGTAAATGCAAATTGATTGATTATATATCTAGAACTTCAAATGAACATTGGGCTATTACAAATGATTTCCCATCTTCATTTCACTCTTATGACTAAAAACGAACGCATATGCTAGCCTCTTGAAAATGATTATTACTTCTATGGGAAAAGACATGCTAAACATGCAAAATTTGATTTTATTACCTGGAATTAAATAATTGTATTTGCCGTTTCGATGGGATTTAAACCGGTGATTTCAAAACCTGTGAGAGATTTCGAATATATGCCTTTACGTTAATAAATCGTTTACTTTAATCTAGAGAAAAGTCATACTCTAAATGCAAATTGATTAATTATATATCTAGAACTGCAAATGAACATTGGGATATTACAAATGATTTTCATCTTTATTTCAATTCTTGTGACAAAAAACGAAATCATATGCTAGCGTCTAAACCTGATTATTATTTCTATGGAAAAGTCATGCTAGACATGCAAAATTTGATTTTATTACCTGGAATTAAATAATTCAATATTCCGTTTCGAAGGGATTTAAACCGGTGATTTCAAAGCCTGTGAGAGAATACGAATATATGCCTTTACGTTATCTAAACGTTTATATTAATCTGCAGAAAAGTCATTCTGTAAATGCAAATTGATTCATTATATATTAAAAATTTCAAATGAACATTGGGCTATTACCAATGATTTCCAATCTTTATTTCAACTCTTGTGACTAAAAACGAACGCATATGCTAGCCTTTTAAAAATGATTATTATTTCTATGGAAATGACATTCTAGACATGCAAAATTTGATTTTACTACCTGTAATTAAATAATTCAACTTGCCGTTTCGAAGGAATTTAAACCGGTTATTTCAAAGCCTGTGAGAGAATACGTATATATGCCTTAACGTTATCAAAACGTTTACTTTAATCTGGAGAAAAGTCATTCTGTAAATGCAAATTGATTGATTATATATCTAGAACTTCAAATGAACATTGGGCTGTTACAAATGATTTCCCATCCTTATTTCAATTCTTGTGACAAAAAACGAATGCATATGCTAGCGTCTAAAAAATGATTATTATTTCTATGGGAAAAGACATTCTGGATATGAAAATTTGACTTTATTGCCTGTAATTAAATAATTCAATTTGTCTATTTGAAGGGATTTAAATCGGTTATTTCAAAGCCTGTGAGAGAATATGAATATATGCCTTAACGTTATCTAAACGTTTACATTAATCTGGAGAAAAGTCATTCTGTAAATGCAAATTGATTGATTATATATCTAGAACTTCATATGAACATTGCGCTGTTACAAATGATTTCCCATCTTTATTTCAATTCTTATGACAAAAAACGGATGCATATGCTAGCCTCTTAAAAATGATTATTATTTCTATGGAAAAGACATTCTAGACATGCAAAATTTGACTTTATTGCCTGTAATTAAATAATTCAATTTGCCGTTTCGAAGGGGTTAAAATCGGTTATTTCAAAGCCTTTGAGATAATACGAATATATATTCCTTAACGTTATCTAAACGTTTACTTTAATCTAGGCAAAAGTCATTCTGTAAATGCAAATTGATTGATTATATATCTAGAACTTCAAATGAACATTGGGCTATTACAAATGATTTCCCATCTTCATTTCACTCTTATGACTAAAAACGAACGCATATGCTAGCCTCTTGAAAATGAGTATTACTTCTATGGGAAAAGACATGCTAAACATGCAAAATTTGATTTTATTACCTGGAATTAAATAATTCAATTTGCCGTATCGATGGGATTTAAACCGGTGATTTCAAAGCCTGTGAGAGATTTCGAATATATGCCTTTACGTTAATAAATCGTTTACTTTAATCTAGAGAAAAGTCATTCTGTAAATGCAAATTGATTAATTATATATCTAGAACTGCAAATGAACATTGGGATATTACAAATGATTTTCATCTTTATTTCAATTCTTGTGACAAAAAACGAAATCATATGCTAGCGTCTAAACCTGATTATTATTTCTATGGAAAAGTCATGCTAGACATGCAAAATTTGATTTTATTACCTGGAATTAAATAATTCAATATTCCGTTTCGAAGGGATTTAAACCGGTGATTTCAAAGCCTGTGAGAGAATACGAATATATGCCTTTACGTTATCTAAACGTTTATATTAATCTGCAGAAAAGTCATTCTGTAAATGCAAATTGATTGATTATATATCTAGAACTTCAAATGAACATTGGGCTATTACAAATGATTTCCCATCTTAATTTCAACTCTTGTGACTAAAAACGAATGCATATGCTAGCCTCTTAAAAATGATTATTATTTCTATGGGAAAAGACATTCTATGCATGCAAAATTTGATTTTATTACCTGGAGTTAAATAATTCAATTTACCGTTTCGAAGGCATTTAAACCGGTTATTTCAAAGCCTGTGAGAGAATACGAATATATGCCTTTACGTTAATTAAACGTTCACTTTAATCTGGAGAAAAGTCATTCTGTAAATGCAATTAGATTGATTATATATCTAGAACTTCAAATGAACATTGGGCTATTACCAATGATTTCCCATCTTTATTTCAATTCTTGTGACAAAAAACGAAATCATATGCTAGCGTCTAAAAAATGATTATTTTTTCTATGGGAAAAGACATTCTAGATATGAAAAATTGACTTAATTGCCTGTAATTAAATAATTAAATTGCCGTTTCGAAGGGATTTAAACCGGTGATTTCAAAGCCTGTGAGAGAATACGAATATATGCCTTAACGTTATCTAAACGTTAACTTTAATCTTGAGAAAAGTCATTCTATAAATGGAAATTGATTGATTATATATCTAGAACTTCAAATGAACATTGGGCTATTACCAATGATTTCCCTTCTTTATTTAAACTCTTGTGAATAAAAAGGAACGCATATGCTGGCCTTTTAAAAATGATTAATATTTCTATGGAAAAGTCATTCTAGACATGCAAAATTTGATTTTATTGCCTGTAATGAAATAATTCAATTTGCCGTTTCGAAGGAATTTAAACCGGTGATTTCAAAGCCTGTGAGAGAATACGAATATATGCCTTTACGTTATCTAAACGTTTATATTAATCTGCAGAAAAGTCATTATGTAAATGCAAATTGATTGATTATATATCTAGAACTTCAAATGAACATTGGGCTATTACCAATGATTTCCCATCTTTATTTTAATTCTTGTGACAAAAAACGAACGCATATGCTAGCGTCTTAAACTGATTATTATTTCTATGGAAAAGTCATTCTACACATGATAAATTTGATTTTATTACCTGGAATTAAATAATTCAATTTGCCGTTTCAAAGGGATTTAAACCGGTTATTTCAAAGCCTGTGAGAGAATACGAATATATGCCTTTACGTTATCTAAACGTTCACTTTAATCTGTAGAAAAGTCATTCTGTAAATGCAAATTGATTGATTATATATCTAGAACTTCAAATGAACATTGGGCTATTACAAATGATTTCCCATCTTTATTTCAACTCTTGTGACTATAAGCGAACGCATATGCTAGCCTCTTAAAAATGATTATAATTTCTATGGAAAAGACATTCTAGACACGCAAAATTAGATTTTACTACCTGTAATTAAATAATTCAATTTGCCGTTTCGAAGGGATTAAAACCGGTTATTTCAAAGCCATTGAGAGAATACGTATATATGCCTTAACGTTATCTAAACGTTTACTTTAATCTGGAGAAAAGTCATTCTGTAAATGTAAATTAATTGATTATATATCTAGAACTTCAAATGAACATTGGGCTATTACAAATGATTTCCCATCTTTATTTCAATTCTTGTGACAAAAAACGAATGCATATGCTAGCGTCTAAAAAATAGTTATTATTACTATGGGAAAAGACATTCTAGATATGAAAATTTGACTTCATTACCGGTAATTAAATAATTCAATTTGTCTATTTGAAGGGATTTAAATCGGTTATTTGTGAGCCTGTGAGAGAATACGAATATATGCCTTAACGTTATCTAAACGTTTACATTAATCTGGAGAAAAGTCATTCTGTAAATGCATATTGATTGATTATATATCTAGAACTTCAAATGAACATTGGGCTGTTACAAATGATTTCCCATCTTTATTTCAATTCTTGTGACAAAAAACGAATGCATATGCTAGCGTCTAAAAAATGATTATTTTTTCTGTGGGAAAAGACATTCTAGATATGAAAATTTGACTTTATTACCTGTAATTAAATAATTCAATTTGCCGTTTCGAAGGGATTTAAACCAGTGATTTCAAAGCCTGTGAGAGAATACAAATATGTGCCTTTACGTTCTCTAAGCGTTCATTTTAATCTGAAGAAAAGACATTCTGTAAATGCAAATTGATTGATTATATATCTAGAACTTCAAATGAACATTGGGCTATTACAAATGATTTCCCATCTTCATTTCACTCTTATGACTAAAAACGAACGTATATGCTAGCCTCTTGAAAATGATTATTACTTCTATGGGAAAAGACATGCTAAACATGCAGTATTTTTTTTTATTACCTGGAATTAAATAATTCAATTTGCCGTTTCGATGGGATTTAAACCGGTGATTTCAAAGCCTGTGAGAGATTTCGAATATATGCCTTTACGTTAATAAAACGTTTACTTTAATCTAGAGAAAAGTCATTCTGTAAATGCAAATTGATTAATTATATATCTAGAACTACAAATGAACATTGGGATATTACAAATGATTTTCATCGTTATTTCAATTCTTGTGACAAAAAACGAAATCATATGCTAGCGTCTAAACCTGATTATTATTTCTATGGAAAAGTCATGCTAGACATGCAAAACTTGATTTTATTACCTGGAATTAAATAATTCAATATTCCGTTTCGAAGGGATTTAAACCGGTGATTTCAAAGCCTGTGAGAGAATACGAATATATGCCTTAACGTTATCTAAACGTTAACTTTAATCTTGAGAAAAGTCCTTTTATAAATGGAAATTGATTGATTATATATCCAGAACTTAAAATGAACATTGGGCTGTTACAAATGATTTCCCATCTTTATTTCAATTCTTGTTACAAAAAACAAATGCATATGCTACCGTCTAAAAAATAATTATTATTTCTATGGGAAGAGACATTCTAGATATGAAAATTTGACTTTATATCCTGTAATTAAATAATTCAATTTGTCTATTTGAAGGGATTTAAATCGGTTACTTCAAAGCCTGTGAGAGATACGAATATATGCCTTTACGTTATCTAAACGTTCACTTTTATCTGGAGAAAAGTCATTCTGGAAATGAGAATTGATTCATTATATATCTAGAACTTCAAATGAACATTGGGCTATTACCAATGATTTCCCATCTTTATTTACTCTTGTGAATGAAAACGAACGCATATGCTGGCCTTTAAAAATGATTAATATTTCTATGGAAAAGTCATTCTAGACATGCAAAATTTGATTTTATTACCTGGAATTAAATAATTCAATTTGCCGTTTCGAAGGGATTTAAACCGGTGATTTCAAAGCCTGTGTGAGAATACGAATATATGCCTTTACGTTATCTAAACGTTCACTTTAATCTGGAGAAAAGTCATTCTGTAAATGCAAATTGATTGATTATATATATCAAGAACTTCAAATGAACATTGGGCTATTACAAATGATTTCCCTTCTTTATTTAAACTCTTGTGACTAAAAAGGAACGCATATGCTAGCCATTTAAAAATGATTATTATTTCTATGGAAAAGACATTCTAGACATGCAAAATTTGATTTTACTACCTGTAATTAAATAATTCAATTTGCCGTTTCGAAGGGATTTAAACCGGTGATTTCAAAGCCTGTGAGAGAATACGAATATATGCCTTTACGTTATCTAAACGTTTATATTAATCTGCAGAAAAGTCATTCTGTAAATGCAAATTGATTGATTACATATCTAGAGCTTCAAATGAACATTGGGCCTTTATAAATGATTTCCCATTTTTATTTCAATTCTTGTGACAAAAAACGAATGCATATGCTAGCGTCTTAAAAATGATTATTATTAAAACGGGAAAAGACATTCTAGATATCCAAAATTTGATTTTTTTACCTGGAATTATATAATTCAATTTGCCGTTTAGAATTGATTTTCACCGGTTATTTCAAAGCCTATGACAGAATGCGAATATATGCCTTTACGTTTTAAAAACGTTTACTTTAATCTGGAGAAGAGTCGTTCTGCAAATGCAAATAGAATGATTATATATCTAGAGCTTCAAATGAACATTGGGCTATTACAAATGATTTCTCATATTTATTTCAATTCTTGTGAAAAAAAACGGTTGCATATGCTAGCGTCTTAAAAATGATTATTATTTCAATGGGATAAGACATTCTAGACATCCAAATTTTGATTTTATTACCTGGAATTATATAATTCAATCTGCCGTTTCGAAGTGATTTTCACCGGTTATTTCAAAGCCTATGAGAGAATGCGACCATATTCAGTTACGTTTTAAAAACGTTTACTTTAATCTGGAGAAGAGTCAATCTGTAAATGCAAATAGATTGATTATATATCTAGAGCTTCAAATGAACATTGGGCTATTACAAATGATTTCTCATATTTATTTCAATTCTTGAGACAAAAACGAATGCATATGCTAGCGTCTGAAAAATTATTATTATTTCAATGGGAAAAGACATTCTAGACATCCAAATTTTGATTTTATTACATGGAATTATATAATTCAATTTGCCCTTTCGAAGTGATTTTCACCGGTTATTTCAAAGCCTATGAGATAATGCGAATACATGCCATTACGTTTTAAAAATGTTTACTTTAATCTGGAGAAGTGTCATTCTGTAAATGCAAATAGATTGATTATATATCTAGAGCTTCATATGAACATTGGGCTATTACAAATGATTTCTCATATTTATTTCAATTCTTGAGACAAAAACGAATGCATATGCTAGCCCCTTAAAAATGATTATTATTTCTATGGAAAATACATTCTAGACATGCAAAATTTGATTTTACTACCTGTAATTAAATAATTCAATTTGCCGTTTCGAAGGAAATTAAACCGGTTATTTCAAAGCCTGTGAGAGAATACGTATATATGCCTTAACGTTATCTAAACGTTTACTTTAATCTGGAGCAAAGTCATTCTGTAAATGCATATTGATTGATTATATATCTAGAACTTCAAATGAACATTGGGCTGTTACAAATGATTTCCCATCTTTATTTCAATTCTTGTGACAAAAAACAAATGCATATGCTAGCGTCTAAAAAATGATTATTTTTTCTATGGGAAAAGACATTCTAGATATGAGAATTTGATTTTATTACCTGGAATTAAATAATTCAATATTCCGTTTCGAAGGGATTTAAACCGGTGATTTCAAAGCCTGTGAGAGAATACGAATATATGCCTTTACGTTATCTAAACGTTTATATTAATCTGCAGAAAAGTCATTCTGTAAATGCAAATTGATTGATTATATATCTAGAACTTCAAATGAACATTGGGCTATTACAAATGATTTCCCATATTAATTTCAACTCTTGTAACTAAAAACGAATGCATATGCTAGCCTCTTAAAAATGATTATTATTTCTATGGGAAAAGACATTCTATGCATGCAAAATTTGATTTTTGTACCTGGAGTTAAATAATTCAATTTTCCGTTCCGAAGGCATTTAAACCGGTTATTTAAAGCCTGTGAGAGAATACGAATATATGCCTTTACGTTAATTAAACGTTCACTTTAATCTGGAGAAAAGTCATTCTGTAAATGCAATTAGATTGATTATATATCTAGAACTTCAAATGAACATTGGGCTATTACCAATGATTTCCCATCTTTATTTCAATTCTTGTGACAAAAAACAAATGCATATGCTAGAGTCTTAAAAATTAATATTATCTCTATGGAAAAGACATTCTAGACATGCAAAATATGATTTTATTACCTGGAATTAAATAATTCATTTTGCCGTTTCGAAGGAATTTAAAACGGTTATTTCAAAGCCTATGAGAGAATACGATTATATGCCTTAACGTTATCTAAACGTTCAATTTAATCTGTAGAAAAGTCATTCTGTAAATGCAAATTGATTAATTATATATCTAGAACTGCAAATGAACATTGGGCTATTACAAATGATTTCCCATCTTTATTTCAATTCTTGTGACTAAAAAGGAATTCATATGCTAGCGTCTTAAAACTGATTAATATTTCCATGGAAAAGACATTCTAGACCTGAAAATTGGATTTTATTACCTAGAATTAAATAATTCAATTTTCCACTTCGCATATGCTAGCGTCTTAAACTGATTATTATTTCTATGGAAAAGTCATTCTAGACATGATAAATTTGATTTTATTACCTGGAATTAAATAATTCAATTTGCCGTTTCAAAGGGATTTAAACCGGTTATTTCAAAGCCTGTGAGAGAATACGAATATATGCCTTTACGTTATCTAAACGTTCACCGTAATCTGTAGAAAAGTCATTCTGTAAATGCAAATTAATTGATTATATATCTAGAACTTCAAATGAACATTGGGCTATTACCAATGATTTCCAATGTATCTAAACCGGTAATTTCAAAGACTATGAGAGAAGACGAATAAAAGCCTTTACGATATCTAGACGTTTATTTTAATCTGGAGAAAAGTAATTCTGTAAATGCAAATTGATTGATTATATATCTAGAACTTCAAATGAACATTGGGCTATTACCAATGATTTCCCATCTTTATTCTAATTCTTGTGACATAAAACGAACGCATTTGCTAGCGTCTTAAACTGATTATTATTTCTATGGAAAAGTCATTCTAGACATGATAAATTTGATTTTATTACCGGGAATTAAATAATTCAATTTGCCGTTTCGAAGGGATTTCAATCGGTTATTTCAAAGCCAATGAGAGAATACGAATATATATTCCTTAACGTTATCTAAACGTTCACTTTAATCTGGAGAAAAGTCATTCTGTTAATGCAAATTGATTGATTATATATCTAGAACTTCAAATGAACATTGGCTTATCACAAATGATTTCCCATCTTTATTTCAATTCTTGTGACAAAAAACGAATGCATATGCTAGCCTCTTAAAAATGATTATAATTTCTATGGAAAAGACATTCTAGACATGCAAAATTATTTTACTACCTGTAATTAAATAATTCAATTTTCCGTTTCGAAGGGATTTAAACCGGTTATTTCAAAGCCATTCAGAGAATACGTATATATGCCTTAACGTTATCTAAACGTTTACTTTAATCTGGAGAAAAGTCATTCTGTAAATGTAAATTAATTGATTATATATCTAGAACTTCAAATGAACATTGGGCTGTTACAAATGATTTCCCATCTTTATTTCAATTCTTGTGACAAAAAACAAATGCATATGCTACCGTCTAAAAAATAATTATTATTTCTATGGGAAGAGACATTCTAGATATGAAAATTTGACTTTATTGCCTGTAATTAAATAATTCAATTTTTCTATTTGAAGGGATTTAAATCGGTTATTTCAAAGCCTGTGAGAGATACGAATATATGCCTTTACGTTATCTAAACGTTCACTTTTATCTGGAGAAAAGTCATTATATAAATGGAAATTGATTGATTATATATCTAGAACTTCAAATGAACCATGGGCTATTACCAATGATTTCCCATCTTTATTTCAATTCTTGTGACAAAAAACAAATGCATTAGCTACCGTCTAAAAAATAATTATTATTTCTATGGGAAGAGACATTCTAGATATGAAAATTTGACTTTATTGCCTGTAATTAAATAATTCAATTTGTCTATTTGAAGGGATTTAAATCGGTTATTTCAAAGCCTGTGAGAGATACGAATATATGCCTTTACGTTATCTAAACGTTCACTTTTATCTGGAGAAAAGTCATTCTGTAAATGCAAATTGATTCCTTATATATCAAGAACTTCAAATGAACATTGGGCTATTACCAATGATTTCCCATCTTTATTTACTCTTGTGAATAAAAACGAACGCATATGCTGGCCTTTTAAAAATGATTAATATTCAATGGAAAAGTCATTCTAGACATGCAAAATTTGATTTTATTACCTGGAATTAAATAATTCAATTTGCCGTTTCGAAGGGATTTAAGCTCATATTTATCTGGAGAAGAGTCGTTCTGCAAATGCAAATAGAATAATTATATATCTAGAGCTTCAAATGAACATTGGGCTATTACAAATGATTTCTCATATTTATTTCAATTCTTGTGAAAAAAAACGGTTGCATATGCTAGCGTCTTAAAAATGATTATTATTTCAATGGGATAAGACATTCTAGACATCCAAATTTGATTTTATTACCTGGAATTATATAATTCAATTCGCCGTTTCGAAGTGATTTTCACCGGTTATTTTAAAGCCTATGAGATAATGCGTATATATGCCTTTACGTTTTCAAAACTTTTACTTTAAACTGGAGAAGAGTCATTCTGTAAATGCAAATAGATTGATTACATATCTAGAGCTTCAAATGAACATTGGGCTTTTACAAATGATTTCCCATTTTTATTTCAATTCTTGTGACAAAAAACGAATGCATATGCTAGCGTCTTGAAAATGATTATTATTTCTATGGAAAATACATTCTAGACATGCAAAATTTGATTTTACTACCTGTAATTAAATAATTCAATTTGCCGTTTCGAAGGAAATTAAACCGGTTATTTCAAAGCCTGTGAGAGAATACGTATATATGCCTTAACGTTATCTAAACGTTTACTTTAATCTGGAGAAAAGTCATTCTGTAAATGCAAATTGATTGATTATATATCTAGAACTTCAAATGAACATTGGGCTGTTACAAATGATTTCCCATCTTTATTTCAATTCTTGTGACAAAAAACAAATGCATATGCTAGCGTCTAAAAAATTATTATTTTTTCTATGGGAAAAGACATTCTAGATATGAAAATTTGACTTTATTGCCTGTAATTAAATAATTCAATTTGTCTATTTGAAGGGATTTAAATCGGTTATTTGTGAGCCTGTGAGAGAATACGAATATATGCCTTAACGTTATCTAAACGTTTACATTAATCTGGAGAAAAGTCATTCTGTAAATGCAAATTGATTGATTATATATCTAGAACTTCATATGAACATTGCGCTATTACAAATGATTTCCCATCTTTATTTCAATTCTTATGACAAAAAACGAATGCATATGCTAGCGTCTAAAAAATGATTATTTTTTCTATGGGAAAAGACATTCTAGATATGAAAATTTCACTTTATTACCTGTAATTAAATAATTCAATTTGCCGTTTCGAAGGGATTTAAACCGGTGATTTCAAAGCCTGTGAGAAAACACGAATATATACCTTTACGTTATCTAAACGTTCACATTATTCTGAGAAAAGTCATTCTGTAAATGCAAATTGATTGATTATATATCTAGAACTTCATATAAACATTGCGCTATCACAAATGTTTTCCCATCTTTATTTCAATTCTTTAGACAAAAAACGAATGCATATGCTAGCGTCTAAAAAATGATTATTTTTTCTATGGGAAAAGATATTCTAGATATGAAAATTTGACTTAATTGCCTGTAATTAAATAATTCAATTTGCCGTTTCGAAGGGATTTAAACCGGTTATTTCAAAGCCTGTGAGAGAATACGAATATATATTCCTTAACGTTATCTAAACGTTTACCTTAATCTGGAGAAAAGTCATTCTGTAAATGCAAATTGATTGATTATATATCTAGAACTTCAAATGAACATTGGGCTATTACAATAGATTTCCCTTCTTTATTTACACTCTTGTGACTAAAAAGGAACGCATATGCTAGCCATTTAAAAATGATTATTATTTCTATGGAAAAGACATTCTAGACATGCAAAATTTGATTTTACTACCTGTAATTAAATAATTCAATTTGCCGTTTCGAATGGATTTAAGCCGGTGATTTCAAAGCCTGTGAGAGAATACGAATATATGCCTTTACGTTATCTAAACGTGTATATTAATCTGCAGAAAAGTCATTCTGTAAATGCAAATTGATTGATTACATATCTAGAGCTTCAAATGAACATTGGGCCTTTATAAATGATTTCCCATTTTTATTTCAATTCTTATGACAAAAAACGAATGCATATGCTAGCGTCTAAAAAATGATTATTTTTTCTATGGGAAAAGACATTCTAGATATGAAAATTTCACTTTATTACCTGTAATTAAATAATTCAATTTGCCGTTTCGAAGGGATTTAAACCGGTGATTTCAAAGCCTGTGAGAGAATACGAATATGTGCCTTTACGTTCTCTAAACGTTCAATTTAATCTGAAGAAAAGACATTCTGTAAATGCAAATTGATTGATTATATATCTAGAACTTCAAATGAACATTGGGCTATTACAAATGATTTCCCATCTTCATTTCACACTTATGACTAAAAACGAACGCATATGCTAGCCTCTTGAAAATGATTATTACTTCTATGGGAAAAGACATGCTATACATGCAAAATTTTATTTTATTACCTGGAATAAAATAATTCAATTTGCCGTTTCGATGGGATTTAAACCGGTGATTTCAAAGCCTGTGAGAGATTTCGAATATATGCCTTTACGTGAATAAAACGTTAACTTTAATCTGGAGAAAAGTCATTCTATAAATGGAAATTGATTGATTATATATCTAGAACTTAAAATGAACATTGGGCTGTTACAAATGATTTCCCATCTTTATTTCAATTCTTGTGAAAAAAAACAAATGCATACGCTACCGTCTAAAAAATAATTATTATTTCTATGGGAAAAGACATTCTAGATATGAAAATTTGACTTTATTGCCTGTAATTAAATAATTCAATTTGTCTTTTTGAAGAGATTTAAATCGGTCATTTCAAAGCCTGTGAGAGATACGAATATATGCCTTTACGTTATCTAAACGTTCACTTTTATCTGGAGAAAAGTCATTCTGTAAATGCAAATTGATTGATTATGTATCTAGAATTTCATTTGAACATTGGGCTATTACCAATGATTTCCCATCTTTATTTACTCTTGTGAATAAAAACGAACGCATATGCTGGCATTTTAAAAATGATTAATATTTCTATGGAAAAGTCATTCTAGACATGCAAAATTTGATTTTATTACCTGGAATTAAATAATTCAATTTGCCGTTTCGAAGGGATTTAAACCGGTGATTTCAAAGCCTGTGTGAGAATACGAATATATGCCTTTACGTTATCTAAACGTTCACTTTAATCTGGAGAAAAGTCATTCTGTAAATGCAAATTGATTGATTATATATATCTAGAACTTCAAATGAACATTGGGCTATTACCAATGATTTCCCATCTTTATTTCAACTATTTTGACTAAAAACGAATGCATATGCTAGCCTCATAAAAATGATTATTATTTCTATGGAAAAGACATTCTAGACATGCAAAATTTGATTTTACTACCTGTAATTAAATAATTCAATTTGCCGTTTCGAAGGGATTTAAACCGGTGATTTCAAAGCCTGTGAGAAAACACGAATATATACCTTTACGTTATCTAAACGTTCACATTAATCTGAGAAAAGTCATTCGGTAAATGCAAATTGATTGATTATATATCTAGAACTTCATATAAACATTGCGCTATCACAAATGTTTTCCCATCTTTATTTCAATTCTTTAGACAAAAAACGAATGCATATGCTAGCGTCTAAAAAATGATTATTTTTTCTATGGGAAAAGATATTCTAGATATGAAAATTTGACTTAATTGCCTGTAATTAAATAATTCAATTTGCCGTTTCGAAGGGATTTAAACCGGTTATTTCAAAGCCTGTGAGAGAATACGAATATATATTCCTTAACGTTATCTAAACGTTTACCTTAATCTGGAGAAAAGTCATTCTGTAAATGCAAATTGATTGATTATATTTCTAGAACTTCAAATGAACATTGGGCTATTACAAATGATTTCCCTTCTTTATTTAAACTCTTGTGACTAAAAAGGAACGCATATGCTAGCCATTTAAAAATGATTATTATTTCTATGGAAAAGACATTCTAGACATGCAAAATTTGATTTTACTACCTGTAATTAAATAATTCAATTTGCCGTTTCGAATGGATTTAAACCGGTGATTTCAAAGCCTGTGAGAGAATACGAATATATGCCTTTACGTTATCTAAACGTGTATATTAATCTGCAGAAAAGTCATTCTGTAAATGCAAATTGATTGATTACATATCTAGAGCTTCAAATGAACATTGGGCCTTTATAAATGATTTCCCATTTTTATTTCAATTCTTGTGACAAAAAACGAATGCATATGCTAGCGTCTTAAAAATGATTATTATTTAAACGGGAAAAGACATTCTAGATATCCAAAATTTGATTTTTTTACCTGGAATTATATAATTCAATTTGCCGTTTCGAATTGATTTTCACCGGTTATTTCAAAGCCTATGACAGAATGCGAATATATGCCTTTACGTTTTAAAAACGTTTACTTTAATCTGGAGAAGAGGCGTTCTGCAAATGCAAATAGAATGATTATATATCTAGAGCTTCAAATGAACATTGGGCTATTACAAATGATTTCTCATATTTATTTCAATTATTGTGAAAAAAAACGGTTGCATATGCTAGCGTCTTAAAAATGATTATTATTTCAATGGGATAAGACATTCTAGACATCCAAATTTTGATTTTATTACCTGGAATTATATAATTCAATTTGCCGTTTCGAAGTGATTTTCACCGGTTATTTCAAAGCCTATGAGAGAATGCGACTATATTCAGTTACGTTTTAAAAACGTTTACTTTAATCTGGAGAAGAGTCATTCTGTATATGCAAATAGATTGATTATATATCTAGAGCTTCAAATGAACATTGGGCTATTACAAATGATTTCTCATATTTATTTCAATTCTTGAGACAAAAACGAATGCATATGCTAGCGTCTTAAAAATGATTATTATTTCAATGGGAAAAGACATTCTAGACATCCAAATTTTGATTTTATTACATGGAATTATATAATTCAATTTGCCGTTTCGAAGTGATTTTCACCGGTTATTTCAAAGCCTATGAGATAATCCGAATATATGCCTATACGTTTTAAAAATGTTTACTTTAATCTGGAGAAGAGTAATTCTGTAAATGCAAATAGATTGATTATATATCTAGAGCTTCAAATGAACATTGGGCTATTACAAATGATTTGTCATATGTATTTCAATTCTTGTGAATAACAACGAATGCATATGCTAGCGTCATAAAGATGATTATTATTTCTATGGGAAAAGACATTCTAGACATCCAAATTTGATTTTATTACCTGGAATTATATAATTCAATTCGCCGTTTCGAAGTGATTTTCACCGGTTATTTTAAAGCCTATGAGAGAAAGCGAATACATGCCTTTACGTTTTAAAAACGTTTACTTTAATCTGGAGATGTGTTATTCTGTAAATGCAAATAGATTGATTATATATCTAGAGCTTCAAATGAACATTGGGCTATTACATATGATTTCTCATATTTATTTCAATTCTTGAGACAAAAACGAATGCATATGCTAGCGCCTTAAAAATGATTATTATTTCTATGGAATATACATTCTAGACATGCAAAATTTGATTTTACTACCTGTAATTAAATAATTCAATTTGCCGTTTCGAAGGAAATTAAACCGGTTATTTCAAAGCCTGTGAGAGAATACGTATATATGCCTTAACGTTATCTAAACGTTTACTTTAATCTGGAGAAAAGTCATTCTGTAAATGCAAATTGATTTATTATATATCTAGAACTTCAAATGAACATTGGGCTGTTACAAATGATTTCCCATCTTTATTTCAATTCTTGTGACAAAAAACAAATGCATATGCTAGCGTCTAAAAAAATATTATTTTTTCTATGGGAAAAGACATTCTAGATATGAAAATTTGACTTTATTGCCTGTAATTAAATAATTCAATTTGTCTATTTGAAGGGATTTAAATCGGTTATTTCCAAGCCTGTGAGTGAATACGAATATATGCCTTAACGTTATCTAAACGTTTACATTAATCTGGAGAAAAGTCATTCTGTAAATGCAAATTGATTGATTATATATCTAGAACTTCATATGAACATTGCGCTATTACAAATGATTTCCCATCTTTATTTCAATTCTTATGACAAAAAACGAATGCATATGCTAGCGTCTAAAAAATGATTATTTTTTCTATGGGAAAAGACATTCTAGATATGAAAATTTCACTTTAATACCTGTAATTAAATACTTCAATTTGCCGTTTCGAAGGGATTTAAACCGGTGATTTCAAAGCCTGTGAGAGAATACGAATATGTGCCTTTACGTTCTCTAAACGTTCAATTTAATCTGAAGAAAAGACATTCTGTAAATGCAAATTGATTGATTATATATCTAGAACTTCAAATGAACATTGGGCTATTACAAATGATTTCCCATCTTCATTTCACACTTATGACTAAAAACGAACGCATATGCTAGCCTCTTGAAAATGATTATTACTTCTATGGGAAAAGACATGCTAAACATGCAAAATTTTATTTTATTACCTGGAATAAAATAATTCAATTTGCCGTTTCGATGGGATTTAAACCGGTGATTTCAAAGCCTGTGAGAGATTTCGAATATATGCCTTTACGTTAATAAAACGTTTACTTTAATCTAGAGAAAAGTCATTCTGTAAATGCAAATTGATTAATTATATATATAGAACTGCAAATAAACATTGGGATATTACAAATGATTTTCATCTTTATTTAAATTCTTGTGACAAAAAACGAAATCATATGCTAGCGTCTAAACCTGATTATTATTTCTATGGAAAAGTCATGCTAGACATGCAAAATTTGATTTTATTACCTGGAATTAAATAATTCAATATTCCGTTTCGAAGGGATTTAAACCGGTGATTTCAAAGCCTGTGAGAGAATACGAATATATGCCTTTACGTTATCTAAACGTTTACATTAATCTGCAGAAAAGTCATTCTGTAAATGCAAATTGATTGATTATATATCTAGAACTTCAAAAAACATTGGGCTATTACAAATGGTTTCCCATCTTAATTTCAACTCTTGTGACTAAAAACGAATGCATATGCTAGCCTCTTAAAAATGATTATTATTTCTATGGGAAAAGACATTCTATGCATGCAAAATTTGATTTTATTACCTGGAGTTAAATAATTCATTTTTCCGTTCCGAAGGCATTTAAACCGGTTATTTAAAGCCATTGAGAGAATACGAATATATGCCTTTACGTTAATTAAACGTTCACTTTAATCTGGAGAAAAGTCATTCTGTAAATGCAATTAGATTGATTATATATCTAGAACTTCAAATGAACATTGGGCTATTACCAATGATTTCCCATCTTTATTTCAATTCTTGTGACAAAAAACAAATGCATATGCTAGAGTCTTAAAAATTAATATTATCTCTATGGAAAAGACATTCTAGACATGCAAAATATGATTTTACTACCTGTAATTAAATAATTCAATTTGCCGTTTCGAAGGGATTTAAACCGGTTATTTCAAAGCCATTCAGAGAATACGTATATATGCCTTAACGTTATCTAAACGTTTACTTTAATCTGGAGAAAAGTCATTCTGTAAATGTAAATTAATTGATTATATATCTAGAACTTCAAATGAACATTGGGCTATTACAAATGATTTCCCATATTTATTTCAATTCTTGTGACAAAAAACGAATGCATATGCTAGCGTCTAAAAAATAATTATTTTTCTATGGGAAAAGACATTCTAGATATGAAAATTTGACTTAATTGCCTGTAATTAAATAATTCAATTTGCCGTTTCGAAGGGATTTAAATCGGTGATTTCAAAGCCTGTGAGAGAATACGAATATATGCCTTAACGTTATCTAAACGTTAACTTTAATCTTGAGAAAAGTCATTCTATAAATGTAAATTAATTGATTATATATCTAGAACTTCAAATGAACATTGGGCTATTACAAATGATTTCCCATATTTATTTCAATTCTTGTGACAAAAAACGAATACATATGCTAGCGTCTAAAAAATAATTATTTTTTCTATGGGAAAAGACATTCTAGATATGAAAATTTGACTTAATTGCCTGTAATTAAATAATTCAATTTGCCGTTTCGAAGGGATTTAAATCGGTGATTTCAAAGCCTGTGAGAGAATACGAATATATGCCTTAACGTTATCTAAACGTTAACTTTAATCTTGAGAAAAGTCATTCTATAAATGGAAATTGATTGATTATATATCTAGAACTTCAAATGAACATTGGGCTGTTACAAATGATTTCCCATCTTTATTTCAATTCTTGTGACAAAAAACAAATGCATATGCTACCGTCTAAAAAATAATAATTATTTCTATGGGAAAGGACATTCTAGATATGAAAATTTGACTTTATTGCCTGTAATTAAATAATTCAATTTTTCTATTTGAAGGGATTTAAATCGGTTATTTCAAAGCCTGTGAGAGATACGAATATATGCCTTTACGTTATCTAAACGTTCACTTTTATCTGGAGAAATGTCATTATATAAATGGAAATTGATTGATTATATATCTAGAACTTCAAATGAACATTGGGCTATTACCATTGATTTCCCATCTTTATTTAAATTCTTGTAACAAAAAACAAATGCATATGCTACCGTCTAAAAAATAATTATTATTTCTATGGGAAGAGACATTCTAGATATGAAAATTTGACTTTATTGCCTGTAATTAAATAATTCAATTTGTCTATTTGAAGGGATTTAAATCGGTTATTTCAAAGCCTGTGAGAGATACGAATATATGCGTTTACGTTATCTAAACGTTCACTTTTATCTGGAGAAAAGTCATTCTGTAAATGCAAATTGATTCATTATATATCAAGAACTTCAAATGAACATTGGGCTATTACCAATGATTTCCCATCTTTATTTACTCTTGTGAATAAAAACGAACGCATATGCTGGCCTTTTAAAAATGATTAATATTTCTATGGAAAAGTCATTCTAGACATGCAAAATTTGATTTTATTACCTGTAATTAAATAATTCAATTTGCCGTTTCGAAGGGATTTAAACCGGTGATTTCAAAGCCTGTGTGAGAATACGAATATATGCCTTTACGTTATCTAAACGTTCACTTTAATCTGGAGAAAAGTCATTCTGTAAATGCAAATTGATTGATTATATATATCTAGAACTTCAAATGAACATTGGGCTATTACCAATGATTTCCCATCTTTATTTCAATTCTTGTGACAAAAAACAAATGCATATGCTAGCGTCTTAAAAATTAATATTATCTCTATGGAAAAGACATTCTAGACATGCAAAATATGATTTTATTACCTGGAATTAAATAATTCAATTTGCCGTTTCGAAGGGATTTAAACCGGTGATTTCAAAGCCTGTGTGAGAATACGAATATATGCCTTAACGTTATCTAAACGTTCACATTAATCTGAGAAAAGTCATTCTGTAAATGCAAATTGATTGATTATATATCTAGAACTTCATATAAACATTGCGCTATCACAAATGTTTTCCCATCTTTATTTCAATTCTTTAGACAAAAAACGAATGCATATGCTAGCGTCTAAAAAATGATTATTTTTTCTATGGGAAAAGATATTCTAGATATGAAAATTTGACTTAATTGCCTGTAATTAAATAATTCAATTTGCCGTTTCGAAGGGATTTAAACCGGTTATTTCAAAGCCTGTGAGAGAATACGAATACATATTCCTTAACGTTATCTAAACGTTTACTTTAATCTGGAGAAAAGTCATTCTGTAAATGCAAATTGATTGATTATATATCTAGAACTTCATATAAACATTGCGCTATCACAAATGTTTTCCCATCTTTATTTCAATTCTTTAGACAAAAAACGAATGCATATGCTAGCGTCTAAAAAATGATTATTTTTTCTATGGGAAAAGATATTCTAGATATGAAAATTTGACTTAATTGCCTGTAATTAAATAATTCAATTTGCCGTTTCGAAGGGATTTAAACCGGTTATTTCAAAGCCTGTGAGAGAATACGAATACATATTCCTTAACGTTATCTAAACGTTTACTTTAATCTGGAGAAAAGTCATTCTGTAAATGCAAATTGATTAATTATATATCTAGAACTTCAAATGAACATTGGGCTATTACAAATGATTTCCCTTCTTTATTTCAACTCTTGTGACTAAAAAGGAACGCATATGCTAGCGTCTTAAAAATGATTATTATTTCAATGGGATAAGATATTCTAGACATCCAAATTTTGATTTTATTACCTGGAATTATATAATTCAATCTGCCGTTTCGAAGTGATTTTCACCGGTTATTTCAAAGCCTATGAGAGAATGCGACTATATTCAGTTACGTTTTAAAAACGTTTACTTTACTCTGGAGAAGAGTCAATCTGTGAATGCAAATAGATTGATTATATATCTAGAGCTTCAAATGAACATTGGGCTATTACAAATGATTTCTCATATTTATTTCAATTCTTGAGACAAAAACGAATGCATATGCTAGCGTCTTAAAAATGATTATTATTTCAATGGGAAAAGACATTCTAGAAATCCAAATTTTGATTTTATTACATTGAATTATATAATACAATTTGCCGTTTCGAAGTGATTTTCACCGGTTATTTCAAAGCCTATGAGAGAATGCGAATATATGCCTTTACGTTTTAAAAACGTTTACTTTAATCTGGAGCAGAGTCGTTCTGTAAATGCAAATAGATTGATTATATCTAGAGCTTCAAATGAACATTGGGCTATTACAAATGATTTCTCATATTTATTTCAATTCTTGAGACAAAAACGAATGCATATGCTAGCGTCTTAAAAATTATTATTATTTCAACAGGAAAAGACATTCTAGATATCCGAAATTTGATTTTAATACCTGGAATTATATAATTCAATTTGCCGTTTCGAAGTGATTTTCACCGGTTATTTCAAAGCCTATGAGAGAATGCGAATATATGCCTTTACGTTTTTTAAAAATGTTTACTTTAATCTGGAGAAGAGTCATTCTGTAAATACAAATAGATTGATTATATATCTAGAGCTTCAAATGAACATTGGGCTATTACAAATGATTTCTCATATGTATTTCAATTCTTGTGAATAAAAACGAATGCATATGCTAGCGTCATAAAAATGATTATTATTTCTATGGGAAAAGACATTCTAGATATGAAAATTTGACTTTATTGCCTGTAATTAAATAATTCAATTTGTCTATTTGAAGGGATTTAAATCGGTTATTTCAAAGCCTGTGAGAGATACGAATATATGCCTTTACGTTATCTAAACGTTCACTTTTATCTGGAGAAAAGTCATTCTGTAAATGCAAATTGATTGATTATATATATCTAAAACTTCAAATGAACATTGGGCTATTACCAATGATTTCCCATCTTTATTTCAACTCTTTTGACTAAAAACGAATGCATATGCTAGCCTCTTAAAAATGATTATTATTTCTATAGAAAAGACATTCTAGACATGCAAAATTTGATTTTACTACCTGTAATTAAATAATTCAATTTTCCGTTTCGAAGGGATTTAAACCGGTCATTTCAAAGCCTATGAGAAAACACGAATATATACCTTTACGTTATCTAAACGTTCACATTAATCTGAGAAAAGTCATTCTGTAAATGCAAATTGATTGATTATATATCTAGAACTTCATATAAACATTGCGCTATCACAAATGTTTTCCCATCTTTATTTCAATTCTTTAGACAAAAAACGAATGCATATGCTAGCGTCTAAAAAATGATTATTTTTTCTATGGGAAAAGATATTCTAGATATGAAAATTTGACTTAATTGCCTGTAATTAAATAATTCAATTTGCCGTTTTGAAGTAATTTAAACCGGTTATTTCAAAGCCGTTGAGAGAATACGAATATATGCCTTTACGTTATCTAAATGTTTACTTTAATCTGGAGAAAAGTCATTCTGTAAATGCAAATTGATTGATTATATATCTAGAACTTCAAATGAACATTGGGCTATTACAAATGATTTCCCTTCTTTATTTAAACTCTTGTGACTAAAAAGGAACGCATATGCTAGCCATTTAAAAATGATTATTATTTCTATGGAAAAGACATTTTAGACATGCAAAATTTGATTTTACTACCTGTAATTAAATAATTCAATTTGCCGTTTCGAAGGGATTTAAACCGGTTATTTCAAAGCCGTTGAGAGAATACGAATATATTCCTTTACGTTATCTAAACGTTTACTTTAATCTGGAGAAAAGTCATTCTGTAAATGCAAATTGATTGATTATATATCTAGAGCTTCAAATGAACATTGGACTATTACAAATGATTTCTCATATTTATTTCAATTCTTGAGACAAAAACGAATGCATATGCTAGCGTCTTAAAAATGATTATTATTTCAATGGGAAAAGACATTCTAGACATCCAAAATTTGATTTTATTACCTGGAATTATATAATTCAATTTGCCGTTTCGAAGTGATTTTCACCGGTTATTTCAAAGCCTATGAGAGAATGCGAATATATGCCTTTACGTTTTAAAAACGTTTACTTTAATCTGGAGAAGAGTCGTTCTGCAAATGCAAATAGAATGATTATATATCTAGAGCTTCAAGTGAACATTGGGCTATTACAAATGCTTTCTCATATTTATTTCAATTCTTGTGAAAAAAACGGTTGCATATGCTGGCGTCTTAAAAATGATTATTATTTCAATGGGATAAGACATTCTAGACATCCAAATTTTGATTTTATTACCTGGAATTATATAATTCAATCTGCCGTTTCGAAGTGATTTTCACCGGTTATTTCAAAGCCTATGAGAGAATGCGACTATATTCAGTTACGTTTTAAAAACGTTTACTTTAATCTGGAGAAGAGTCAATCTGTGAATGCAAATAGATTGATTATATATCTAGAGCTTCAAATGAACATTGGGCTATTACAAATGATTTCTCATATTTATTTCAATTCTTGAGACAAAAACGAATGCATATGCTAGCGTCTCAAAAATGATTATTATTTCAATGGGAAAAGACATTCTAGACATCCAAAATTTTTGATTTTATTACATTGAATTATATAATACAATTTGCCGTTTCGAAGTGATTTTCACCGGTTATTTCAAAGCCTATGAGAGAATGCGAATATATGCCTTTACGTTTTAAAAACGTTTACTTTAATCTGGAGCAGAGTCGTTCTGTAAATGCAAATAGATTGATTATATCTAGACCTTCAAATTAACATTGGGCTATTACAAATGATTTCACATATTGATTTCAATTCTTGAGACAAAAACGAATGCATATGCTAGCGTCTTAAAAATTATTATTATTTCAACGGGAAAAGACATTCTAGATATCCGAAATTTGATTTTAATACCTGGAATTATATAATTCAATTTGCCCTTTCGAAGTGATTTTCACCGATTATTTCAAAGCCTATGACAGAATGCGAATATATGCCTTTACGTTTTAAAAACGTTTACTTTAATCTGGAGAACTGTCATTCTGTAAATGCAAATAGATTGATTATATATCTAGAGCTTCAAATGAACATTGGGCTATTACAAATGATTTCTCATATTTATTTCAATTCTTGAGACAAAAACGAATGCATATGCTAGCGTCTTAAAAATGATTATTATTTCAACGGGAAAAGACATTCTAGATATCCAAAATTTGATTTTATTACCTGGAATTATATAATTCAATCTGCCTTTTCGAAGTGATTTTCACCGGTTATTCCAAAGCCTATGAGGTAATGCGAATATATGCCTTTACGTTTAAAAATGTTTACTTTAATCTGGAGAAGAGTCATTCTGTAAATGCAAATAGATTGATTATATATCTAGAGCTTCAAATGAACATTGGGCTATTACAAATGATTTCTCATATGTATTTCAATTCTTGTGAATAAAAACGAATGCATATGCTAGCGTCATAAAAATGATTATTATTTCTATGGGAAAAGACATTCTAGACATCCAAATTTGATTTTATTACCTGGAATTATACAATTCAATTCGCCGTTTCGAAGTGATTTTCACCGGTTATTTCAAAGCCTATGAGATAATGCGAATATATGCCTTTAAGTTTTCAAAACTTTTACTTTAAACTGGAGAAGAGTCATTCTGTAAAAGCAAATAGATTGATTGTATATCTAGAACTTCAAATAAACATTGGGCTTTTTTGAATGATTTCCCATCTTTATTTCAATTCTTTTGATAAAAAACGAATGCATATGCTAGCGTCTTAAAAATGATTATTATGTCAATGGGAAAAGACATTCTAGACATCCAAATTTGATTTATTTACCTGGAATTATATAATTCAATTTGCCGTTTCGAAGTGATTTTCACCGGTTATTTCAAAGCCTATGAGAGAATGCAAATATATGCCTTTACGTTTTAAAAACGTTTACTTTAATCTGGAGAAGTGTCATTCTGTAAATGCAAATAGATTGATTATATATCTATAGCTTCAAATGAACATTGGGCTATTACAAATGATTTCTCATATTTATTTCAATTCTTGAGACAAAAACGAAATCATATGCTAGCGTCTAAACCTGATTATTATTTCTATGGAAAAGTCATGCTAGACATGCAAAATTTGATTTTATTACCTGGAATTAAATAATTCAATATTCCGTTTCGAAGGGATTTAAACCGGTGATTTCAAAGCCTGTGAGAGAATACGAATATATGCCTTAACGTTATCTAAACGTTTACTTTAATCTGGAGAAGAGTCATTCTGTAAATGCAAATTGATTGATTATATATCTAGAACTTCATATGAACATTGCGCTATTACAAATGATTTCCCATCTTAATTTCAACTCTTGTGACTAAAAACGAACGCATATGCTAGCCTCTTAAAAATGATTACTATTTCTATGGGAAAAGACATTCTATGCATGCAAAATTTGAATTTATTACCTGGAGTTAAATAATTCAATTTTCGTTTCGAAGGGATTTAAACCGGTGATTTCAAAGCCTATGAGAGAAGACGAATATATGCCTTTATGTTATCTAAACGTTCACTTTATTCTTGAGAAAAGTCATTCTGTAAATGCAAATTGATAATTATATATCTAGAACTTCAAATGAACATTGGGCTATTACAAATGATTTCCCATCTTTATTTCAATTCTTGTAAAAAAAAAGAATGCATATGCTACCGTCTTAAAAATGATTAATATTTCTATGGAAAAGTCATTCTAGACATGCAAAATTTGATTTTATTACCTGGAATTAAATAATTCAATTTGCCGTTTCGAAGGGATTTAAACCGGTGATTTCAAAGCCTGTGTGAGAATACGAATATATGCCTTTACGTTATCTAAACGTTCACTTTAATCTGGCGAAAAGTCATTCTGTAAATGCAAATTGATTGATTATATATATCTAGAACTTCAAATGAATATTGGGTTATTACCAATGATTTCCCATCTTTATTTCCACTCTTGTGACTAAAAACGAACGCATATGCTAGCCTCTTAAAAATGATTATTATTTCTATAGAAAAGACATTCTAGACATGCAAAATTTGACTTTATTGCCTGTAGTTAAATAATTCAATTTGCCGTTTCGAAGGGATTTAAATCGGTTATTTCAAAGCCTGTGAGAGAATACGAATATATATTCCTTAACGTTATCTAAACGTTTACTTTAATCTGGAGAAAACTCATTCTGTAGATGCAAATTGATTGATTATATATCTAGAACTTCAAATGAACATTGGGCTATTACAAATGATTTCCCATCTTTATTTCCACTCTTGTGACTAAAAACGAACGCATATGCTAGCCTCTTAAAAATGATTATTATTTCTATGGAAAAGACATTCTAGACATGCAAAATTTGATTTTACTACCTGTAATTAAATAATTCAATTTGCCGTTTCGAAGGGATTTAAACCGGTGATTTCAAAGCCTGTGAGAAAACACGAATATATACCTTAAGTTATCTAAACGTTCACATTAATCTGAGAAAAGTCATTCTGTAAATGCAAAAATATTAATTATATATCTAGAACTGCAAATGAACATTGGGATATTACAAATGATTTTCATCTTTATTTCAATTCTTGTGACAAAAAACGAAATCATATGCTAGCGTCTAAACCTGATTATTATTTCTATGGAAAAGTCATGCTAGACATGCAAAATTTGATTTTATTACCTGGAATTAAATAATTCAATATTCCGTTTCGAAGGGATTTAAACCGGTGATTTCAAAGACTATGAGAGAAGACGAATAAAAGCCTTTACGATATCTAGACGTTTATTTTAATCTGGAGAAAAGTAATTCTGTAAATGCAAATTGATTGATTATATATCTAGAACTTCAAATGAACATTGGGCTATTACCAATGATTTCCCATCTTTTTTTTAATTCTTGTGAAAAAAAACGAACGCATATGCTAGCGTCTTAAACTGATTATTATTTCTATGGAAAAGTCATTCTAGACATGATAAATTTGATTTTATTACCTGGATATAAATAATTCAATTTGCCGTTTCAAAGGGATTTAACCGGTTATTTCAAAGCCTGTGAGAGAATACGAATATATGCCTTTACGTTATCTAAACGTTCACTTTAATCTGTAGAAAAGTCATTCTGTAAATGCAAATTGATTTATTATATATCTAGAACTTCATATAAACATTGCGCTATCACAAATGTTTTCCCATTTTTATTTCAATTCTTTAGACAAAAAACGAATGCATATGCTAGCGTCTAAAAAATGATTATTTTTTCTATGGGAAAAGATATTCTAGATATGAAAATTTGACTTAATTGCCTGTAATTAAATAATTCAATTTGCCGTTTCGAAGGGATTTTTACCGGTTATTTCAAAGCCTGTGAGAGAATACGAATATATATTCCTTAACGTTATCTAAACGTTTACTTTAGTCTGGAGAAAAGTCATTCTGTAAATGCAAATTGATTGATTATATATCTAGAACTTCAAATGAACATTGGGCTATTACAAATGATTTCCCTTCTTTATTTGAACTCTTGTGACTAAAAAGGAACTAATATGCTAGCCATTTAAAAATGATTATTATTTCTATGGAAAAGACATTCTAGACATGCAAAATTTGATTTTACTACCTGTAATTAAATAATTCAATTTGCCGTTTTGAAGTGATTTAAACCGGTTATTTCAAAGCCGTTGAGAGAATACGAATATATGCCTTTACGTTATCTAAACGTTTACTTTAATCTGGAGAAAAGTCATTCTGTAAATGCAAATTGATTGATTATATATCTAGAACTTCAAATGAACATTGGGCTATTAAAAATGATTTCCCATCTTTATTTCAACTCTTGTGACTATAAACGAACGCATATCATACGCTAGCGTCTTAAAAATGATTATTATTTCAATGGGAAAAGACTTTCTAGACATACAAATTTTGATGTTATTACCTGGAATTATATAATTCAATTTGCCGTTTCGAAGTGATTTTCACCGGTTATTTCAAAGCCTATGAGAGAATGCGAATATATGCCTTTACGTTTTAAAGACGTATACTTTAATCTGGAGAAGAGTCATTTTGTAAATGCAAATAGATTGATTATATATCTAGAGCTTCAAATGAACCTTAAGCTATTACAAATGATTTCCCATCTTTATTTCAATTCTTGTGAAAAAAAACGAATGCATATGCTAGCGTCTTAAAAATGATTATTATTTCAATGGGAAAAGACATTCTAGACATCCAAATTTTGATTTTATTACCTGGAATTATATAATTCAATTTGCCGTTTCGAAGTGATTTTCACCGGGTATTTCAAAGCCTATGAGAGAATGCGAATATATGCCTTTACGTTTTCAAAACGTTTACTTTAAACTGGAGAAGAGTCATTCTGTAAATGCAAATAGATTGATTACATATCTAGAGCTTCAAATGAACATTGGGCTTTTACAAATGATTTCCCATTTTTATTTCAATTCTTGTGACAAAAAACGAATGCATATGCTAGCGTCTTGAAAATGATTATTATTTCAATGGGAAAAGACATTCTAGACATCCAAATTTTGATTTTATTACCTGGAATTATATAATTCAATTTGGCGTTTCGAATTGATTTTCACCGGTTATTTCAAAGCCTATGAGAGAATGCGACTATATTCAGTTACGTTTTAAAAACGTTTACTTTACTCTGGAGAAGAGTCAATCTGTGAATGCAAATAGATTGATTATATATCTAGAGCTTCAAATGAACATTGGGCTATTACAAATGATTTCTCATATTTATTTCAATTCTTGAGACAAAAACGAATGCATATGCTAGCGTCTTAAAAATGATTATTATTTCAATGGGAAAAGACATTCTAGAAATCCAAATTTTGATTTTATTACATTGAATTATATAATACAATTTGCCGTTTCGAAGTGATTTTCACCGGTTATTTCAAAGCCTATGAAAGAATGCGAATATATGCCTTTACGTTTTAAAAACGTTTACTTTAATCTGGAGAAGAGTCGTTCTGCAAATGCAAATAGAATGATTATATATCTAGAGCTTCAAATGAACATTGGGCTATTACAAATGATTTCTCATATTTATTTCAATTCTTGTGAAAAAAAACGGTTCCATATGCTAGCGTCTTAAAAATGATTATTATTTCAATGGGATAAGACATTCTTGACATCCAAATTTTGATTTTATTACCTGGAATTATATCATTAAATGTGCCGTTTCGAAGTGATTTTCACCGGTTATTTAAAGCCTATGAGAGAATGCGACCATATTCAGTTACGTTTTAAAAACGTTTACTTTAATCTGGAGAAGAGTCAATCTGTAAATGCAAATAGATTGATTATATATCTAGAGCTTCAAATGAACATTGGGCTATTACAAATGATTTCTCAGATTTATTTCAATTCTTGAGACAAAAACGAATGCATATGCTAGCGTCTTAAAAATGATTATTATTTAATGGGAAAAGACATTCTAGACATCCAAATTTTGATTTTATTACATGGAATTATATAATTCAATTCGCCGTTTCGAAGTGATTTTCACCGGTTATTTTAAAGCCTATGAGATAATGCGAATATATGCCTTTACGTTTTCAAAACTTTTACTTTAAACTGGAGAAGAGTCATTCTGTAAATGCAAATAGATTGATTACATATCTAGAGCTTCAAATGAACATTGGGCTTTTACAAATGATTTCCCATTTTTATTTAATTTCTTGTGACAAAAAACGAATGCATATGCTAGCGTCTAAAAAATTATTATTTTTTCTATGGGAAAAGACATTCTAGATATGAAAATTTGACTTTATTGCCTGTAATTAAATAATTCAATATGTCTTTTTGAAGGGATTTAAATCGGTTATTTCAAAGCCAGTGAGAGAATACGAATATATGCCTTAACGTTATCTAAACGTTTACATTAATCTGGAGAAAAGTCATTCTGTAAATGCAAATTGATTGATTATATATCTAGAACTTCATATGAACATTGCGCTATTACAAATGATTTCCCATCTTTATTTCAATTCTTATGACAAAAAACGAATGCATATGCTAGCGTCTAAAAAATGATTATTTTTTCTATGGGAAAAGATATTCTAGATATGAAAATTTGACTTAATTGCCTGTAATTAAATAATTCAATTTGCCGTTTTGAAGTAATTTAAACCGGTTATTTCAAAGCCGTTGAGAGAATACGAATATATGCCTTTACGTTATCTAAACGTTTACTTTAATCTGCAGAAAAGTCATTCTGTAAATGCAAATTGATTGATTATATATCTAGAACATCAAATGAACATTGGGCTATTACAAATGATTTCCCATCTTAATTTCAACTCTTGTGACTAAAAACGAATGCATATGCTAGCCTCTTAAAAATGATTATTATTTCTATGGGAAAAGACATTCTATGCATGCAAAATTTGATTTTATTACCTGGAGTTAAATAATTCAATTTTCCGTTCCGAAGGCATTTAAACCGGTTATTGAAAGCCTGTGAGAGAATACGAATATATGCCTTTACGTTAATTAAACGTTCACTTTAATCTGGAGAAAAGTCATTCTGTAAATGCAATTAGATTGATTATATATCTAGAACTTCAAATGAACATTGGGCTATTACCAATGATTTCCCATCTTTATTTTAATTCTTGTGACAAAAAACGAACGCATATGCTAGCGTCTTAAACTGATTATTATTTCTATGGAAAAGTCATTCTAGACATGATAAATTTGACTTTATTACCTGGAATTAAATAATTCAATTTGCCGTTTCAAAGGGATTTAAACCGGTTATTTCAAAGCCTGTGAGAGAATACGAATATATGCCTTTACGTTATCTAAACGTTCACTTTAATCTGTAGAAAAGTCATTCTGTAAATGCAAATTAATTGATTATATATCTAGAACTTCAAATGAACATTGGGCTATTACAAATGATTTCCCATATTTATTTCAATTCTTGTGACAAAAAACGAATGCATATGCTAGCGTCTAAAAAATGATTATTTTTTCTATGGGAAAAGACATTCTAGATATGAAAATTTGACTTAATTGCCTGTAATTAAATAATTCAATTTGCCGTTTCGAAGGGATTTAAACCGGTTATTTCAAAGCCGTTGAGAGAATACGAATATATGACTTAACGTTATCTAAACGTTAACTTTAATCTGGAGAAAAGTCATTCTGTAAATGCAAATTGATTGATTATATATCTAGAACTTCAAATGAACATTGGGCTATTACAAATGATTTCCCTTCTTTATTTCAACTCTTGTGACTAAAAAGGAACGCATATGCTAGCCATTTAAAAATGATTATTATTTCTATGGAAAAGACATTCTAGACATGCAAAATTTGACTTTTACTACCTGTAATTAAATGATTCAATTTGCCGTTTCGAATTGATTTTCACCGGTTATTTCAAAGCCTATGACAGAATGCGAATATATGCCTTTACGTTTTAAAAACGTTTACTTTAATCTGGGGAAGAGTCATTCTGTAAATGCAAATAGATTAATTATATATCTAGAGCTTCAAATGAACATTGGGCTATTACAAATGATTTCTCATATTTATTTCAATTCTTGAGACAAAAACGAATGCATATGCTAGCGTCTTAAAAATGATTATTATTTCAATGGGAAAAGACATTCTAGACATCCAAAATTTGATTTTATTACCTGGAATTATATAATTCAATCTGCCGTTTCGAAGTGATTTTCACCGGTTATTTCAAAGCCTATGAGAGAATGCGACTATATTCAGTTACGTTTTAAAAACGTTTACCATAATCTGGAGAAGAGTCAATCTGTGAATGCAAATAGATTGATTATATATCTAGAGCTTCAAATGAACATTGGGCTATTACAAATGATTTCTCATATTTATTTCAATTCTTGAGACAAAAACGAATGCATATGCTAGCGTCTCAAAAATGATTGTTATTTCAATGGGAAAAGACATTCTAGACATCCAAATTTTGATTTTATTACATTGAATTATATAATACAATTTGCCGTTTCGAAGTGATTTTCACCGGTTATTTCAAAGCCTATGAGAGAATGCGAATATATGCCTTTACGTTTTAAAAACGTTTACTTTAATCTGGAGCAGAGTCGTTCTGTAAATGCAAATAGATTGATTATATCTAGAGCTTCAAATTAACATTGGGCTATTACAAATGATTTCTCATATTTATTTCAATTCTTGAGACAAAAACGTATGCATATGCTAGCGTCATAAAAATTATTATTATTTCAACGGGAAAAGACATTCTAGATATCCGAAATTTGATTTTAATACCTGGAATTATATAATTCAATTTGCCGTTTCGAAGTGATTTTCACCGGTTATTTCAAAGCCTATGACAGAATGCGAATATATGCCTTTACGTTTTAAAAACGTTTACTTTAATCTGGAGAACTGTCATTCTGTAAATGCAAATAGATTGATTATATATCTAGAGCTTCAAATGAACATTGGGCTATTACAAATGATTTCTCATATTTATTTCAATTCTTGAGACAAAAACGAATGCATATGCTAGCGTCTTAAAAATGATTATTATTTCAACGGGAAAAGACATTCTAGATATCCAAAATTTGATTTTATTACCTGGAATTATATAATTCAATTCGCCGTTTCGAAGTGATTTTTACCGGTGATTTCAAAGCCTATGAGAGAATGCGAATATATGCCTTTACGTTTTAAAAATGTTTACTTTAATCTGGAGAAGAGTCATTCTGTAAATGCAAATAGATTGATTATATATCTAGAGCTTCAAATGAACATTGGGCTATTACAAATGATTTCTCATATGTATTTCAATTCTTGTGAATAAAAACAAATGCATATGCTAGCGTCATAAAAATGATTATTATTTCTATGGGAAAAGACATTCTAGACATCCAAATTTGATTTTATTACCTGGAATTATATAAATCAATTCGCTGTTTCGAAGTGATTTTCACCGGTTATTTCAAAGCCTATGAGATAATGCGAATATATGCCTTTAAGTTTTCAAAACTTTTACTTTAAACTGGAGAAGAGTCATTCTGTAAAAGCAAATAGATTGATTGTATATCTAGAACTTCAAATGAACATTGGGCTTTTATGAATGATTTCCCATCTTTATTTCAATTCTTGTGATAAAAAACGAATGCATATGCTAGCGTCTTAAAAATGATTATTATGTCAATGGGAAAAGACATTCTAGACATCCAAATTTGATTTATTTACCTGGAATTATATAATTCAATTTGCCGTTTCGAAGTGATTTTCACCGGTTATTTCAAAGCCTATGAGAGAATGCAAATATATGCCTTTACGTTTTAAAAATGTATACTTTAATCTAAAGAAGTGTCATTCTATAAATGCAAATAGATTAATTATATATCTAGAACTGCAAATGAGCATTGGGATATTACAAAAGATTTTCATCTTTATTTCAATTCTTGTGACAAAAAACGAAATCATATGCTAGCGTCTAAACCTGATTATTATTTCTATGGAAAAGTCATGCTAGACATGCAAAATTTGATTTTATTACCTGGAATTAAATAATTCAATATTCCGTTTCGAAGGGATTTAAACCGGTGATTTCAAAGCCTGTGAGAGAATACGAATATATGCCTTAACGTTATCTAAACGTTTACTTTAATCTGGAGAAAAGTCATTCTGTAAATGCAAATTGATTGATTATATATCTAGAACTTCATATGAACATTGCGCTATTACAAATGATTTCCCATCTTAATTTCAACTCTTGTGACTAAAAACGAACGCATATGCTAGCCTCTTAAAAATGATTATTATTTCTATGGGAAAAGACATTCTATGCATGCAAAAATTGAATTTATTACCTGGAGTTAAATAATTCAATTTTCCGTTTCGAAGGGATTTTAATCGGTGATTTCAAAGCCTGTGAGAGAATACGAATATATGCCTTTATGTTATCTAAACGTTCACTTTATTCTTGAGAAAAGTCATTCTGTAAATGCAAATTGATAATTATATATCTAGAACTTCAAATAAACATTGGGCTATTACCAATGATTTCCCATCTTTATTTCAATTCTTGTGACAAAAAACAAATGCATATGCTAGCGTCTTAAAAATTAATATTATCTCTATGGAAAAGACATTCTAGACATGCAAAATATGATTTTATTACCTGGAATTAAATAATTCATTTTGCCGTTTCGAAGGAATTTAAAACGGTTATTTCAAAGCCTATGAGAGAATACGAATATATGCCTTAACGTTATCTAAACGTTCAATTTAATCTGGAGAAAAGTGATCTGTAAATGCAAAATGATTAATTATATATCTAGAACTGCAAATGAACATTGGGCTATTACAAATGATTTCCCATCTTTATTTCAATTCTTGTGACTAAAAAGGAATGCATATGCTAGCGTCTTAAAACTGATTATTATTTCCATGGAAAAGACATTCTAGACCTGAAAAATTGATTTTATTACCTGGAATTAAATAATTCAATTTTCCACTTCGAATGGATCTAAACCGGTAATTTCAAAGACTATGAGAGAAGACGAATAAAAGCCTTTACGTTATCTAAACGTTTACATTATTCTGGAGAAAAGTAATTCTGTAAATGAAAATTGATTGATTATATATCTAGAACTTCAAATGAACATTGGGCTATTAAAATGATTTCTCATCTTCATTTCAATTCTTGTGACTAAAAGCGAACGCATATGCTAGCGTCTTAAAACTGATTATTATTTCTATGGAAAAGTCATTCTAGACATGCAAAATTTGATTTTATTACCTGGAAATAAATATTCAATTTGCCGTTTCGAAGGGATTTAAACCGGTTACTTCAAAGCCTATGAGAGAATACGAATATATACATTTACGTTATTTAAACGTTCACTTTAATCTGTAGAAAAGTCATTCTGTAAATGCAAATTAATTGATTATATATCTACAACTACAAATGAACATTGGGCTATTACCAATGATTTCCCATCTTTATTTTAATTCTTGTGACAAAAGACGAACGCATTTGCTAGCGTCTTAAACTGATTATTATTTCTATGGAAAAGTCATTCTAGACATGCAAAATTTGATTTCATTACCTGGAAATAAATATTCAATTTGCCGTTTCGAAGGGATTTAAACCGGTGATTTCAAAGCCTATGAGAGAATACGAATATATGCCTTTACGTTATCTAAACGTTTACATTAATCTGGAGAAAAGTCATTCTGTAAATGCAAATTGATTGATTATATATCTAGAACTTCAAATGAACATTGGGCTATTACCAATGATTTCCCATCTTTATTTCAACTCTTGTGACTATAAACGAACGCATATCATATGCTAGCGTCTTAAAAATTATTATTATTTAAACGGGAAAAGACATTCTAGATATCCAAAATTTGATTTTTTTACCTGGAATTATATAATTCAATTTGCCGTTTCGAATTGATTTTCACCGTTTATTTCAAAGCCTATGACAGAATGCGAATATATGCCTTTACGTTTTAAAAACGTTTACTTTAATCTGGAGAAGAGTCATTCTGTAAATGCAAATAGATTGATTATATATCTAGAGCTTCAAATGAACATTGGGCTATTACAAATGATTTCTCATATTTATTTCAATTCTTGAGACAAAAACGAATGCATATGCTAGCGTCTTAAAAATGATTATTATTTCAATGGGAAAAGACATTCTAGACATCCAAAATTTGATTTTATTACCTGGAATTATATAATTCAATCTGCCGTTTCGAAGTGATTTTCACCGGTTATTTCAAAGCCTATGAGAGAATGCGACTATATTCAGTTACGTTTTAAAAACGTTTACTTTAATCTGGAGAAGAGTCAATCTGTGAATGCAAATAGATTGATTATATATCTAGAGCTTCAAATGAACATTGGGCTATTACAAATGATTTCTCATATTTATTTCAATTCTTGAGACAAAAACGAATGCATATGCTAGCGTCTCAAAAATGATTATTATTTCAATGGGAAAAGACATTCTAGACATCCAAATTTTGATTTTATTACATTGAATTATATAATACAATTTGCCGTTTCGAAGTGATTTTCACCGGTTATTTCAAAGCCTATGAGAGAATGCGAATATATGCCTTTACGTTTTAAAAACGTTTACTTTAATCTGGAGCAGAGTCGTTCTGTAAATGCAAATAGATTGATTATATCTAGACCTTCAAATTAACATTGGGCTATTACAAATGATTTCTCATATTTATTTCAATTCTTGAGACAAAAACGAATGCATATGCTAGCGTCTTAAAAATTATTATTATTTCAACGGGAAAAGACATTCTAGATATCCGAAATTTGATTTTAATACCTGGAATTATATAATTCAATTTGCCGTTTCGAAGTGATTTTCACCGGTTATTTCAAAGCCTATGACAGAATGCGAATATATGCCTTTACGTTTTAAAAACGTTTACTTTGATCTGGAGAACTGTCATTCTGTAAATGCAAATAGATTGATTATATATCTAGAGCTTCAAATTAACATTGGGCTATTACAAATGATTTCTCATATTTATTTCAATTCTTGAGACAAAAACGTATGCATATGCTAGCGTCATAAAAATTATTATTATTTCAACGGGAAAAGACATTCTAGATATCCGAAATTTGATTTTAATACCTGGAATTATATAATTCAATTTGCCGTTTCGAAGTGATTTTCACCGGTTATTTCAAAGCCTATGACAGAATGCGAATATATGCCTTTACGTTTTAAAAACGTTTACTTTAATCTGGAGAACTGTCATTCTGTAAATGCAAATAGATTGATTATATATCTAGAGCTTCAAATGAACATTGGGCTATTACAAATGATTTCTCATATTTATTTCAATTCTTGAGACAAAAACGAATGCATATGCTAGCGTCTTAAAAATGATTATTATTTCAACGGGAAAAGACATTCTAGATATCCAAAATTTGATTTTATTACCTGGAATTATATAATTCAATTCGCCGTTTCGAAGTGATTTTCACCGGTGATTTCAAAGCCTATGAGAGAATGCGAATATATGCCTTTACGTTTTAAAAATGTTTACTTTAATCTGGAGAAGAGTCATTCTGTAAATGCAAATAGATTGATTATATATCTAGAGCTTCAAATGAACATTGGGCTATTACAAATGATTTCTCATATGTATTTCAATTCTTGTGAATAAAAACAAATGCATATGCTAGCGTCATAAAAATGATTATTATTTCTATGGGAAAAGACATTCTAGACATCCAAATTTGATTTTATTACCTGGAATTATATAAATCAATTCGCTGTTTCGAAGTGATTTTCACCGGTTATTTCAAAGCCTATGAGATAATGCGAATATATGCCTTTAAGTTTTCAAAACTTTTACTTTAAACTGGAGAAGAGTCATTCTGTAAAAGCAAATAGATTGATTGTATATCTAGAACTTCAAATGAACATTGGGCTTTTATGAATGATTTCCCATCTTTATTTCAATTCTTGTGATAAAAAACGAATGCATATGCTAGCGTCTTAAAAATGATTATCATGTCAATGGGAAAAGACATTCTAGACATCCAAATTTGATTTATTTACCTGGAATTATATAATTCAATTTGCCGTTTCGAAGTGATTTTCACCGGTTATTTCAAAGCCTATGAGAGAATGCAAATATATGCCTTTACGTTTTAATAATGTATACTTTAATCTAAAGAAGTGTCATTCTATAAATGCAAATAGATTAATTATATATCTAGAACTGCAAATGAGCATTGGGATATTACAAAAGATTTTCATCTTTATTTCAATTCTTGTGACAAAAAACGAAATCATATGCTAGCGTCTAAACCTGATTATTATTTCTATGGAAAAGTCATGCTAGACATGCAAAATTTGATTTTATTACCTGGAATTAAATAATTCAATATTCCGTTTCGAAGGGATTTAAACCGGTGATTTCAAAGCCTGTGAGAGAATACGAATATATGCCTTAACGTTATCTAAACGTTTACTTTAATCTGGAGAAAAGTCATTCTGTAAATGCAAATTGATTGATTATATATCTAGAACTTCATATGAACATTGCGCTATTACAAATGATTTCCCATCTTAATTTCAACTCTTGTGACTAAAAACGAACGCATATGCTAGCCTCTTAAAAATGATTATTATTTCTATGGGAAAAGACATTCTATGCATGCAAAAATTGAATTTATTACCTGGAGTTAAATAATTCAATTTTCCGTTTCGAAGGGATTTTAATCGGTGATTTCAAAGCCTGTGAGAGAATACGAATATATGCCTTTATGTTATCTAAACGTTCACTTTATTCTTGAGAAAAGTCATTCTGTAAATGCAAATTGATAATTATATATCTAGAACTTCAAATAAACATTGGGCTATTACCAATGATTTCCCATCTTTATTTCAATTCTTGTGACAAAAAACAAATGCATATGCTAGCGTCTTAAAAATTAATATTATCTCTATGGAAAAGACATTCTAGACATGCAAAATATGATTTTATTACCTGGAATTAAATAATTCATTTTGCCGTTTCGAAGGAATTTAAAACGGTTATTTCAAAGCCTATGAGAGAATACGAATATATGCCTTAACGTTATCTAAACGTTCAATTTAATCTGGAGAAAAGTGATCTGTAAATGCAAAATGATTAATTATATATCTAGAACTGCAAATGAACATTGGGCTATTACAAATGATTTCCCATCTTTATTTCAATTCTTGTGACTAAAAAGGAATGCATATGCTAGCGTCTTAAAACTGATTATTATTTCCATGGAAAAGACATTCTAGACCTGAAAAATTGATTTTATTACCTGGAATTAAATAATTCAATTTTCCACTTCGAATGGATCTAAACCGGTAATTTCAAAGACTATGAGAGAAGACGAATAAAAGCCTTTACGTTATCTAAACGTTTACATTATTCTGGAGAAAAGTAATTCTGTAAATGAAAATTGATTGATTATATATCTAGAACTTCAAATGAACATTGGGCTATTAAAATGATTTCTCATCTTCATTTCAATTCTTGTGACTAAAAGCGAACGCATATGCTAGCGTCTTAAAACTGATTATTATTTCTATGGAAAAGTCATTCTAGACATGCAAAATTTGATTTTATTACCTGGAAATAAATATTCAATTTGCCGTTTCGAAGGGATTTAAACCGGTTACTTCAAAGCCTATGAGAGAATACGAATATATACATTTACGTTATTTAAACGTTCACTTTAATCTGTAGAAAAGTCATTCTGTAAATGCAAATTAATTGATTATATATCTACAACTACAAATGAACATTGGGCTATTACCAATGATTTCCCATCTTTATTTTAATTCTTGTGACAAAAGACGAACGCATTTGCTAGCGTCTTAAACTGATTATTATTTCTATGGAAAAGTCATTCTAGACATGCAAAATTTGATTTCATTACCTGGAAATAAATATTCAATTTGCCGTTTCGAAGGGATTTAAACCGGTGATTTCAAAGCCTATGAGAGAATACGAATATATGCCTTTACGTTATCTAAACGTTTACATTAATCTGGAGAAAAGTCATTCTGTAAATGCAAATTGATTGATTATATATCTAGAACTTCAAATGAACATTGGGCTATTACCAATGATTTCCCATCTTTATTTCAACTCTTGTGACTATAAACGAACGCATATCATATGCTAGCGTCTTAAAAATTATTATTATTTAAACGGGAAAAGACATTCTAGATATCCAAAATTTGATTTTTTTACCTGGAATTATATAATTCAATTTGCCGTTTCGAATTGATTTTCACCGTTTATTTCAAAGCCTATGACAGAATGCGAATATATGCCTTTACGTTTTAAAAACGTTTACTTTAATCTGGAGAAGAGTCATTCTGTAAATGCAAATAGATTGATTATATATCTAGAGCTTCAAATGAACATTGGGCTATTACAAATGATTTCTCATATTTATTTCAATTCTTGAGACAAAAACGAATGCATATGCTAGCGTCTTAAAAATGATTATTATTTCAATGGGAAAAGACATTCTAGACATCCAAAATTTGATTTTATTACCTGGAATTATATAATTCAATCTGCCGTTTCGAAGTGATTTTCACCGGTTATTTCAAAGCCTATGAGAGAATGCGACTATATTCAGTTACGTTTTAAAAACGTTTACTTTAATCTGGAGAAGAGTCAATCTGTGAATGCAAATAGATTGATTATATATCTAGAGCTTCAAATGAACATTGGGCTATTACAAATGATTTCTCATATTTATTTCAATTCTTGAGACAAAAACGAATGCATATGCTAGCGTCTCAAAAATGATTATTATTTCAATGGGAAAAGACATTCTAGACATCCAAATTTTGATTTTATTACATTGAATTATATAATACAATTTGCCGTTTCGAAGTGATTTTCACCGGTTATTTCAAAGCCTATGAGAGAATGCGAATATATGCCTTTACGTTTTAAAAACGTTTACTTTAATCTGGAGCAGAGTCGTTCTGTAAATGCAAATAGATTGATTATATCTAGACCTTCAAATTAACATTGGGCTATTACAAATGATTTCACATATTGATTTCAATTCTTGAGACAAAAACGAATGCATATGCTAGCGTCTTAAAAATTATTATTATTTCAACGGGAAAAGACATTCTAGATATCCGAAATTTGATTTTAATACCTGGAATTATATAATTCAATTTGCCGTTTCGAAGTGATTTTCACCGGTTATTTCAAAGCCTATGACAGAATGCGAATATATGCCTTTACGTTTTAAAAACGTTTACTTTAATCTGGAGAACTGTCATTCTGTAAATGCAAATAGATTGATTATATATCTAGAGCTTCAAATGAACATTGGGCTATTACAAATGATTTCTCATATTTATTTCAATTCTTTAGACAAAAACGAATGCATATGCTAGCGTCTTAAAAATGATTATTATTTCAACGGGAAAAGACATTCTAGATATCCAAAATTTGATTTTATTACCTGGAATTATATAATTCAATTTGCCGTTTCGAAGTGATTTTCACCGGTGATTTCAAAGCCTATGAGAGAATGCGAATATATGCCTTTACGTTTTAAAAATGTTTACTTTAATCTGAAGAAGAGTCATTCTGTAAATGCAAATAGATTGATTATATATCTAGAGCTTCAAATGAACATTGGGCTATTAAAAATGATTTCCCATCTTTATTTCAACTCTTGTGACTATAAACGAACGCATATCATACGCTAGCGTCTTAAAAATGATTATTATTTCAATGGGAAAAGACTTTCTAGACATACAAATTTTGATGTTATTACCTGGAATTATATAATTCAATTCGCTGTTTAGAAGTGATTTTCACCGGTTATTTCAAAGCCTATGAGATAATGCGAATATATGCCTTTAAGTTTTCAAAACTTTTACTTTAAACTGGAGAAGAGTCATTCTGTAAAAGCAAATAGATTGATTGTATATCTAGAACTTCAAATGAACATTGGGCTTTTATGAATGATTTCCCATCTTTATTTCAATTCTTGTGATAAAAAACGAATGCATATGCTAGCGTCTTAAAAATGATTATTATGTCAATGGGAAAAGACATTCTAGACATCCAAATTTGATTTATTTACCTGGAATTATATAATTCAATTTGCCGTTTCGAAGTGATTTTCACCGGTTATTTCAAAGCCTATGAGAGAATGCAAATATATGCCTTTACGTTTTAAAAACGTATACTTTAATCTAAAGAAGTGTCATTCTGTAAATGCAAATAGATTAATTATATATCTAGAACTGCAAATGAACATTGGGATATTACAAAAGATTTTCATCTTTATTTCAATTCTTGTGACAAAAAACGAAATCATATGCTAGCGTCTAAACCTGATTATTATTTCTATGGAAAAGTCATGCTAGACATGCAAAATTTGATTTTATTACCTGGAATTAAATAATTCAATATTCCGTTTCGAAGGGATTTAAACCGGTGATTTCAAAGCCTGTGAGAGAATACCAATATATGCCTTAACGTTATCTAAACGTTTACTTTAATCTGGAGAAAAGTCATTCTGTAAATGCAAATTGATAATTATATATCTAGAACTTCAAATGAACATTGGGCTATTACCAATGATTTCCCATCTTTATTTCAATTCTTGTAAAAAAAAAGAATGCATATGCTACCGTCTTAAAAATGATTATTATTTATATAAGAAAGACATTCCAGACATGCAAAATTTGATTTTATTACCTGGAATTAAATAATTCAATTTACCGTTTCGAAGGCATTTAAACCGGTTATTTCAAAGCCTGTGAGAGAATACGAATATATGCCTTTATGTTAATTAAACGTTCCCTTTAATCTGGAGAAAAGTCATTCTGTAGATGCAAATTGATCGATTATATATCTAGAACTTCAAATGAACATTGGGCTATTACAAATGATTTCCCATCTTTATTTCAACTCTTGTGACTAAAAACGAACGCATATGCTAGCCTCTTAAAAATGATTATTATTTCTATGGAAAAGACATTCTAGACATGCAAAATTTGATTTTACTACCTGTAATTAAATAATTCAATTTGCCGTTTCGAAGGGATTTAAACCGGTGATTTCAAAGCCTGTGAGAAAACACGAATATATACCTTAAGCTATCTAAATGTTCACATTAATCTGAGAAAAGTCATTCTGTAAATGCAAATTGATTGATTATATATCTAGAACTTCATATGAACATTGCGCTATCACAAATGTTTTCCCATCTTTATTTCAAATCTTGTGACAAAAAACGAATGCATATGCTAGCGTCTAAAAAATGATTATTTTTTCTATGGGAAAAGATATTCTAGATATGAAAATTTGACTTAATTGCCTGTAATTAAATAATTCAATTTGCCGTTTCGAAGGGATTTAATCCGGTTATTTCAAAGCCTGTGAGAGAATACGAATATATATTCCTCAACGTTATCTAAACGTTTACTTTAATCTGGAGAAAAGTCATTCTGTAAATGCAAATTGATTGAGTATATATCTAGAACTTCAAATGAACATTGGGCTATTACAAATGATTTCCCTTCTTCATTTCAACTCTTGTGACTAAAAAGGAACGCATATGCTAGCCATTTAAAAATGATTATTATTTCTATGGAAAAGACATTCTAGACATGCAAAATTTGATTTTCCTACCTGTAATTAAATAATTCAATTTGCCGTTTTGAATGGATTTAAACCGGTTATTTCAAAGCCGTTGAGAGAATACGAATATATGCCTTTACGTTATCTAAACGTTTACTTTAATCTGGAGAAAAGTCATTCTGTAAATGCAAATTGATTGATTATATATCTAGAACTTCAAATGATCATTGGGCTATTAAAAATGATTTCCCATCTTTATTTCAACTCTTGTGACTATAAACGAACGCATATCATATCCTAGCGTCTTAAAAATGATTATTGTTTCAATGGGAAAAGACATTCTCGACATCCAAATTTTGATTTATTACCTGGAATTATATAATTCAATTTGCCGTTTCGAAGTGATTTTCACCGGTTATTTCAAAGCCTATGAGAGAATGCGAATATATGCCTTTACGTTTTAAAAACGTTTACTTTAATCTGGAGAAGAGTCATTCTGTAAATGCAAATAGATTGATTATATATCTAGAGCTTCAAATGAACATTAAGCTATTACAAATGATTTCCCATCTTTATTTCAATTCTTGTGACAAAAAACGAATGCATATGCTAGCGTCTTGAAAATGATTATTATTTCAATGGGAAAAGACATTCTAGACATCCAAATTTTGATTATATTACCTGGAATTATATAATATAATTTGCCGTTTCGAAGTGATTTTCACCGGTTATTTCAAAGCCTATGAGAGAATACGAATATATGCAGTTACGTTTTAAAAACCTTTACTTTAATTTGGAGAAGAGTCGTTCTGTAAATGCAAATAGATTGATTACATATCTAGAGCTTCAAATGAACATTGGGCTTTTATAAATGATTTCCCATTTTTATTTCAATTCTTGTGACAAAAAACGAATGCTAATGTTAGCGTCTTGAAAATGATTATTATTTCTATGGGAAAAGACATTCTAGACATCCAAAATTTGATTTTATTACCTGGAATTATATAATATAATTTGCCGTTTCGAAGTGATTTTCACCGGTTATTTCAAAGCCTATGAGAGAATACGAATATATGCAGTTACGTTTTAAAAACCTTTACTTTAATTTGGAGAAGAGTCGTTCTGTAAATGCAAATAGATTGATTATATATCTAGAGCTTCAAATGAACATTGGGCTATTACAAATGATTTCTCATATTTATTTCAGGTCTTGTGAAAAAAAACGGTTGCATATGCTAGCGTCTTAAAAATGATTATTATTTCAATGGGATAAGACATTCTAGACATCCAAATTTTATATTTTATTACCTGGAATTATATAATTCAATTTGCCGTTTCGAAGTGATTTTCACCGGTTATTTCAAAGCCTATGAGAGTATGCGAATATATGCCTTTACGTTTTAAAAACGTTTACTTTAATCTGGAGAACTGTCATTCTGTAAATGCAAATAGATTGATTATATATCTAGAGCTTCAAATGAACATTGGGCTATTACAAATGATTTCTCATATGTATTTCAATTCTTGTGAATAAAAACGAATGAATATGCTAGCGTCATAAAAATGATTATTATTTCTATGGGAAAAGACATTCTAGACATCCAAATTTGATTTTATTACCTGGAATTATATAATTCAATTCGCCGTTTCGAAGTGATTTTCACCGGTTATTTCAAAGCCTATGAGAGAATGCGAATATATGCCTTTACGTTTTAAAAACGTTTACTTTAATCTGGAGAACTGTCATTCTGTAAATGCAAATAGATTGATTATATATCTAGAGCTTCAAATGAACATTGGGCTATTACAAATGATTTCTCATATGTATTTCAATTCTTGTGAATAAAAACGAATGAAAAAGTCTAGCGTCATAAAAATGATTATTATTTCTATGGGAAAAGACATTCTAGACATCCAAATTTGATTTTATTACCTGGAATTATATAATTCAATTCGCCGTTTCGAAGTGATTTTCACCGGTTATTTCAAAGCCTATGAGATAATGCAAATATATGCCTTTACGTTTTCAAAACTTTTACTTTAAACTGGAGAAGAGTCATTCTGTAAAAGCAAATAGATTGATTGTATATCTAGAACTTCAAATGAACAATGGGCTTTTATGAATGATTTCCCATCTTTATTTCAATTCTTGTGATAAAAAACGAATGCATATGCTAGCGTCTTAAAAATGATTATTATTTCAATGGGAAAAGACATTCTAGACATCCAAAATTTGATGTTATTACCTGGAAGTATATATATCAATTTGCCGTTTCGAAGTGATTTTCACCGGTTATTTCTAAGCCTATGAGAGAATGCGAATATATGCCTTTACGTTTTAAAAACGTTTACTTTAATCTGGAGAAGAGTCATTCTGTAAATGCAAATAGATTGATTATATATCTAGAGCTTCAAATGAACATTAAGCTATTACAAATGATTTCCCATCTTTATTTCAATTCTTGTGAAAAAAAACGAATGCATATGCTAGCGTCTTAAAAATGATTATTATTTCAATGGGAAAAGACAATCTAGACATCCAAATTTTGATTTTATTACCTGGAATTATATAATTCAATTTGCCGTTTCGAAGTGATTTTCACCGGTTATTTCAAAGCCTATGAGAGAATGCGAATATATGCCTTTTCCTTTTTAAAAACGTTTACTATAATCTGGAGAAGTGTCATTCTGTAAATGCAAATAGATTGATTATATATCTAGAGCTTCAAATGAACATTGGGCTATTACAAATGATTTCTCATATTTATTTCAATTCTTGAGACAAAAACGAATGCATATGCTAGCGTCTTAAAAATGATTATTATTTCAACGGGAAAAGACATTCTAGATATCCAAATTTTATATTTTATTACCTGGAATTATATAATTCAATTTGCCGTTTCGAAGAGATTTTCACCGGTTATTTCAAAGCCTATGAGAGAATGCGAATATATGCCTTTTCCTTTTTAAAAACGTTTACTTTAATCTGGAGAAGTGTCATTCTGTAAATGCAAATAGATTGATTATATATCTAGAGCTTCAAATGAACATTGGGCTATTACAAATGATTTCTCATATTTATTTCAATTCTTGAGACAAAAACGAATGCATATGCTAGCGTCTTAAAAATGATTATTATTTCAACGGGAAAAGACATCTAGATATCCAAAATTTGATTTTATTACCTGGAATTATATAATTCAATTTGCCGTTTCGAAGTGATTTTCACCGGTTATTTCAAAGCCTGTGAGAGAATACGAATATATGCCTTTGCGTTTTCAAAACGTATACTTTAATCTGAAGAAGAGTCATTCTGTAAATGCAAATAGATTGATTACATATCTAGAGCTTCAAATGAACATTTGGCTTTTATAAATGATTTCCCATTTTTATTTCAATTCTTGTGACAAAAAACGAATGCATATGCTAGCGTCTTGAAAATTATTATTATTTCAATGGGAAAAGACATTCTAGACATCCAAAATTTGATTTTATTACCACGAATTATGTAATTCAATTTGCCGTTTCGAGGTGATTTTCACCGGTTATTTCAAAGCCTGTGAGAGAATACGAATATATGCCTTTGCGTTTTCAAAACGTTTACTTTAATCTGGAGAAGAGTCATTCTGTAAATGCAAATAGATTGATTATATATCTAGAGCTTCAAATGAACATTTGGCTTTTATAAATGATTTCCCATTTTTATTTCAATTCTTGTGACAAAAAACGAATGCATATGCTAGCGTCTTGAAAATTATTATTATTTCAATGGGAAAAGACATTCTAGACATCCAAAATTTGATTTTATTACCTGGAATTATGTAATTTAATTTGCCGTTTCGAAGTGATTTTCACCGGTTATTTCAAAGCCTATGAGAGAATGCGAATATATGCCTTCACCTTTTCAAAACGTTTACTTTAATCTGGAGAAGAGGTATTCTGTAAATGCAAATAGATTGATTATATATCTAGAACTTCAAATGAAGTTTGGGCTTTTATGAATGATTTCCCAGTTTTATTTCAATTTTTGTGACAAAAAACGAATGCATATGCTAGCGTCTTGAAAATTATTATTATTTCAATGGGAAAAGACATTCTAGACATCCAAAATTTGATTTTATTACCTGGAATTATGTAATTTAATTTGCCGTTTCGAAGTGATTTTCACCGGTTATTTCAAAGCCTATGAGAGAATGCGAATATATGCCTTCACCTTTTCAAAACGTTTACTTTAATCTGGAGACGAGTCATTCTGTAAATGCAAATAGATTGATTATATATCTAGAACTTCAAATGAACATTGGGCTTTTATGAATGATTTCCCACCTTTATTTCAATTCTTGTGACAAAGAACCAATGCATATGCTAGCGTCTTGAAAATGATTATTATTTTTATGGGAAAAGACATTATAGACATGCAAAATTTAATTTTAGTACCCGGAAATAAATAATTCAATTTGCCGTTTCGAAGTGATTTTCATCGGTTATTTCAAAGCCTGTGAGAGAATCCGAATATATGCCTATACGTTTTCAAAACGTTTACTTTAATGTGGGGAAAAGTCATTCTGTAATTGCAATTTGATTCATTATTTATCTCGAACTTCAAATGAACATTGGGCTCTTATAAATGATTTCCCATCTTTAGTTCAATTCCTGTGAGAAAAAACGAACATTTGTGTTCATGGCAAAAAAATGATTATTATAGGTTGGAAATAAGACACTCTAGATATGCATAAAATTATTTTTGCAACTTGAATTAAATAAGAATATTTTGCGTTTCGAAGAGATTGTATGTGATTATTTCTATTTCAGTGAGAGAAACAATAATTAATTCTGACCTTAGAAAAAATGTATTTTATTCTCGAGAAATGTCATATCATAAATGCAAATTTATTTATTACGATAGCTGGATTTAAATAACAACATTGGGCTTTTCTTTATGATCTCCATTTTTATTTCAATTCCTTTGAGAGAAAACGATTACATCTACTCACGTCTGAAAAATGATTATTATTTGTTTGGAGAAAAGATATTCTACACGTGCAGGAATTTATTGTAGCTACTTGAATTAATTAAGTATATATGGCGTCTCGAAGACATTTTCTCTGAGAATTTCAAATCTTTTGAGAGAAGCCATGGTATTTGCTCACCATGGAAAAACACGTCTTTTAATCAGGAGAAAATTCATTCTGTAATGGCAAATTGTTTGATAATTATATTTGAAATTAAATCAGAACATTATGCTTTTCAATTATATTTTCACTTTGTAATATAAATCCAGTGAGAGAAGACGAAAATATTTACGCTCGTCTTTTTTTTAGTGCCAATTCTATGAGAGGAAAGAAAATTTGCGCTCACGTCTCAGAACGAATATTGTATGATGGAGCAAGGTCATTTTATATACTAATTGATAATCATTACTGGACTTAAATGTCATGCTATTTGAAGTGATTTCCATTGTGTGATACATTGCCTTTGAGAGAGAACTAAAATAAGCGCCTCCCTCTGCAAAATGATTTTTTTGTTGCAGAAAAATCATTCTAACCATGCTAATATTTATAATTATAACTGGATGTTATTAAGAACATTTACTCCAAATTATGTGAAATTTGCATCACTTGGCTATAATTTCTCCCTTACTTTTAAACGGATTTTCAGCTATCCAAGAATTTTCGAATCCCCAGACAATTCGATGTCTCCGGACTAGATCCCAACGGGCATTTACCCCATCAGAGCCCTATACATTGCAGCAGACAACGGTCTTGTCCATTACGACCTGATGAAGCCGACTGGAATTCCGGCGAAATGGTATTCCTCAAGAATGGTGAAACGAGGGGAGAACCAGAAAAATACCAATAAACTAGCAACAATGAGTATTTTAAGTATATTTGAGCACATGGATCTTTTATAGTGGTTATTAACGAACCCACCAGATGTCAAGGACCACACAAGAGGTTAACGACACCTTCAGAGGTCAATATCCAAACCAAAGATCAATGACCCCACAAGAGGTCGATGACACCCTACAGAGGTCAATGACCCCACCAGAGGTCAACGACCCCACCAAAGGCCAATGACTTCTGATGAGGTCATTGACCCCACAAGAGGTCAATTACCCAAACAGAGGTAATGATTGGATCAGAGATCATTGACCAAACGAGAAGTCAATGACCCCCTACAGAGTTCAATTATCCCTTCAGAGGTCAAAGTCCTTATCAAGGGTCAATAACCCGACCAGAGGTCGATGACAATAAAGAGGTCGATGGCCGTAAAGAGGTCAATAACCCTACCAGAGATCAACGACATCATCAGAGGTCAACGACTTCTCAATGGTCAATGACCCCAAAAGAGATCAATGACCGTACAAGAGGTCACCTCCCCACAAGAGGTCAATGTCCCCACCAGATTTCGATGACTATCAGAGTTCAATGACAACACTAGCGGTCAATGACCCCACAAGAGGTCAAATACCCGCAAATGAGGTCAATGACCCCTTCAGTGGATAATAACCCCACTAGAGATCAACGACCCCACCAGGAATCAATGGCCACTCTAGGTGTCAATGACTCCATAAGAGGTCAATGACCAACAACAGAAATCATTGACCCATTTATAAGTAAATGACACCACCAGAGGTCAAAGACCTTACCAGAGGACAATTACCCGCAAAGTAGCTCAATGACCCTTTCAGTGGAAAACTTCTCCACAAGAGATCAACGATCCAACATCCAGAAGCCAATGACCCCAGAAGAGGTCAATGACTTCACCAAAGTTAAATGGCTATATCAAATGTCGATGACCCCACAAGAGGTCATGGACCCCACCAGAGGTCAATTAATCAATCAGATAACAATGACCCCACCGGAGACCAATGACCCCACAAAAGGTCAATGACCCCACCGGAGACCAATGACCCCACAAAAGGTCAATGACCCCACCAGAAGTCAGCGATCCCACCATAGATCACTTACCCCACAAGAGGTCAATGTCCCCACCAGATCTCAGAGACTATCTGAGTCCATCACCACACTAGCGGTAAATGATCCCACCAGAGGTCAATGGCCCGCAAAGAAGGTCAATGACCTTACCAAAGGTCAATGACTCTATCAAATGTCGATGCCCCCACAAGAGGTCATTGACCCCACCAGAGGTCTATTAATCTATCAGAAAACAATGACCAAACCAGAGGTCAATGACCACACCAGAGGTCAATGACCCCACCAAAGGACAGTGATACCACCGGAGGTCAATAACCCAACATGAGGTCAACGACCCCACCTGAGATCAATGAACACACCAGAGGTCAATGACCCCACCAGAGGTCATTGACATCTCCAGAGGGCGATTGATTGCCCAAAAGTCAATATCCGTACCAATGTCATTGTCAAAGGATTAGAGTAGCAAAGTGATAATCACAACTAAAAGCCATAATAATTCAATTTTAATTCGAGATATCATAATTAATATTTGCATTTCTAAAGTGAATTTTTTCCAGTAAATTATAATAATTTTTTGGACGTGAGCGCATATATTAGTTTTTTCTCACAAAATTTAGATTTCACAGTGTAAATTTCATTGAAGAGCCTTCTATTAATTCCATATACCATAACCAATATTTGCATGTCTAGAATGTCTTTTCTGCATCAAATAATAATACTTTTACTGACGTAAGCGCATCTATATTTGCTTTCTGTCACAGGAATTGAATTATAGGTGGAAAATTACTCTGAAATGCCCAATGTTCTTATTTAATTTCATATATCATAATCAATATTTGATTTCCAGAATATATTTCCAGCAAAAATCATTTTTCAGTCATCATGAGCGCATTTATTGTTGTACTCAAAGGAATAGAAATAAAGATGGAAAATAATTTTAAAAATTTTACCTATTCTTTAGGTATGGGGTGGTAGGAGGGGTGGGGAAAGGGCGGGGAGGGAAGGAGCCAAAGACCTATTCGGGAGAAAGAAACAATGTAGCGAAAAGTGGGGAAAAAAATAAATGGGAACGGTTGAGGCCAGGTGGAGGAGGGGGCGTTAAAAAATCGGATGCAAAATCTGTCCACATGGCCTCAACCGTTCCCATTAATTTTTTCCCCCACTTTTCGCTACATTGTTTCTTTCTCCCGAATAGGTCTTTGGCTCCTTCCCTCCCCGCCCTTCCCCACCCCTCCTACCTGCTCCTTCCCCTCACCGCCCCTCCTATACGATTCTTCCTCCTCAATCCTCATTCTATCACTGATGAAGGTGCGGGCGACCCACCGAAAATTTTAAACTCGTGAGTTTCCTTTTTATATGTTTTATGATATACATTAAGACGTTCATTAAGACGTCGAAGATGCTTGTTGAAGGAGAGCGACGTAAGTCGGAACTACGCATAACGGATCTAGATATTCGCTACCACTAAAACCCCGCGATAAATCAATGCGTTAATTTCAAAATTCGTCTTTTGCCTTTATCCAGGGAAAAAATAGCTATTTTAGATGGGATGATTATGCCTCAGTTATCAAAAACCGCAAACATATGCACATATGTCCCTATCCTCACCAGCGCACGCGACATTTGTTCCGTGATACGCCTTGAAGACGGACTAGTTCCGAAAGCTAGCGATGTAAGTGTGATCGTCTCTTTTTTTGTGTGTCTATCTCCTCCATCCTATCCACATCGTGTGTTCATCGCCGCATGGCTGACTCCAATCCATCAACGTATTTGTTTGCTGCCCGCTGCTCATCTTCTTCTTCATCGTTACGCCTACGTAAGTGCGCTGTTCCTGTCTTTCCTTATCCTATTTAAACCCTCCCATCTTTCTCTTAACTTTCCCTCTTGTTTTTACTCCAGTATCGTGTCTAGGCATATCATCTTAATCTCGTCACCTCCCACCTAATTTTCCTCCCACTCACCATCGTGACTATGAACCAACCATTGGCGCATTGGATTTCCCAAGTCAAATTCAATTCCCGAAAGATATCTATGTGCAATGATCATATTTTCTTTTTAAATTCCTGCCTTTCAATGGGAATAGCCCCCAATGGCCTCACCATTAAAATTCCAATTGACGCCATCCCTCCACAATTGCGCTCTCCAATCTATCAACTGAAGTTTCAAACTTCATTATCATTTACCCGGGTACTCCTGACCCAGTATACTTCAATGAGAGAATTCCACATTCAGAATTGGCTCTCTTTGATAAAAATTATCACCTGCTCTTTTCCGGAATATATTACGCACATTAACAATATAATTTTTGTAACGCTGAAAAAACAGGAGTTTCGCCATAATAAATTATTAAAGAAACTGTCCGCCTTATACGCTTCACATTTAGCGAGAGGTATCTCTCTTCCCGCGCAAATACTGCCCCCCACTCCCCCTTCCCGGCCTCTCCTCTCGGAACGGCCAGATCTCGCCACCTTATTCAACCTCCCGGCGCCGCCCAAGGGGCCGCCAACCCCTCCTAAATACAAACCCCCACCACCCCACGGCCACTCCATACCTGACGGAGGGCAAGAGTCAGACGTCCTCAACCTGTCCTCTACTGCACTCACTAAGAATGATGTCTCTGTTTTAAGTAAAGGACTCACTTTCACACCGACTCCCAAAGTAAATCATATACAATTACTCTCGGATGTCATCAGTTTCTGCAGAAACCTCAAATGGCGGCACTTTTGGAAACAAAACGACGGCCACACTTCAAATTTAAACCCTGACATCAACAAATTTCGTCCTAAATCAAACTATGAACCTAATTCTTTGGCCAATAATCACCCAATCGAGGTATTCTGCAACCAACTTTTAAATCGTGTGTCAGATCCTCAGTTTCTCAGTTCCCTCACTCCGAGCCCAAACCTTAACAGAGAGGAATTGTCATCCCTCAGTCGCCTCCGCCGCAATCCCAACATTACCATCAGTAAAGCGGATAAGGGATCAACCGTGGTGGTTCAAGATAGGGAGGATTATGTCGCCGAAGCAATGCGACAACTCGGTGATGTTTCTTCCTATCTCCCACTCACAGAGGATCCAACTGCGGCGTATCAAGCGGAAATACATTACTTCCTAATTTCAACAGGCCCTGATGAAGGACTCTCCAAGTACGACATCAATAATCTCTCGCCCACTAACTTCAAAACCCCGTATTTCTATCTCCTTCCCAAAATACACAAAGAAGGCGTCCCCGGACGCCCTATCATCTCCAACTGCAATTCCCCAACGGACCGCATATCTGCCTTCGTGGACTATCACCTGCAGCCTATAGTTGCTAAACTCCCTTCCTTCCTTCGTGATTCCTAACACTTCCTGAAGGCAGAAAATATTCCCTCAAATAAAAGCGTCATCATGGCTACGGTGGATGTTACTTCATTGTGCACCTCGATTCCTCACCATGAAGGTCTACAGTCCATGTCCCATTTCCTTTCGAGAAGAAATCACCCTCGCATTCCCTCCACCAACTTCCTTATCAAGCTAGTTGAATTCATTCTGAAACGCAACACCTTCACTTTTAATGGGCGTTTCTTTCTTCAAGCCAAGGGAACGGCTATGGGCACAAGAATGGCCCCTTCTTATGTCAATCTCTTCATGGGAAAGCTCGAAAGTGATTTCCTCGCCACCCAGGAATTACAACCGGAGCTCTGGGTTAGATTCATTGATGATATTTTCATCATATGGACCCACGGGGAGGATACCCTGGCGAACTTCCTCAATTCTCTGAATCAGTTCTCATCCATTCGCTTCACATCGGCCACTTCTCCTTCTCAAATCACCTTTCTCGACGTCGACATTTCCATCACAAATAATAACACCTTTGAGACTTCGGTCCACATCAAGCCCTCCAACAAACAACTGTATTTGCATTATAACAGCTGCCATCCCAAACACACAAAGCACTCAATTCCTTATTCGCTGTCGATCCGTGGCCACCGGATTTGTAATTCCAAAGAAAAACATCATGAATACCTTGATAAGCTTCACAATTCTTTATCCAATAGAAATCATCCCGAGCCACTTCTAAAAAAACGTATTTTACCCTCCTCTGGTAATTTCATCCCACGTAGAATACACACCCCCCTGGACGCCCTAAATCTTCACATCACATACTTTCCTGGCGTCCAAAAACTCAAGAACATCCTCAAAGACTTATTCCCAATTTTAGATACTAACAGATCGACAGCCAATCTCCTACCCAAATGCCCCACAGTATGCTTCAGACGTCCACCTAACTTAGCCAATCTTCTTCGCTCCAATTCTTCGCTAGAGGGTATATCGAAGGACACTCCCCGTCCCACCACACAGAGATGCAACAAACCACGGTGTAAAACATGCAACATGTTTCGTCCCCTATCCTCATTTCAGAGTCCCAACACAGAGACGCCGTTCGACATCAAAGCCTCCCGCTCTTGCGACTCCCACAACTTAGTTTACGTGTTACAATGAAAACTATGTCCCGGTTTTTATGTGGGCGAATGTATTACACCCCTTAATATCAGAATCAATAATCATCGGTGCACTTGTGAAGACCCATCTTCCACTTTCCCCGTCCCTACTCATGTGCGGAAACATGACTTGTCTTTTGGCAAGTGCTTTGAGGTGGCAATATTGCTCTCCCTTCCCCCGGACTTGTTAATTGCAGTGCGCCAGAGGGAGCAGGCCTTAATCTGGTTGCTAAAATCGTACGCCGCGCCCGGATTAAATAAATTACATTAATTGCACGCTTCCCGTTCTTTTCCATTTACCCAGTGCCTTCCCCCTCCCCCCCCACCCTCACTTCGGAATTCCACTTCGACCCTGTCCTCTCTCTCCGGCCAAGACACGAGCTGATAAAAATTTCCCCTTTTCAAGAACCGTTCCTCAACCGCCGGGAAAAACCCCTTCCCCCCCTCCCCTCCCGCCCCTCCTACCCCTATCCTCACCAGCGCACACGAGATTTGTTCCGTGATACGCCTTGAAGACAGACTAGTTCCGAAAGCTAGCTATGTAAGTGTGGTCGTCTCTTTTTTTGTGTCTATCTCCTCCATCCTATCAACATTGTGTGTATATATATATATATATATATATATATATATATATATATATATATATATATATATATATATATATATATATATATAGTTTGCCAGGGGAAGGCGGACAATAAACACAGAAACAAAAAAATGAACACACTTACAAAGTTTCTTGATATTTCGGTGCCACTAGCACCTTGGTCGCAAGAGCGTACACTGAGAAGGAAGGGAGGACTGGAGGAGGGGGAGGGAGAGGAAAGGTGGGGCGGGAAGCGGGAATAAGAAGAAATTCGAAAGGAAGAAGTAAAGAAGTAATGTGGGCGGAGGTGATAGAAGAAGTTAGTGGGATTTATTGAGTCCTGGCGGAGAGAAAGCCTGGAAAAAATAAATGCAGGAGGACTCGAGATCTTTGATTTGGAGTGGGGAGGAGGAAGGGGGAAGGGAGGCGAGATTACCAACCTTAAAAATATTATTAAAGGTGGAGTTGTGGGAAGAAACGTGGGTGGCGACAGGGAGGGAAACAGAAATAGAAGGTGGTTCATTGCAACTAGAGCGGTGGCCATTCATGCGGATGTTAAGAGGAGTGGTAGTCAAACCAATGTAAAAACAAGGGCATACTTGGCAAAGGAGGATATAAACAACATTATTTGAAACGACGAAAGCTAGCTATGTAAGTGTGATCGTCTCTTTTTTTGCGTGTCTATCTCCTCCATCCTATCAACATCGTGTGTTCATCGCCGCATGGCTGACTCCAATCCATCAACGTTTATATATATATATATATATATATATATATATATATATATATATATATATATATATATATATATATATATAAACGCTGAGTTTCCTTTTTATATGTTTTGTGTCCCCCTGTGACGAAGTTTTATATATATATATATATATATATATATATATATATATATATATATATATATATATATATATATATAAAACTTCGTCACAGGGGGACACAAAACATATAAAAAGGAAACTCACGAGTTTAAAATATTCGGTGGGTCGCACATTCATCAGTGATAGAATGAGGATTGAGGAGGAAGAATCGTATAGGATAGGATATAGGATATATTGCTTTCTTTCCAAGCTACACCAGTCTCTTCTTTGCAGGGACTACCCTGAATCCATTTTAAATAAGAAAATCCTTAGAAAACCGTACCAACCTAAATCAACTTCTTGTCCTAGGTACAACAATATTTCTATTTGCACCACTTTCTTCCCAGGCGTACAGTCCCTAAAATATCTCCTCAAAGAATTATTCCCAATACTTTCTAGCAATCCTGTCACTACTAATTTATTCCCTAAATGTCCCTCAGTTGTATACAAACGTCCCCCGAACCTGTCTGCTATATTTAGAGCCACTAACCCCCTCCATAAATCATTGAATATTTCTAAAGCTCCAGCCACCCGTTGTAACCGGCCAAGGTGCAAAACTTGTTTAGTTCTAATTACAGACCGATTACCCAAAAAATTCGTTAATCGTTATCTTCCTTCTGTTACCTCCCCTTCCTGTGCCACAACAAATATAGTATATATCCTTATTTGTAAATTTTGTACAGCTTTTTACATTGGGCTCTGTAGTACCCCCCTCAATATTAGAATTAATAATCACCGTGCTTCTTGCAATACCTCTTCCACCAACTTATCTTTCTCTGTCCCCACACATGCTGCCTCCCACAATGTAAAATTTGATGACTGCTACAATGTAGCCATTCTGGCTTCCCTCCCGCCCACAGCCACTATAATTAGTTTGAAGACCTTAGAACAAAGCTGCATCCGATTTTTTAACGCCCTTTGTCCACCTGGCCTCAACCGTTCCCATTTATTTTTTCCCCCACTTTTCGCAACATTGTTTCTTTCTCCCAAATAGGTCTTTGGCTCCTTCCCTCCCCGCCCTTACCCACCCCTCCTACCTGCTCCTTCCCTTCACCGCCCCTCCTATACGATTTATCCTCCTCAATCCTCATTCTATCACTGATGAAAGTGCGGGCGACCCACCGAAAATTTTAAACTCGTGAGTTTCCTTTTTATATGTCTTATATTGCTTGCCACGTTCGTGGAATCTTCGCAAGAACTATATATATATATATATATATATATATATATATATATATATATATATATATATATATATATATATATATATATATATATATATATATATATATATATATATATATATATATATATATATATATATATATATATATATATATATATATATATATATATATATATATATATATATATATATATATATATATATAAAAGTTTGCCAGAGGAAGGCAGACGAAAAACACAGAAAACAAAAAAATGATGAACACACAAAGTTTCTTGATATTTCGGTGCAACTAACACCTTGGTCGCAAGAGCGAAGACTGAGAAGGAAGGGAGGACTGAGGCGGAAGGAAGGGAGGACTGAGGCGGAAGGAAGGGAGGGAGGGGAGGGATAGGGGAAGGGGAGGAGGGGGAGGGAGAGGAAAGGTGGGGGCGGGAGGCGGGAAGTGGAAGAAATTCGAAAGGAATAAGTAGTAAGGGCAGAGGTGATAGAAGAAGTTAGTGGGATTTATTGAGTCCAGGCGGAGAGAAAGCCTGGAAAAAGTAAATGCAAGAGGACTCAAGATCTTTGATTTGGAGTGGGGAGGAGGAAGGGGGAAGGGAGGCAAGAATGCCAACCTTAAAAATATTATTAAAGGTGGAGTTGTGGGAAGAAACATGGGTGGCAACAGGGAGGGAAACAGAAATAGAAGGTGGTTCATTACAACTGGAGCGGTGGCCATTCATGCGGGTGTTAAGGGGAGTGGTCGTCAAACCAATGTAAAAACTAGGGCATAATTGGCAAAGAAGGATATAGACAACATTATGGGAAACGCAGGAGAGTGAGGGGACGGAAGGAAGATGAGCGGCAAGGAATTTATCAGGCAGAGGCTGGGTGAGAAGGATGCCACAAGTTTTGCAACGTGGGCGATTGCACTTCTATTTCTGTTTCCCTCCCTGTTGCCACCCATGTTTCTGCCTTCCTCTGGCAAACTTTTATATATTCGTCACTTAAGTGATCCTAAGTGCAGTTAGATATATAAAAAACTATATATATAAAACTTCTTCACAGGGTGACACAAAACATAGAACATATAAAAAAGGAAACTCACGAGTTTAAAATTTTCGGTGGGTCGCCCGCACCTTCATCAGTGATAGAATGAGGATTGAGAAGGAAGAACCATATAGGAGGGGCGGTGAGGGGAAGGAGCAGGTAGGAAGGGTGGGGAAGGGTGGGGAGGGAAGGAGCCAAAGACCTATTCGGGAGAAAGAAACAATGTAGCGAAAAGTTGGGGAAAAAATTAATGGGAACGGTTGAGGCCATGTGGACAGAGGGCTTATACTTACCCACAATGCTTTCTCCTTCAATGATCTTCACTACCTCCAAACAAAGGGCTGTGCCATGGGAAGTCGTTTTAGCCCTTCTAAATCTCTCTCTCTTAATAAGTTTGCAAGGACCAGGAATTTCGGTCTAAGCAGCGGGCGTCCATTTCAACTCTTCATAAGTATACGCCCTCTAACCTACTCCCGTCTGCCGCGATCGTGAATTGATCGCATACGCTCCCCTGTTACCGTTGGTGGTGACTTCCCAAGTGTCGTAAAGAAGCGGAATCCCCATTGTTAATGAGTGATTTCCCCTTTCGAGAAGAGAGACCTCCAAGAAGATAATCTCTACCTTCCTAACGTCACTTGCTCTCATTGTATCAATCATTCCCGTCCTATAACTTCTGCTCATAGACTTAAAAGCTCGTTTTGAGGACGTGGAACTTGTAAAGTCGGTACATTCAAGGAGATTGTCACCAAGTTCAGACTCTCCCTTCATTTTTTTGTTATATTTCTTGTAAACTCATTATAATTAGTCAAATTCAGTAGTATTAGTCAAGTTCATTAGGATTAAGTATTTCTAGCACGTAAGTTTAAGGGTTCATGTTTCATTTATGTTTCTCTCAGTCATTGCATAAAGGGTTATCATTTTTATGTTTTTTTGTCCAATAAATCTACGCTCTATTGTCAATGTGAGCCGTGTCTTTCCATCCAAGTGTCATTCCAGACCCAACGACCCGCGCGGTAATCGTAGCTGCCACTCACCCGTGCAAAGACCCTGTAAGATTTGTCTCAAATTTTTTAAACAGAAAAGAATGAACACACAGAGTTTCTTGATATGTCGGTGCCACTAGCACCTTGGACGCAAGAACCATGGACAATAGAGAAATAGTATTGTCAACTCGGCGCTCTTAATCATGAATTTTTTATTCCTACCCCTTCCACCGTTACTCGTTTGTTTTGAGCATCGAATACTAATTGGCGCTGGTACAGTTTCAGGGTCTATCGTGGAGGAAAGTCATTCATTTCAGCATATAGCTGATATAGCGTTAAGGTGACTACAACAGAGAAATAAGTTACTATTCACAAGTTCTCCAAATAATTATCAAGATGGTTCGCCCTGCGCGTAGTTGTTTTGTGCCCAATTGTTGTACGGGTTACAACAAGACAAAGACATTAAACGCGAAGTTAGGAGTGCGGAATAAGAGTTTATTTAAGACAGTGGTAAGTACGAAAACTATACTACTTGGCTTTATTGACAATGTTGAGGTGTTTTCAAGTCATTGTTTCGCTATTTTTCGCCGCAATATTGATTTATGATTCTGGCTGTAAAATCTGATGTTCCAACTGAAAATGTCTTCTATTCGTGGAGAAATCTTGCTGCAGGAAGTGCTACCGCATCCATGTTATGTGGAATGTGGTAATGCCATGAATTTCTTATGTTTGTTTCATAGACGGATATTTTGACGCAGGCGGATTGATGTTTTGATGAGCCTCTGGAATGATAAATTACTCCGTAGATAAGTTAGTATCCTACTGAGATCGCCATTTCGCTCTTAGTAGGTACACCGTGTGTTTACTTCTTAAGTCGGATTGACTGAAATTTATCCTAATCTTGTTGAATATTTTCCCCTCATTTAAAAAAATTATATTCTATTGAACCCTGTTATTTATAGTGTCATCATCAAAATATATTTTAATCATTAAATTTTTTCGGTCTTGGTCCAGTACTTACAACGAGTAGATGCATATATCTAGCACAACTGTTTTTGTTTTTAAGTGTCCACGAGTGGGTTAATAAATTTCATTTAAATATTTCCCAGTTGTACTTTCGATCGCATAGATTTTAATGTAATGTAAATTGTTTACTTGGGTGCATTTTGCTTGTAGGCAAGCTAATGCTGCAGCAAACACCCAACAGGAGTATACAAAACAGCAGAGAAAAAAAGGGAATCTGTGAGGATTGGGTTAGTTTTGATGCTGTCATTGTTTTATTATTTAAGTTTGCTATATTGATGAGGATTTTTTCTTTCTAGTAAGTGGATTGGCTGTTTGGAAATAGGCATTACTTACGTGTTTGATGGAACTAGCACAATTCGTAGTTTAGAGGACGGATGTATTATATTCCCGGTATCGCAGCACCAAAAATGAAGTTGAAACTTCCTATGAGGATCTGCTATAAGGGTCGCCGTTGGTCTTCTAAAATCACTCTCCAAACTCTACCGGGGCGAAGCTAAAAGCGTCTTCACTGGCCGGACGACTTGGAGGGTGGGGGGACTCGTTTCTTCCTCTCGTTCACTTGATTCTCAGCTTTTTTCCCATTTCCATTTCCAAAGTTCCAAGCACGGAGTAGGACTCCGTGGATATCCTACTCCGTGGTTCCAAGGGTGGGGGAACTCGTGGCCTCGCCCGTCAGTTGGTTCCCATCACGGAGTATCCTACTCCGTGGTTCCCATCTTTGCCGGGTGATGCGCATATTTTCATTAGGAGTCATAAGGAACGACTCCGTTCGTCAACTCACTTCAAAGAGTCGTTCGAATTGATTCGTTCGTTCGCGACCGACCCATCTCTAGTTCTGAGGCGTTCTTAGGTTCTGAGGTGCAAGGGAACTGCAATTGTTGCTGAGTTGGTCGAGTTCTTGGGTTGAGTACTCCAGGTCCTGTGTTCGAGTTCGGGTTGTAACGTCCTGTCTCTCCGGAATGTTTTCGAAAGGCCTGCCTCATTATGCTTCAGGACCGGTTGTAAAGGGTTTTGGTCGGGGGTCCAAACAATTGGGAATCCCAACCGGTAAGACTTAACTTAATACGATTATATTATTATTACTTTTGCTCATTCAGGAATTATGCAAGTGGTGATTATGAATTTTCAGCTAATTATCCGGAAGAAGTTGTCGATTCTCTTCCTCAAGAATTAGAAACCGGTGTGTATTATGGCTGGGCAAATGTTGATGGTGGGCCAGTCTACAAAATGGTAATGAGCATTGGGTGGAACCCGTTTTACAAAAATACGAAGAAGTCGATGGTAAGATTTACGTAATCTGTTGTACTATTACATGATGAGCTAGCGTTATCTAACGTGAGCTTCCTTCCAGGAAACGCACATTTTATATACATTCCCATGTGATTTTTACGGGTCCCTTCTGCGAGTGTGCATTCTAGGTTATATTAGACCAGAAAAGGATTTTCACTCATTAGGTACGTATTATTAAACTTGTGAATTTGAATTAGTGTTTAATTGATATAATTCAAATGTTTTCGTTTTTGCTGCAGATGACCTTATTGATGCTATAAAATCAGACATAGTCTTTGCGGATGAAGCTTTGGAAAAAAACGAAATGCTACTTTATAAAAAGGACAATTTTTTCCATAAAAGTAATGAGGATGTCTTACATAGATGAAAGTTATATTTTATAACGTTTTTCAAGCAAGTGTGTGAAGAGAATTAGTGTGCAAACACGCATAATAATAATAGCATAGCAGGCGCGAAAAGTACTTACAGCGTTCTTATTTAATTTCGACCAAGTGTGATAAATAAATTATAGTCGTATGAACATACCTTGTTTAGCGAGTGCTACATGTGATAGGAAAATGAAGGAAATCCGTAATCATGAAGCATCGCCAAAAAATTTACAAGGTATCGAATAATCGCTTCGCCAGTTTACCGAAGTGATCTGTGTAAGCAGTTGGTGGAGGTTCTTGAACGAGTGCCTATGCATTGTTGAACTTGAACTGGTATACCTCTTATAGCAGCTACTGATGTGACTTATTGCTAGTTGCTGGTTCTTGCTTTGGTTGCCATACTTATATTCCAATAGTATATTTTGTGACAAATGTTTTCTTTTTGTGAGACCATGTGCCTCTTAATTGGCGACTTAAATTGTATTTATATTCAACTTAAGGTGCTCATATCGAAATTGTAAATTAATGACTTGGTGACCCTATGTTAACTTAGTTCTAGACTTCTGTGGTAGTGAGTACATCAAAATGTGACGTTCCTGCTTAATGAATTCTTGTGGGTCACTGTTGTTGAGTTTAATTATTTATTCGTTATTGCTGCCATAAAATCCGGAAATTGAATGCTCTGTGCAATTGTGATCAAATGTCCAGTTTGAATTACCTGTCCTTGGCAGTGATGATCAGTTACATCTTGTTATCACAGGTTCCTTTTTCAACATTTTGATACGCCAAGTATGTATTATTTATTACATAAAATTATATTTTTATGAATTTTTATGACCTTGAACTTTGTTGAAGTCAGTAGATTACCAATAACTTCCAAAGGTGTTGAAGGAAATATTTGTTGTACTTATATTCATGATAAATGTTTTATGATTTGTTTTCATTTAATAAAATTATTTTAATTTGTGGAGTAACACTTCCAATATTTGTACTATAAAATAGTTGATTAGAAGTTATTGATATGAGATGAAGATAAGAAGGACTGATGTTATGTAATGTTTTGCCCTGCAATTGGGTAGTGGAAGTTAGCCATTGGCCTTGAATGGGAATATAATCACCCTTTGGATTCAAGGAGAATGGAATCCTATTAAATTTCATGCTGTATTTGAGGTGCGTGTTGAATAGTTTGTGTGAAACCTGGATTTTTTTATCTTATCCTTCTCTAGTCACTTTACCATCTTTATCAATCTTCATCATCATTAGTTGTTAAATCCTATGATCGACTCACTGCAGCCCTCCTCCCTTCCCTATCTAACACTAGTTCCCTTACCTCCTGGTATCTCTTCATATGTACTATCCTCTTCATTTGGTCCATGAACTTATTCGTGGGTCTTCTTCTGGGGACTTTTCCCTCTATGTTAGCTTCAATTATGTTATTCACAAACCCATTGTGTCTCAAGGTGTGTCTGATCCATCTTGTTCTTCTTTTCTCTATGGTGTTCCATATGCTCCTTTCTTCTTTTACTCTTCTGTACACTTCATCAGGTCTTATTTTGTGTGCCCATTTTATCTTCAACATCATCCTCCTCCAGCACCAGGTGTTGAAGCCTTCCTGTCTTTTCTGGCCAGCTTTCTCAATGGTCCATTCTTATGATCCATTGAGGGCTAAGCTCCACATGAATGTTTTCACATTCTGTCTCCTGGTTTGTAATCCTATCTTCTTTGAGCACAGCAGTTTTCTTTTTCCCATGAACGCCTTCTTCGCGTGGGCTATACTCCACTGTACATTGTCCATTGTACTTCTTCCATCCCACGCGATGATGCTTCCAAGATAGGTAAAGGAATCTAATTTCTCTCCTCCCAAGGTGACTTCTGTTTTCAGCTTCTCTCTTCTGCAAACTAGGATTTTATTTTTTTCTTATTAATTTTCATGTTGTATTCTTGAGAACTTGGTCCATTACGGTCAGTGACCTTTGAAGATCATATCAATATCCAGCTATGACTGCGATATCGTCTCTGTTTATCTTTATTCCACTCAGTCCAATTTCTTGTGCTTCTCTTATGACCTCTTCCAATGTGCATGTTGAACAGTGCTGGTGAGGGACTGCATCTTTGTCTTGCTCATGTGTTAATTTTAGCTTTTATCTGACTTCTGTCTCTCATTCACATCATGACGACTTGCTTCCTGTATAGTTGGTAGATTGTTTTTCAGTCATGATAATGCATTCTGAGATCTTCCAGCAGTGGAAACATCTTGTTCCTCTCAACATTGTCGAAGGCTGTCTCCAGGTTCACAAATACAACATACAATAGGTTGTTTGAATCTACTGTTTTCTCTACGATCACTCTCAGACAGAGTATGACCTCCCTGGTACCCCTGTTCTTCCTAAATCTTAAATTTTTCCAAGAGGTTGTCTTCAATTTTCCATTCTTTGGCTTATTATTCGTGTAGGTAATTTTGGTGCATGTGACTCCAAACTCAAGTTTCGATGCTCCTCACATCTCTCCATTCTTGTCTTTTTCAGTATCGCAGTCATTACACTCCTTTGAAAGTCCTCTGGAAGTGTTCTGCTTTGGTAGCTATTTCTGATTATCTCATACAGGTTATCCTTGGCTTTACTTCTGAGTGCTTTGATGATTTCTCCATTGATGCCTGCTCGATTCGCTTTGTTTTTTTAAGGTCTTCTACTGCTCTATCGAATTCACTCCTCAGTATGCGTGGGATGTGGTCTTTATCATCAGCCTTGATCTCTCATCTTTCATTAGGTTTTCTTCCAGTAATGTCAGTTAAGTTCTTCCATCTATTCCTAATGTCTTCATTCTCTATCAATATATTCTGTTCGCAATTCTGATGTTGTTCCTTCTCGTTCTCCTCTTTGAAGTGTTTACTCACTAGTTTGTATGCTGTTTCAGTGTTCCCCTTCTTCAAGTATACGTTGACTTCCTAACAACAGCTTTAGATCCAATCCTCCCCAGTTTTCTTGCATTCTTGAATGACTTGGTTTCTTAGCTTCTGGCAGAGTTACCTTGCCCTTGTTTCTGAGGTTCGTGTATTTTCTCTTTCTTCTATTAATTTTCTAATCTCCATTGTGTTTCTAATCTCCTTTCTGTGATTGTCATCTTCATCTCATTCCATTTTTCTTCAATTTTTTCTTCAATTTCTTCAATTTTTCTGTCCAATTCATCCTCATTTTCTAGTTTCTTGTCGACAGCTGTGGCGAATCTCTTTCTATTTCCTTCTTTGGCCAGTATCTTCGTGTCCCACCTTGGTTTGCTTTTATCTTCTTGATTTTCTTGTATTGAAGGTGACTGTCCATGGCTACTAGGTGTGGTCACTGTTTATATTGTGTCCTATGATCCTGAAATATGTATTTTCAGTTCTGTGCTGTGTGTCTGCTGGGTAAATAAACTTATTGTTATTATATCTGCACTGGTATAGCTCATGCACTGCTTTACTTGGTTATTGTATCTGACTCATGACTAGTACGTAGTCTATTTGGTATCTGACACTATCACCTGGGATCTTCCATGTGTACCTCCGATGCAGATGCCTCTCAAAGAGAGTGTTAGCTACTATCATATTCTTCTCATTGCGGAACTCAACAAGCCTTTCTCCCTTGGCATTTCTTTTGCCCAGTCCGAAATATCCTCCACTATTTCCTTCTTTTCCCTCTTCCACCACAGCGTTCCAGTCTCCCATGACAATGAGGTTGTCTTTCCCCTTCACTACCCTGAGGACTTATTCAATTTGCTCACTGACTTCTAATTTCTTCCGTATGGCTAGACGTCGGCATGCAAACCTACACGATCACTGTGTCAGCTCTCCAGCTTCACCATTAGAATCCTTTCGCTGTACTGCCTGACTGACTTTACTCTCCTGCTCCATTCTTTCTTCAGTATGATGCCGACACCTATTCTCCTCTGATTGTTTCCTGAATATGTCACTCAATATCCATCGCTCCAGTAGTTATCTGCCTCCATCCACTTGATCTCGCTGACTCGCAGTATATCCACCCGTAGCCTCTCCATCTCTATCTTCACATTCTCTAATTTCCCGCACACCCCTAAAGATCTCACATTCCATGTCCAGGGGCATAGTGACATGGACATAGGGCTAGTCAGGAAGAACAAGTGACTTAGGGCTATGTCCATGTCACTTGTTCTTCCTGACTGATGTACCCCTCCCAGTAGTCCCCACCCAGAGTTCTGATTGGGGGACTATTTTACCTCGAGAATATTTTACCGGGAGGAATGCCATCATGTCACGTATAGAATGCAGGGCTTTCATCTTCTAGGGAGACTAATGTGGTGGTTTCCCTGCTGCCTTCCACATCGCAGTACCCCAGCAGATTCCATGAATTTCACTCTTCCCCAAATGTGACTGTTGATACCAGTCTGATCTTCCTAATCTTCTATTAATGCCTTCTGCTGAGACATGCATTTAAGTAGTGGGGTTAAATTCGGGCACCATGCAAAAGGTGGTTGGCCAGTCAGGAAAATTTTTTCCATCATTTGGTCTCACCCCTGCAACCCTTGGAATGGGAGTCAAACATGCTACCACTCGTCCAAACCCTCTTCTTCTTCTTCTCAATCTTATGTCTCTGTATTTATCAACCCAATTTCTTGTAATGACAAAAACTCTCGGGAGAAATTATATTACTTGAGATGTGCAGCGGTGGTTTCCTACGAGGTGTTCTGAAACCTTTCCATTAACATTTTTTGGTTAAATCGCCGGCTTTTGCTGCTTCACCAGCCAAAATTAAATTTATTTATTAGTTTCCACAAGAATGGTGGAAATATAGTGTTTGTAGTTTGTGTTCAAGAATTGATGTGGGATACATGAGCTCCACAGTCTATGATGTTGGAACACAATGTTACAATGCACTTGAATGTTTAATTGATCAAAGAACAGTGAAACTGGCAATGCTACCTCTGTGGAGACTCCTGTAAGTGGTGACTGGACTGTGGGAAATTCACAGCAGAGAAATAGCTTGGATTGGGATTTGAACTCAGACCCTTGCACTGTGTGCTCTTACCCATTAACAAGCTCCCTAGTCTTCCTCTGTGAATGTCATTGGGATTCTCAAGGAGTGAGTTGTCCTCAAATGTTTAAGTTACAGCCTCAACTTTCAACATTAGAGGACTATTGTTAAATTTAATACATAATGGATGAAACTCTCCCAATGACTGTTTCACGTCTTTGGTGTGTGTCATTCTTGTGTTCCTAATTATAAGATGTTAACATACTCAGTGAAGAATACAGAGCCCATGATAAAATGTACCGAACACTTCATGAAGCATAAAGAATATTTTGTAAAAGCTTCAAGCATTATGTGCTCTTCATGAATGTGCAACATAATGGTGGCACTTACAAGGTAAGTTGATCAATAAAATTAATGAAGAATACTCTATCCTTTTACTTCTAAGGATTTTGTTATCGTAAATATACCATAAATAATCAACTGCAGTGTTGAAGAAATATAAATTTTACATTCATTGACATGTCTTTTAGAATCTTTTTAGATTGGAAATCAGAGATGTTAGTTTTTACATAAAACTAACATCTCTGATTTCCACTGTGTGGGAAGAGGGATCTTTGGCTGATATACATGACCTATGTTTTTCTTAAATGTGTGTGTGGTGGTTTCTCTATCTAGGCCTTAAAATTTAGATTCAAACTTATACTGCTCTAGCAACTTTGTTAAATTAGGCTTATACATCTCCCTCTCAATTTAATTGATCATTAATCAATCCTTTAATGGCATGCACAGTGAGCAATACCACTTGCCTGGGAGTGTTATGCATGGAGGTATTGTTAAGTTGCTGTGTTGCTGCAATGCCTCTATTAACATTTCGGGGTTGCTAAAGTTATGGGAAATGAAAATTTACTGTGGACATTTGCTTTCCCAGGCCAAAATCAATTTATCCAATAGTGGAAAGCACCATTTTTGGCTGTCTTTTATTTTGGTCCTAAGGCTTACAGTAGTTGCCTGAGTGAGGTGTTAGAGCTCTTATTAGATTATCTAATTAATTACCCTGAAATGAGCTTTCAGGTCCTAGACTTACACTCATCCTAATGGAGATGGCTTTGTTTCTCCTGAGATCATATGTCTCTTTTTTCTGAAGATACATGGTTTTGTCATGGAAAGCTCAGCTTCGCAATGTAACGTGAGGATTATTAACTGACTACTTCCTGTTACATCACAATTGTGCCTTTGTCATCATCAATCCTGGCTTTGTCACCAATCCTGGATTTGATATGTTGCAGACTTCCTCTGAATGCATTTACCTGCTGACCTCATCACCTTCAGGTGACACTTCATGGAAGTATTTTATATTTGAATCCATATTAAAACTATCCTTGCACCTTAATAAATAAATAAATAGTTTCAGAAAAGTACAATGACTGTTTTAATATGGACTTATCACCTTTATTCATTTCCTTGTTTCTTCCTCAGTCAGTATGGCCTCAAAGGTCTTACTTCGCTGCTTCTCCCATGTAATCTTCCTTTAAGGCCGCTTTACACGATACATTTTATTGTACATATTCCTTCATGAAGGAAATTGTACCGTGTAAAGCGGCAAATTGTAGGATTGTCTGAATGACTTAACGGGAAATAGAACCTGCTCTAATTCCATTCAGTTTCTTGTGCATTCTATGATACATTCGTTTGTACAATGAAATGTACTGAGTAAAGCAGCCTTTAAAGATTATCTTCATTGGCTGCTCGTGTCTTAAAATATGCCTGATTAGGTTGTGCCTCCTTCAGAGCTGTGATGACGTTTATAATAATAATATATTTTTTGTTCAGCTGTTCAAATGACATAGGACTCATCAGTAAAAATGCTTCATACTAAACGTGAAACATCAAATAAGTAAAAGACAAGATGTGGATAAACACCTGACTAGGACACATTTAAAGTTCGTCATCAAAGTACTCATTCACTCTGTAATCGAGTTTATCATGTAAAATTTCACATAATCTCCTTATGAAGGTAGTAGCTGAAGAAATAGATTTTTAGGACCTTGGAAGTTTATTTTATATTTTGGATGCTGAGTGGTGAGGGCATTGCCTAAAATGTTCTAAGTTGTGGCCATTCAGATAAGCATTGTCCCTGCCATGGGTCATATGCGTATGATATTCAGTATTTGCTGGGATCAAAGTACCAAACAATTTCCTTTTTCTGCTACTATTTTCAGTATACACCTCAGATTTAATTGACTGATCAATCCTCACCATGTTCCTATCCTTCTGCCCTACTAAATTCCAACTTATCTTAATATTTTCTAATCCATTTATTGCCTGTGTCACAAAGCTATTGAAATGAATAGTCCCGGCTTATATCCCGATGAAGTACTTCCATATTTCAAGAAATGAGTTCCTGTGATAGAATGCCTTTTTTGTCAGCGCTGTCCTAGTAGTTGCCGTATTTGCACGAATCTAAGATATTTTTTCCCTTCTGAACTTCCGAAGAAATGTGGGGATCATCTTGCAGTTCAAAGCAAAATTCTTGACTTTGAATGGTTTGCATATTTATACATTTACCCTCACCAGTATAGGTGTACATATAGTAAAATTCTGTTTCATAAAAGTTTCATAACATTAACCCAACTCACCAAATGTGTCTTACTGGTCACAGTTTACCTAAAGTTAATAGTAGAGAGCAATATTCCCTTGGCGGCATAACCTGCAATTATGTTGGCATATTGGATTCAGAGAAACATTACGTATAATATATCTTAGTTTTCTGCAAATAAGTTTGATCAATACAGTAATGATCAAACTCTTATGGTTTCAGTTTACCTAAATGGAATAGTAAAATACATTAATGTCATGTTGCTTGCATTTCTTCTGATATCTGTGGCTGCGACAATATTCTGAGTGGGGGTTCTGTCACTCTGTCTTGGAGTAGATTAAGCCGAACTCTTTGAGTGTTTTGAATAATCAGTCTAGTCAGCCTTATGAGTTTGGTAAGTTATGATTTCATTGAACGTGCAGGCAGTGGCAAGCACCGTTGAAAGAATGAGGAGTGTTAATAATGATTATAATTTTGTTATTCACTGAAGGCAAATACAGTATTGCATAGTTTTGTCAAAAATATAAATAAATTTGTCATATAGTCATCAATTAGTCATATACACAATAGCACATACAATATACAACACATTAATAGCATTTAAATTCAGTATATTTGAACAATTCTCTTGCTATACAGCAGTAGTTGAAATGCTACACCACCTTTGCTTTACTATAGACGTTTTCCTTTGCAAAGAAGATAAAATTCATCAGCTGAGTACACAGATTTTTCAAGTGAAAATTTTCTAAGTTTATTTTTAAATTTCTCTAAAGAACTAATAACCTTCATATTTGGAAGGTGTAAGTTGTGTGGTTTGGCTCCTTTGTTATGGGGACCATTGGTATTTAATCGGGTAGATCTTAGGTTAATTAGCGGCTGTGTTGTGATGTGCCAAAAACAATTATCGCAGCAACAGAAATGCTGAGGAAATGCAAGCATAACCATAGAATATTTGTGTGAGTGCAGTATTTTCTGTTGCATGAAGAGTTCTTGGGTCTTGGTCCAGGTTTGCAAGTGTATCTAGATCCAACATAGCCCTCTGCAAGTTTTCATTCTACAGATTTGCTGGGAAAGCATGAGATCTTTTATCTTGGTATGTCCTTTTTCTATCTGCTACGGCTAACAATCCTGTCTCCCGACCAGTAGCATATGCAGAGGGGGGGCAAATGCCCCCTCCCCCGGTGTTCTGGCGCCCGCAAGTCTGTGAATGTTACCACTCTAAAGTCCTCATTCGTCCTAAAGACCTCAGTCGGAGCTACATCATTCAGAGGAAGAAAGGGATGAGAGGGAAGCGTCTCAGCCTTCTGGCTGCTAGATATACCAACAAAGTAAGCAAACACTACCGACTGCCACGCGTCACGGCTGGTTGACTAACAATGATCACAATTGCGCCGATTTCGCGCTGGTCATGAGTTTGGCAGTGTGGCGTGGTGCCCACGTCTAGTTTGAACAGTTTCTGTGCGTTGGTAAGTTAGAAATTTCAACATTGAGTCACTCAGTCTGGCTACTCAAAAATCGACATTTCCAAAGGAGACCAATTGCTATTGAGTGTACTATGTTATGTTATGAACAGAGTTTCTGTTTAACGTCCAGGCAATTCTCAGAGCTGCAATGACCTGTGGTAATTAGAAATATGGACTTCAGCATTCTATTAAGAGTTAAATAAATAAATGTGTATAATATGTTGTCAATTTTTAAATTTTGTACAAACCCATCCGCCTATTGCATCACCAAAATTTGTTAAGTTTGGTAAACTTATGAGTTGGCGCCCCCTGAAAATTTTCTTACCCCCCCCCCCCCCCCAGACCCAAAACCTGGCTACGCCGCTGCTCCCGACTATCAGAATACTCATGGCTTCTGGTGGCCTGCATTAACACCTGTCTCTCTACCTCCTCAGGCCATCACCTGTTTTTTGTCTTATTTTTTTGCTCAATTCTTCATTGACGTTTCCAAGGAATGAAGACTCATTAAAATCTTCTGACTTGGCTGTCACAGTTATGCCATTTGCAAACTGTATCATGCTGCCTTCTCTGTTTTTATGCCTGCCTAAGCTTTTTTAAATCTTTTTTATTTATTTCCAAAAGAAGACAACAACCAGTATGAGGCAATTTTAAAGTGAACATGTGGTATGCAAAAAAGGATACATGTGCAAAAATTATAACTAGTTGATTGTTATAATGATAGCACTAAACTTTGTTATTCCACTTGTCTTTATTTTCCACAACCTGGGTTTCGACGTTGGACGTCATCTTCAGGTAGGACCTGGGTCGTGTAGGATCTGAAGATGACGCCCAACGTCAAAACCCAGTTTGTAGAAAATAAAGATAAGTGGAATAACAAAGTTAAGTGTTTTCATTATAATGTTAACAGATTCCTCTTAAGTTACACTTGATGCTACCAATTAGATGATAGTTGACAAAACCCAAACATAAGGAGACAATTATTTTCATTGGGAATGACGTTCGGCATGATTGGCAAAGGTGTTTTGAAGATGAGATGAAATCGTGATAGTTCTTGGGAAGGAAATTTATAACGAAGAGAGGCGAAAAATAAGGGAGAACTTCATGAGGCACAATCTGAGTTAAGGAGCAAAGGGTGAATCCTGGTGGTTTGGGCAGGTACACTGAAATTTATCAACGAAATAAAGTGAGGGCAGTCAGTGGTTAAGTTCAGAGTGTTATGGATGAGGGTAAGATCAGTAATAAGGACATTATTTACATTAACAATAGAGAGAGGACAAGATGACATCGGATGGTTGTGGGGATAAGGCACTCTGTTTTAAGAAATATTTACAAAGAAGGTAGTGATATGTTTAAGAGATTTGACAATAGTTGGGGCTGACATCGACCTTGTCAGGGAGGAGTGGGAAAGAGAATGGGAAGGACAATAGTTGTGAAATAGAACTGTACTGATCAGGAATCTGTAATTTCTTTGATCAGTAAAGTAGGTGTAATAGGGACATAGTTTTACCATGGAGTAAGTATATATATAGAGTGGCAAAGCAATGATAAAAACTGGACATTAATTTTTGAGAGCTTTGGGAAGAATTTCTCGGGTGGCACCGCCTTAGGGGAGGAAGAATTTTGGCTCACGGAGAAGGCCACTTGGATGCACTCTGTTGTTTTGAATCAATTTACAGAGGTGGATTTACCATTGCTGAAGGGTTATTTTGTAATTCTACCTCGTTTTTGGAAGAGTGGGAGATCCGTTTTACTCACTGAATGGCTCACCTTCAGTTCAATGAATGGATCACATTGAATGGCCCGTGAATTTTTTCAATGTCATTTACGGGAGCACCATGTTTTTACGCTATTATTCACTCATATGGATCTCTGGACTATGAGTTACACCTGTTACCTGATGATGATGCAATACATCGAAATCGGTTGCATTAAAGTTTATACTGTGGAAAATTGCCAATTTTCTTAACTTAAGAAATGAGAAAGCTCACGGAGGGATCCAAGAGGAAAGGACCACATGGAACATGCAGAAAAGAAGCACTGGAGGGATTGGACATACCCTGAGGCACAAAGGGTCTGTGAACAATATAATTGAAAGAAAAATACATGGAAAAGTCCCCAAAGGAAGACGACCAAAACAAGTTAAGCAATATCAATCAACCACTGCCATCACTTCACACACTGAGTAGCAGTATATTCAGCATCTCTGAAAAGAATTCCAATTCTTCACACTATAAAGGTATGGCATTATGATGTCAGGGCACACCCAATCCTGAGTTTTAAGTTTTCCATAAGCAATAATTATTTATCAATTCCCAGTTTCAAACAGGAATTACATGAATGGCTACAGGTATGTCATCACCTATTTATGATGGCACAAAATAAATATACTGAGGACTAGATTTAAAATTTGAAATAATTCAAGACTACCACACTTCTGATTTATTTTTCATTTTATTTTGATACCCAGCATAACTTCATGCATCCCAATACAACACACATCAAACTGAACTAAAGAAGTGGAGGACGTGCATAAGCAGGAACAGGTATTCCTTCTAGGCCAAACATTCATCATCCTTCAACAAACTTCAGTAGATTTAAGAAAAACCTTATGTTCATCAAAGTCCAACATGAAAAATTCATTTCTTCAGATTCCCAATAACAAGTAAGAAATCAACAAACTCAAAATGCAGGCATTAATGCTGCTCATGATGACTAGGCTAAAACATTAATCATTTGCCAAAGAGGGCACACAAAATATTTGTACAATGGCAATATTGTGTAGTTGACAGCATCATCTATGGATTCCTAAAAAGAGAGAAATATGAATTACCAATTTGATTTCAAATATAATCCAACAAAGTATAATGCCAAGAGTAGAAAATAAAAACCATGTGCAAACTTAATTAATTATACTATTTTTATTTGACAACTTTAGAAGACCTTCCATGGTCCATAAATTAAGATAACGATCCCAAAAAGAAGTTTATGGTACTGTAAAGGATATTTAACTATTTCTGAAGACATAACAGACCAAAGTAGTTGGGAATGTTAGCCACCATTATCTTACAATTTGGCCAAAGTATTCTTCAATCAGAAAATGTGCAAACGGTGATTTCTGAACTTTTTTGCAGATGATATCATTATATTGCAATCTGCAGCAGTGACATAATGCTAAACAGTGAAGTAGCCCAAAGATGGAGCTCATCATGAAATAAGCCTCAACAGAAATGCTCACCCATCGCACCATTCCCAATTGGAGTAGGCAAAGAAGTTACTTTTTGCCGTAAGCAGAGGAAAACTGGCTCCTTTTCTGTTAACTACTATTACCTCTGCTTAAAATATCCCAACATCCCTCCTCTTTGCCCCTCTCTTCCAACACATTCACCACCCATGACTTCAGCCGCTTCTAACACCATTCACCTGACAACGATGCTTCTGTCCAGATTTTTCACTCCCTCTTCCATTCTCTCAACATGGCCACAGCAACAAAACGCTAATCTACTAAGTAGTAGATCAATCGATTTTATTGATATTAATTATTTACCCCTTGTCATCTACTAATGTTCTCTCTAATTAAGAGAAGACGGTAACTATGGATGGCTGTGGTAGCCACTCGGCTATCAACATGGTATAATTCAATGGGTTGATATGTCATTCAAGGGAGATATTCCAGTAATTCATTATAAAGTCTAAACAATCCGACAACTGTTAATTTGGATGCTTAATTTCTTCCAGTGATTGAAATCAGATGAGAAAAAAGTGACTGAGTAGCTAGATGTGGCACATCATTTATGTAGAATCAAATGTTAATGACTGACTGCAATATTCGTTTTATCTCATGCCAACCTTATGAATTTTGTTGATGTAAAGAGTGCCATTTTGGAGTTCTCACACACCCGTTCAAAATGAAATTGCTCACCTCAAAAAAATCACCAGTGCGATTTCGCCAGTCCCTCAAGCCTCAAAAATGGTAGTTTCTAAAATGAAAATACAGCAAACTGAAAAGTCGAGGCAAAGCCCGATAGAAAACCCAGCGATCGGCTCCGATGCGTGGATGCGAGTTTCTTGAAGGCTGGGGCCTTCCTTCCGCTGGGGTGTTTACTCCGCAGTATATTTGACTGCAGTTTCGCTAGCCCTCTTGTTCCTCGCCCTTCTTCGTCTTCTATCGGCAACATAAAGCTATCCCAGCATAGGTCGCAGCCAGCCCGGTGTGCCAACTACAAGATTTTTCCAACTCCGCCCCTTTCAATCAAGCTCGTAAAATGAGGCTGGTGGGCGTAACAATAAGAATACATTGTCCAAAATTGTTCTAATGATCAAACCAGAGCTGTATATGCATACTAGGAAGGTGAAAACTTTGAAAGAAGCCTGGGATTCTCTTCATATCACGTTTGCACCTTTGGATGTGAGTGGCAGGAGATAACTTCTGATGAAGTTGTAAGTCTCTATACTCCAAGACTACCCAGACATGGAGGCTTACAACAATGGCATCATGTCAGTAGTTCAGAAGTTGTCAGATATGAACTACGAGACCAACGATGAACTAATAGCTTATGTACTTAGAAACGGGCTAATTGAGTCCTATGATGCGGTTGCAACTGTCTTAAGACCTTGTCGTCAGCATTTGTCAAGTCAAGGTCATTAGCAGAGGATGCCCATCGAGAGGAAAACATGGCAGAAGCAGCAGCCTGTGAATAGTGAAGAATTATGGGAAGCAGCAACGCAGCCGATCCGAGCCCTCACAGACAACGCAGAGGAATTCAACAAGTTCCAGGAGATACAAATGCAACAAGTGCCGGAAATTTGGTCACAAAGGTTCCGAATGTCATACCATCATGAGGAAGACTGACAAGATTCTAGACAGCAGCAGCCAACATCCCTGGGAGTTCAAGCTAAAAGTTTCAGCTTTCCAGACAGCCTTTGGTTTATCTTCGAGAAAAATCGGTTGGTATTTGGACTCTGGTTGCACTGAACATATGTCCAACCAATGACATCTGCTTAAGAGGTGATTTGACTGTAAGTGTTGCCAAATAATAATACTTTAGCTTGAAAAGGAATTGGAATGTCAAATGTTTGCACTGATGATGATACTATTGCAGTTAATAATGTATTGTTGGTGCCCAGACTTTCAGCAAATTTATTATCAGTATCCCAAATGTCAAAGAAAAATTTGATTCTTGTCTTTTCAGAGAAGGGATGTGATATCTATCATTAAGATAATGCAACCATTAAGGATGAGTCGAATCCAAATGTTGATTCTCAATTCCACCGATTCTCAGGATTAGAATCGGTATTATCGAGACTCGATCACCTAAAGTCAATTCCGATTCCATCGATTCCAGAGAGATAGATAGATATTCAAATCAAATTTCATTTATCACATCATATTTGTCTCAGTAATTTGGGGTGTAGGCTATCAGTTTGTACTTTCTATCTACAATCTCAATAATTTGAGGATATATTTTCTTCTTGTTAATAAATATACTTTTTGAGCAACTTAATTGTCTTTGAAAATATTCAAACATGGCGGGTAAATTTTTTTTTGAAGAAATTGCCATGAGAAAAATTCAGCCTGGACCGGGAATCAAACCTCTGTTGTTCGATTTGGTTTGCCGGACCAATGCGCAGACCACTACACAATCCAGGCCTCCTAATTCACATAGCAATTTTAGTGGATACAATGGAACTAGATCTTAGGCCCTTGCGGTCCATCAAAGATGGCAACGCAAGGGAGAAGAGGACTTCAAAGAAGCCACAACCAAGAGACAGTATCCTTCACCAGCACTTATGCCGTGCTTAGCCATTCGAAAATATTCCAACATGGCGGGTGAATTTTTTTTGAAGAAATTTCCATGAGAACAAAAACCTGTTATTAGGAATAAGAATCGATGGAATCGAGAATAGGGAATCAATTTGAAAGAATCGGAATCAAAAAAAAGTGGAATCAACTCATCCCTTGTAGCCATTAATGGCAATATTAGGGGAACTGCCTCACTTGTGGATGGTTCGTATAAGTTAGATGAAAGATTGCCTGTTAAAAATATGAATGCTCATCATGTGGAATCTCTGATTGTTAAAGGTAATGCTTCAACAAAGTTGTGGCATAGAAGACTCGGTCATATGAGTCCAGAAAGAATGAAACAACTATGTGAGATGGTGGATGGCTATGCGCTTACTGGAGGTATTGACAATCCATGTATCAGCTGTTACAAAGGTAAACAAGCAAGGAAGCCCTTCCATTTCAAAGGTAACAGAGCAAGTGCTGTATTAGAATTGATTCACAGTGATGTTTGTGAACCTATGGAGGTGAAGTCAATTAATGGTGCTCGATTCATGCTTACCTTAATAAATGATTATTCCCGAAAAATATTTGCATACTTTCTGAAAAGCAAAGATGAAGTCACTCAGGTATTCATTAACTTTAAAGTCAGAGTTGAAAATGAGACAGGTAGAAAGATCTAAGTATTATGGTTTGACAACGGGGGTGAATACATCAATATGAATTTGAAAGATTTCGTGATTTCAAATGGAATTATGCATGTGCTCACCGCTCCCTATTCACCAGAGCTCAATGGAGTTCCAGAATGAGCTAATACATCTATTTGTGAAATGGCTAGAACCATGTTATAGGATACCGAATATCCCAAGTATTTGTGGGCAGAAGCCTGCAATACTGCAGTGTTCATTAAAAATAGGTCCCCCATGTTGCTCTTAGTAAGGTTACTCCTGAAGAGTTATGGTCTGGAAAGAGGCCAAACATACAAAATTTTAAGGTTTTTGGGTGTCAGGCCGTGGTTCATATACCAAATGCTAAGGGAAAGAAATGGAATGCCAAGAGTGAGCAATGCAGATTTATATAGGCTATGCTGATATATCTGGCCATTACAGGCTCATGAATAAAAAGAATGAAGTTTTCACTGCCAGAGTGTTACTTTTGAAGAAAATAAGGTACAAAGCATTCCTATACCAGATAGCTCCCACTTTGTCCCTGTTATGGATGTATTAAGCACAAATACTAGAGAGAAAATAGGAGCTGAAAAAGTTTCAGAGGGAGATACAATTCCTGAAAGGTGGTATCTCTTGAGGGAGAGGCAAAGGCTTTCCCTGATTTTGTCACTTACAATGTTAAAAGTTTGGATCAGCTGAATGATCCATTCTTGCCAAAGGAAGCTCTGTGTAGACCCTGATAGAGACCAAGGGCATGCAGCCATGCAGGATGAGTTAAAGTCACTTAATGAAAGCAATCCAAGGTCTTTAGTTTCCAGGCCAGAGGGAGTAAAAAATAGTACAGTAAAACCTCCATATAACGAACCTCCCTATAGCAAAGCATTACGAAAACGTCTCCATTACGAAGTGATGCACCCAGTCCCCAGACCTTCCCAAACACAAGGCAAGCAAAAAACTACATATATATATATATATATATAGGTAGTGTTATTACCAACATCGAGATAATGTTCGGTGATTCTCTCTACAGTGACTTAATGTTCGGGTGATTTTTCCGTCGTAAATGAGAGCATTCTCTCAGTAGGATCCCAGTGAACGGCCCAGATGCAAATCCTCTACTCATACCTTCAGCTCCTAACTTTGCCATGTGCAGCGGTATTACTTACGTTTCCGTCAAAATGTTAAGGGGGCAGGCTACCTTGCTAAAAAAAGTATTTGCAGACCATCGGCATTTTCCCTGATATGATTGATCGCTGGCAGACAAAAAATTAGAGATTTCACGAATAAAGGGAAAGAGAGTAATGATACAGCATGGATTCTATTTTATGTTCTAGGTACTTAGCATATCAGAAATATAAATGCAAACATTTCCCAAAAATCAACCATCTTTGCCGGCACAGTACTCAACCATGACACTGAATACATATTTGGCCGATAGAAGTATAAACCCACAGAAGAACCTTTCTCTTTTCATTCGTACCCTTCTGGTAATTCCTTTTCCTTATTATTAGAGAAATCGGGAAACTAGTGGACCATGTCCTGACAATTCTCTGGCTCTCTGCCGTGATGATGCAATGCCTGTGCAGCGTTTAGGGCCCCTGACTGAGCATTACAACTTCCAGTTCACCACATTTTTGCACTTCCCTGGACCAGAGATGCCTTTCTCGCCTCCCTTCAAGATAAGTCTGAAATTCAGCGAAAAGCCAAGTCAGAGTTTCTTTATCTCGGCTTGTATTCGGTTACGAGACATGCCTTGAGACCTTGTAGGATCTTCCTAGGGAAGCGCTTTGACTAAAAAACTGACTTTTTGTCAAAGTAACATATGTTTATTTGTCTAGAGAACATTTCTAGATTTTTTGTGTTTTGTTTTACGCATGACTTCTGTTTCCCTCTTTTCTTTCCTTCCTCTCTTGCGCTCATGTCAGAGCACACCGATTCAGTAATACTTTTAACTTCAATTTGATCGAATTTTAAAGTTAAAAGATTTTAATACTTTTAACTTCAATAATATGTTTTTCCTTGAACATTAATGGGAAAAATGTATCATATTTATGCTACATGCAATTTTCCGATTGATTTGAATTCCAGCACGATGGAATTGTGTTGATTTTCAGCCATACGACCTGGGGGCTGTTTCTCAGAGCTACAAGCATGAATATATATTATGGATTTGGATGTTCGGCATTGTTGCCTTGGCTACGTGTTGCCTACATTTCCACTTTTAGTTCACCCAGTCCTTGGTGCTTCTTCGATTAGAATCTTTTCTGTTGTTATTGTAAATAGACGTATCTGACTGTTGCTAACATGAGACTGTGGTAAATATTCAATAACGATCGAGGAGATAATAATAATAATAATAATAAATTTATTTCACCATTGGCAGTACATACATCTGCATGGCTAAAGTCAAAGAAAATACAATAAATACAATCACATACATACATGAAAAAGAAACATCATCGGGTTTGAAGTTTTACAGAATAATATTAATTTAAATAACATATTACAATAGAACAGAGCGACAGGAGGTTACACATGGAGCAACCACATTGCAGGGACATGGGAACACAGGGGCATTCCAGTTACCCACTACAAAATTACATTCAAAATGCATCCTCCAAATATTCCACAACACTGTAGTAGCATTTTTCAGATAAAAGAAGTTTAAATTTCTTTTTAAACAGAGAAAGTGAGGTGCTATTTTTTATTTCTTCAGGAATCTTATTGTATATGATAGAGGCAGAGTGGATAGAACCTTTAAGACAGAGAGCTGGAGTATTGATTGGAGTGAATGTTGTTTCTTGAGCGAGTGAGGTGATCATGGTAGGTAGAATTGGTAGAAAATTGAGAAAGGTTTGCTTTAACGAGGCGGGCACATGTAAAGATATACAGAGATGGAAGGGTGAGAATTCTAGATTTAGCAAAGAAAGATTTACGTGGAGTGCGAATAGGGACTTGATACATAGCTTTGACTGCTTGTTTTTGAGCTGAAAATGCTCTTTTGTGAGATGTGAATTACTTGATGCTTTGAATAATACCTTGCTATTTTTGTTGTCTAAAATTTACTTTTTAAATGCTAGAGAGGAAATATCTATTACAGGAAATGTGTAAAAGGTTTATAAAACGTTCATCGTGTGCCGTTTACGATATTTGCCATAATTCGATTATAATTGGAATGCATTGCCCACCCCGGAAGGGAATGGCGTGATGGGTATGTATGCATTAAGCCCGTTAGGCTAATATAAAGAATTCAGAATGCCTTGTTTGAACAGAACTTGCATCGTACCAGGCTGCAAAACAGGGTATGCGTCTACGAGGACCCAAAATAGGAGACGTGGATTGAAAAATAAGAATCTGTTCAAGGTAAGTGTATTCCTTTTTACCAACACTGCAATGATGGCCATTGGGAATACTCATGAAGTCACCTCGCACTATTATTAAATTTCCGTATAGCGATATTCAGGAAGTGCTAAGAAGTTAATTGCGCATTTGTGTAATTGAATTGGGAAAGGAATAAAATATATCTGTAGACCGGACGATATTAAACAAGTGTATAATTACATCCCGCGTGTAGTACTACATTTTTTATCCACTGCCCACTGCATTATGATTAATTGTAAGTAAAACCCATGTATATTCATGACAAAACCGTTGAGACGTGTTTATTTACAATCTGTCGACTGTATTTACATTTGAACTTCCGTCTGTCATCACTAGGCGGAACCACTTTCCAAAAAGTTGTTTATATACTGGAATTCTAGACGATGCTTTTTGGCAACGAGATCCCAATTCATATCACATATTCATGGATACAAGTCACGTGACAATTTTCACAAGGTGGATGGGTGACTCAGACATACCAGCCCTCAAGATTGCCGTATGACGTAGCAAGTTTGCATTAGTTCCTGAGGAGGCTTAGTTCAGGGTTAAGAAACGAGAGCGCTGCAATCGTGAGAAATCACTCATTGCTAAATGCATGATTTTCGCACTTTTAATGCATTTTTAGAATTATAAGAATGTTGTACTTTAACCAATGATGATAAATTTACATAATATCCGCATTTAGTGTAAATTTTTGGCCCAGATTCACGGTTTCGAGTAAAACAAGTCTCTCTGCCATACCAACTCTACTCTTTCAAGTGTAAATTCAAAAGAAAAACATTAATTCAACCCTATCACTCTAAAATTGTTTACATATTATATATTTTATGGAATAAAATGATTAACTTTTTAACTAGAATATATCAGAATCGAGGAGAAACCTATCCCATCGTCTAAATTAAATTTATGCAGTTTCCTCTCACTGATTTCTTAGGAACAATTGGTTGTTACGGTAAATAACGAATATTATAACACACGTAGATAATGACGGAGCATTGCATGTTCGAATACTTTTGAATGATATTAATTGCCCTGACAAGAATTTTCAAGGATGGATGAAGCAATAAATGAAAAGAAGTCAATGTAAGTATTATTGTTGTTAATTCCATGAAATGTTTCCATTCTTACCTTGGATGCTTACATCTGACTGTTGACCCATTTCAGGAAATTGTTGTAAGCATGCATTTGCTTTGAAATGTTTTCATTGAAGAATGGAGGGGTAAATCAATTATACAAATCCATTAATTAACCTTAATGATTCTCAAGAGTGCTTTCTACTGTAATGTACTTCAATATCTGTGTGTTGGTTGATAATTTTGGTTTTTGATGTTAAGTTTGTTGTTGTTAATATGCTTGTAATCCTGTCCATGAACACGAATTTATCAGCTCACTTGTTTCTTACGTCGTTCTCCCAATGTGTTGTTTATGTTTTTGTAAATAACTTGCTTGGTTGCATTGTTCAGAAATGAAATGAAGAAGTAACATATTAAACATACCTTACCAACCAGTTTATCATTTTAAAGCCCCACGCCAAATCATTATTCTGCAACAGGTTATGGGCCCAGATCGCAGCGAAGAGGTTTAAATAATAATCGCTAGAAAATTCGACTAGAATACCTACGTGAAATCTGAAAATGGCAAATAGTCGCGGTTTCAGAGGCACGGTAGATAAGTTGGAAGGAAGCGATGATTACGGAGATTGGAAATTTGCCATGAAACATTTACTAATGCATTACCGATTATGGGGCTACGTGGATGGCAGCAAGTATGCAACGGGACGACCTGAAGATGATCACGAAGATGCAGAGGCGCTAAGTCTGATTTGTCTTCATGTTTCCCGGCAAGTATACCCTTATCTAAGAAATGCTAAATATGCTAAGGATGCTTGGGAAGAGCTAAGGAAAACATATGAAGACAAAGGCCTCAATCGCCGGATAAATCTTCTAAATATTCTACTAGATGAAAGAAGGGATAAGCATTCGTCCATGCACGAGTATCTTACGTCAATTCTGTCAACAGCTCAGAAATTGGAAGACATAGAGAAGAAGGTAGAGGATGAGTTAATAGCCGTCGTGATGCTGCGTGGGCTACCTGAACAATACCAACCGCTGAGGATGGCATTAGAAAATTCAGGTGCTAAACTCACCTCTGAAATGGTCCGAGTGCGATTGCTTCAGGAAGATAGCAAGAAGATAGACGAACCTGGTGAGAGCGCTTTGATTGCGTCTGGAAAGAAGTGTAATGGCAGGAATACCAGGAAAACTTCGGAGCAGCGGTCGAAGAAGGGTCTGAACTGCTTCAAGTGTGGTGAGAAGGGACATGGTTCGTCCGGAGTGCCCTCAGCTGAAGAAGAACCTGATTGACAAGAATTCAGGTGGTAATCAGCATATGAAGGATGGTCACTCCAGGAAGAAAACGTCCATGAAAGAAGACTTCAGTTTGCTGACTCATGAATGTATGAATTCCTGTAATTCTTTGGTTTCTGATCATATCTATCTTGATTCTTGTGCTTCAAGGCACATGACACCCAGAATAGACCTCTTGCACGATTTTTCTGACAGGTCTCAGTCAAAAATATCAATTAAATGTGCAAATGGGCAAAGAATAGAGAGTGCTGGTTGTGGTAAATTATTGCTGAGTAGCGAAAGGGTAACAGAAAATGTACCAGTAAGCAATGTGACTTATGTGCCTAACCTATGTGCTAACATGTTGTCTATTTCACAGATTGCAAAGAAGGGTTTGGTTCTTGTCTTTCGATCTACAGGTTGTATGATCTACAAAGAATCAAATGTTGAGATAGATGGAGAGCCATCCATGACTGCGTCTGAGGTTAATGGTGTGTATAAAATGGACAATGTGCAGGTAATACCTGCTGAAATTGTTTTTAGTGCAACTAAAGATGATGCCGCTTTTGATTTATGGCATAGACGTGTTGGGCATTTACATGACAATGGCTTGATCATAATGAAGGGAATGGTAAATGGAATGGATTTCAATAAGAATCCTGTTAGGAGTCCTTGTGTTCCATGTATCACTGGTAAATAACATTGTTTGCCACACCCAGATAGTGAGAGTAGGGAAACTGAAAGATTGGCTCTAGTTCATGCCGATGTCTGTGGTCCAATGAAAGAGGAATCACATGGGGGATCAAAGTACTTGCTAATTTTTGTAGATGATTTCTCTAGAAAAATTTTTCCTTATTTTTTGAGGTCAAAAGATGAAGTATTTCCTAAGTTTTGTAGTTTTAAAGCTAGAATGGAAAACTTAACGGATTGTAAGATCAAAGTTCTACGTACTGACAATGGGGGCGAATTTGTGAATGGACAGATGAAAGCTTTTCTTGACAAGGCAGGTATCCAACATCAGGTGACTGTGCCATATACTTCACAGCAAAATGGTAGAGCAGAACGAGCTATTGAGACCATTTGTGAGAAGGCAAGAAGCATGCTGATGGATTCGGAGCTACCTAGGTCCTATTGGGCAGAAGCTTGTCAAACTGCTTGTTACTTGAAAAATAGAAGTCCTTATCGTACAATTGATGCTATACCTGAAGAATTGTGGACGAATAAAAGAATTGATGTAAGGCACCTGAAGGTATTTGGTTGCATTGCCTATGTCCATGTACCCAAGGAATTACGTAAAAGTAAGTGGGAGCCAAGGTGCAAACCCCATATATTTGTCGGATATTGTGAAAACACAAAAGGGTATCGTCTGATTGACCCAAAGCATCCCAAGAAAATAGTTAGAGCTTATGATGTAACATTCCTGGAAAATAGTCGTCTAAATGGCAGTATTGGTGAAGATGATATCAAGGAAACTGTTTTTGATTTTTTCCAAAGTAATGAAGAACGTCATGAAGAAAATCATGAATTCATAGAAGGTCAAGATCAAGGGGGTGGAGATGACAGACCAGGAAGACGGCGCCAGCCACCAAAGAGATTTGATGACTATTTATTATATCAGGCAGACGTTGGGGAAGATGATCCTTGTTCAGTAGAAGATGCAAAATCAAGACCTGACTGGGATGAATGGAAGAAAGCCATGCAAGAAGAGCTAGATTCTTTGGAGGAAAATCAAGTGTGGAAACTAGTAGAAAAACCTCCTGATGTGAAACTGGTCGGATGTAAGTGGGTATTCAAGCTTAAGAAATTCAGTGATGGAACTACACGCCACAAAGCAAGGTTGGTGGCACAAGGTTTTACACAGAAGTATGGCATTGATTATAATGAGACTTTTTCTCCAGTAGTTAGAGCCTCAACCTTAAGAATGTTATTTGCCTTGTCTGTTGAATATGGGTGGGACATTCACCATTGGGATATAACAACAGCTTTTTTGAATGGGGATCTAAATGAGGATATTTATATGTCTCAGCCAGCACATTTTATAAGAAAGGGAAATGACGGTAGGGTCTGTAAATTGCAAAAATCATTGTATGGGTTGAAGCAATCATCTAGAATGTGGAATGAAAAGATAGATAATGTTCTGTGTGATCAGAACTATGTCAGATCTAGTCTAGAACCTCGCGTATATCATAAAAGGCATGCGGGAAACATAAAAAATGTTGCTCTACTTATAGATGAAATTGCTATTTTTGTTTTTTGGTAAGGATGTAGTTAAGAGAGAAAAACTTAAGTCAGTTCTCAAGGATAATTTTATGATAAAAGATTTAGGTTTAGCGTCCAATGTATTAGGTATGCATCCGAGAAGAGAAGGTAATGAGATTTATCTTCATCAAAGTATGTATGTAGATGAAATTCTCAAGAAATTTGGTATGACAGATGTCAAACCAGCCTGTACTCCAATGAATTTGGGTATAAAGCTAGAAAAATCAGATGGGTGCGATGATAAGCCTTATCAGAATTTAATTGGATGTTTAAAGCATCATTCAGTTAACACAGGCCCAGATATTGCTTATGCTACAAGTGTGTTGTCACAGTTTAATAATTGTCACAAAGAAGAGCACTGGCAAAATGCAAAGCATGTTTTACGCTATTTAGCTGGAACAAAGAATTTTTGTTTGATGTTCCGAAAATCTGATAGTGTGAATATTTTTGGTTATGTAGATGCTGACTGGGGAGGTGATTGCACTGATCGCAAATCCTACACTGGGTATGTATTCAAGCTTGGAGATAATGTCATATCCTGGCAGAGTAAGAAACAATGTAGTGTAGCAACTTCAAGCACTGCAGCTGAGTATGTTGGCTTAGCAGATGCTGCTAGGGAAGGGGTCTATCTAAGGAATTTGTTATTAGATATGATTGGTATTGATGTATCTCCAGTGCCATTGTTTAATGATAGTCAATCAGCTCAGAAAATAGCCAGTAATAGGATGTTTCATAGCGGTGTTAAACATTTGGATATCAAACATCATTTCATTAGGGAGAGTATTGAGGAGAAATTAACTCTCATTAAGTATTGTCCTAGTGAGGAGATGTATGCTGATATACTTACTAAAGCACTTCACGGTACAAAGGTAAAGAAATTTGTGAAGGAGTTGATGCTTGTACCAAAAGACTAATGTTTTGTTCTTATGTATTGTGTTTTCACTGTTACCTTGGAAGCTTTGTTTTAATGTATGATAATTGACAAGAATTTGATGTCTAAAGTGCTGATGATGTAAAGTCGTTATGTCCAGGATTAAGGGGGTGTGTTGTTGTTAATATGCTTGTAATCCTGTCCATGAACACGAATTTATCAGCTCACTTGTTTCTTACGTCGTTCTCCCAATGTGTTGTTTATGTTTTTGTAAATAACTTGCTTGGTTGCATTGTTCAGAAATGAAATGAAGAAGTAACATATTAAACATACTTTACCAACCAGTTTATCATTTTAAAGCCCCACGCCAAATCATTATTCTGCAACAAAGTTATTCACACATAGAACTTGATCTTTCTGTGACCTTGTTAGCAAATGTTGAAGTGAATGGTGAAACAATAGACTTGTAAACGCAATCTAAATACACCGTTGCTAAATGAATTTTTTTCTATGTTTGTGTTGTGAGTCTGAGTGGAAGGGGAAACCCCTGCAAAAATTATTTGTTAAGTATGAAATTTTATTCTGGGGGTTAACTGAATCACTGTAATAAGTTTGTTATTTTCCTGATTTATGTGTGAATTTTCAGCCGGTATCGCCGCAAGAATGTTGTTGCTACCCGTGTGATGAAACTGGCACCTTACTAGAGATTATAAATGCTTGCGGCTTAAATGTCCCATCTCTAAGATGTGTAGTTCTCTCTCTGACCGTTTTAAGGAATTGAGGTCGCCACCGTAGCCATTAAGAACTTATTACGCCATTTTTAACTCACAGATTACAATCTTTCCTGTGTATATAATCTTTGGGAGATACGTAACCGATGACTTCCACTGGTCCAAAAAATGGCAGGCCTAATCAAGACCAAACATGACTCGTATTTTGATGATTATGATACATTTGGGGCGTGCACCTTGCAATATTTCCAATTCAAAACTTAGTGCAATGTTTTTGAGCAATATAGGATGAGCTCTAAATGGTAGTTAGTAATAAACCTTACATTTTAAGATCTCATGGTTAGTTGGTTTTACTTTTATTGAATCACTATTAATGGCATCACAACGAAACTTCATGGTAACATACCGTATATGGCGACAATAACATTTATTGTGCCTTACAGTTCTTATTTCCTGTTATTAATGATTATATTACTCAACAGAAATGAATTAGTAAGTAGTTGTTTATTACTATTAAGTTAAAGAGTGTGAAACATCATGATATTTAATTATTTTCTCTCGACTGCTGTGTCCTCGTGAATTGCACCCAAAAAACAATTTAAGCTCATAGTTATATTGTCACGGAGTGTTATAGTGGTCACGGCGGAAATAACACGTGCCTTGAAAATGGAAAACAAGTCGTTTTCCGAAACGTCGACGGATTATGAAAACATTACCCGGTGCGAAGCCCGAGAAAGATATTTAAATATAATACACCGGGGAAATCTTAAATAATTTAAGCTCAAATTGCGCGATAGTTGACTTTCATTTGTTTGTAGACTTGTTTTCAGGCGAAATCCACGACGACACAGCAGTCAAGAGAAAATAATTAAATATCCTGATGTTTCACACTCTTTAACTTAATAGTAATAAACAACTACTTACCAATTCGTTTCTGTTGAGTAATAAAATCATTAATAACAGAAAATACCAACTGTAAGTCACAATAAATATTATTATCGCCATATACGGTATGTTACCATGAAGCTTCGTTGTGATATTATGTTGTAACGCCATTAATAGTGATTCAATAAAGGTAAAACCAACTGACCATGAGATCTTAAAATGTAAGGTTTATTAATAACTACCATTTAGAGCTCATCCTATAAGAAATACGTCGAAATAAACGATTATATCTAATGATGTTAGGTGAACTCGAAAACTTTTTAAGGTAAGTTGTGAGATAAAATTACTTTCCAGCCCATATTCAATCATTTGTATTTATTCAAAAACATTGCACTAACTTTTGAATAGGAAATATTGCAAGGTGCACGCCCCAAATGTATTGTAATCATCAAAATACGAGTTAATGTATGGTCTTAATAGGTCTCAGGACACGTATTAAAGTAATCGCATTTTCGAGTAGTGAAGATAAAAACTTTGCTTGTAGTCCAGTCTGTGGAGAGAAAAAAGGGTCATTTATGACGTTGTCTTGATACAGGTTAAGAATAGTCAAAAGTTGTAGGAAAGGGAGAGTTATCTATACCTATATATTTTTAAACTTCGAACTAGACGTTATAAACAAATTACAGGGGTTCAAAGTTGGCTAAAAACGATTTTTTAATTCTACAAGCCAAGGTATTCACTTTAGGAAAAAATGTTTCTAATGTTTTTTGTAGACAATTAAAAAACGCATAATTTGAGCTATGGTAAGTTTTTTTTCGATAATTATTTATTGCAAAAACTTTGAAAAACCCCCCAAAATGGCGTTTTTTTGCATATCAATTATTTATTGCAAAAATGACTTTTTAAATACTTTTTTGCTTTGTAATTAAGGCCCTCATTATGACAAAAAAAATGGGATTTATAAAGCCAATTTGGTTAATTTGCTGCTGAGTTATTCCATTTGTTTATTAAAAACATGTCTAATGTTCAATGCTGTAACTTTTTATTGGACCAACATACAGGGTCGCATAAAGGCTCATTCTCTTCGTAAAGGTCCAAAATTTAATAATATTAAAGAAAAATTGAAAAAAAATTATTTTCAACCCCTCAAATAACGCTTACAAAAAAAGGGCGTTTTTTAAAAATAATTTTACATTTATAGCATTTCAGCTGGAAGTATTAATATTTTTTACAAACTAACAATGTCATTGTTAATAAAATTTGAAGCTATCCCAGATTTAAAAAAAACATCGAAATTGGTTCAGAACTTTCCGAGATACGAGATATTTTTCCGAGCGCAGCAGATTTGAAGTAGCCAACTCACAATCAGTTTTCTCTCGCGCGCGGGAGAGCACGTCGCGTACCCCCACCACCGCACCGCAGCCGGCCGGCCTTGTTTTTCTTCGCTATACTTCATTCATGTTTTTTAACACTTACAAGTCAATATTTTGTAAATCTGACAATAGATATTGAACATATGTCTTTGAGGTCCAAATGCCGTCGGATTTATTTATTAATTGTTATAAACAACGGAGCAGTGATTTAAAAAAAAAAATCTTATCTCGGTTGCTATAGGTCGAAAAACAACTTTTTTTTTTTTAATTCTTCGTTTCGACCTCATCTACTCAAATCTTGAAGAAAACATTATCTACAATTTATGGGGATGGCCCCAGCTTCATTTATTTATAAAACAAAAACGCACTTTTTTTGTAAGCGTTATTTGAGGGATTGAAAATAATTTTTTTTTCAATTTTTATTTAATATTATTAAATTTTGGACCTTTACAAAGAGAATGAGCCTTTATGCGACCCTGTATGTTGGTCCAATAAAAAGTTACAGCATTGAACATTAGACATGTTTTTAATAAACAAATGGAATAACTCAGCAGCAAATTAACCAAATTGGCTTTATAAATCCTATTTTTTTTTATCATAATGAGGGCCTTAATTACAAAGCAAAAAAGTATTTAAAAAGTCGTTTTTGCAATAAATAATTGATATGCAAAAAAACGCCATTTTGGGGGGTTTTTCAAAGTTTTTGCAATAAATAATTATCGAAAAAAAACTTACCATAGCTCAAATTATGCGTTTTTTAATTGTCTACAAAAAACATTAGAAACATTTCTTCCTTAAGTGAATACCTTGGCTTGTATAATTAAAAAATCGTTTTTAGCCAACTTTGAACCCCTGTAATTTGTTTATAACGTCTAGTTCGAAGTTTAAAAATATATAGGTATATATAACTCTCCCTTTCCTACAACTTTTGACTATTCTTAACCTGTACCACGAAAAAACCTTCAAATTTCCCTACAGACTGGACTATTGTACTCAAAGAAACTTAGACGAAATGATATTCGTTATTACAATATGACCATTTGAAATAGCACAACTTCACTTCGTGTGAAAACGTAATTCGCACCGCCACCATCTTGAATGACGTCAGCTAATACATTCGTGAGTGCTGTCCGTATGTCTGATGCGAAAGTAAGCAGTGTTTGTGAATGCTTTACTACCAATTACGTGCTTATACTTTGTATTTAAAAATGAGGACACTTATAGAAAGAAACATGGAAGGATAATCAGGACTTTTTGCTTGCTTTATTGACTTTGGAACAGCTTTTGACAGGGTGAATGGGAAATCAAAATCTTTTGATTTCCAATATGGAGAGGTTCCACAAAGTCCAGCTTGATTTTATTAGGGTAAATCGAAATAAACAAACGAAAATTCTGGGGAAAATGGGAATAGATTGGTGAGACAGGAGACTAATCCAAAACTTATATAAGACGCTAAGGGCGCAGGTGTGAGTGGCTGATGGTGAATCAGGGTGGGCAACTCTAGGTCGAGGGGCAATGCACGGGTGCCCGTTATTGCCACTGCTTTTCAACATTTATGGTGAGGAAATGGTAAGACAAGCATGAGAAGATCTTGAGGTCTGAATCAAAGTAGGAGGGCATCTGATAAAGTCAATCAGATTCACAGACATCAGGCATTGGTTAGAGGATCTTAGAAGGGACTGCAAGCTTTGGTAGACGCTTTATAAATGCAGTGCGGGATATTCGGAATGAAGATAAACCATAAGAAAACGAAAGTAATGAGATTCTCTAGGACAAATAAAGCGAGGCTTGTGATTTAAGTTGGAGGATACAAACTCGAGCAAGTAGAACAGTTTAATTACTTATTAGGTTGTACGCTAGAGAAAAAATGACATAGTAGCAAAGACATACGGAAGAGAATAGTGCTAGCTAAGGAGGAGTTTAGTAATAGAAGGGAGCTGATGACGGGGACATTTTTTAGGATGTGAAGAGGCTGGTGAAGAGCTTGATGTGGAGCGTAGCGTTGTATGGGGCAGAAACGTAGACACTCAAAAAGAAGGACGAGAATAGGCTGCAGGTATTTGAGATGTGAGTGTGGAGAAGGATGGAGAAGGGAAACTTCTGAATGAAATCCGGAATAGGCAGGTTAGATGGCTGAAGGACGTAATAAAGGGCGATGGGTTACTCAAGAGTGTGATATCGGGGAAGGATGTTTGGCAAGCAGGGAAGAGGGAGAAAGAGAATACGCTTTAGGAAGCGCTCTCTTCCAAAAGCCGTGCTTCCACAACATACGCCTTCGATCGAATTCTATGTTCAGGGCACACACGAGCATGAACGATGTATCCGTTTTTATTGCGCTTGACTATCACGAAACCGATAGTGTCATCGCCATATTCTACTCGTACAACCCTTATGGGAAAATGAAATAATTAATGATTAGGTCGTAAAATTCAAGATATTTACAATAAAAAGAACAATTTTGCAATGACTACCATATTCTTACCTAGCCAACTTCACTCCCCGAGTTCCAGCTTGTATCACTACGTTTACCAATCGAACTCAGAACTATATGGACTCAGACTGATCTTAACATTCAAAGACAGCCTACTTGGATCGCCTGGTTTATCAATGTAAAATCGATTGCAATATTGATTTGAATCGGTTCATATTGATTTGAAATCTCAGACTGGTAGAGAAAGCGGGTCGAGTTAGCCCGCTTCTCATATTGATCCCACTAGCCCATTGCGTTTACCATACCGAGGTGAACCAGGCAAACCGATCTGAGGTCGATTGGTGAACGTAGTGTACTTAGCTCGTGAAAATAATAAAACCATGTCTTTAATGTGCGAATTTTGGACTTTACAGTCCTCTCTTGCAATTAACTCGTTTGACGAACACGAACATCCTGTCCTGGGCAGTTGATAATCTACCCAGGAGTCGAACCTGGGACCCCTGGGTTATCAGACGAGGACTTTACCCCGCAGCCACCGGGGCCAACATTGTTGTTGCTAATGTAAGTAAACATGGAAGCAGTAGATATTTTAGGCAAGTTTCTTGCGTTTGCCTTATCGAACCCGAGCTCCAGGAAGTTCACAGATGTGAGGGAAATCTCACTAGAAAGGCTTTAAAGATTCGACGAAAAATTCGCTGCGATGCTGTAGTAACTCCTTTAATTACAATGTGCCCTGCGTGCTGCGACTCTCTGCGGGCTGTGGTCCGCCCGCATGGATGTATGAACTGACATCATATTTCCGTCAGCCAATGGTAATACGTTTTGAAGTGGACGTGTCTGCTGAGCAGCTAAGCTATCTTCTTTTTGTATTAAAAAAAAACAATATGCTAAATAATTACATATTATTAGCGGGATGTGTTAAATGACCCTTTTAGATATTTTAGTTTAAGTTTTAAGGCTAATTAAAAATGTGTCCAGAGACCCATTAAGCCTGCCATTTTTTTTGGACTGGTAGAAGTCATCGGTTACGTATGTCTGAGTAACCCATCCGCCCTGTGAAAGTGGTCACATGACTTGTAGCTCTGAGAAACAGCCTCCTGATGAAACTTTGTGTTCCCCCGCCACACAGCCCAGAGGTGGCTTGCAAGGTATCACATTGATATAATCCTAGATTATTATTCCCAGCTTTTGCTCTGAAGTATGTGAGCGTATATACATTAAAATATATATGCATGTAGAAGAGTTGAAGTGAGTGTTCATTTTATTTGTAAATGTATTTTTCTAAAGGCTGCAGAACATAAAATATACACGTGAGTTTTGCTTGGGTTGGAGACTTGATACGTGCTTGTTACTAGTTCAATTGAAATTCCTACGGAGGGCAGCATTGAGTTACAATGAAGCAAATAGTTGTGTGAACGCATGTTAGAAATTTACAAGTGTTGCTACGCTCATAGTGTAAACGGGGAATGAAAATGGTCAGTACGTTAGTGGGAGCGGGGCATAACTTATAACTCGTGGGAATGGGGCATGAGGGTTCATTTGCTTCAAGGATTATGCAAGACATGAATGGGGGAGGAGGTTAGACTCTCTTACGTTTTCTTACATAGGATTAGTTCAGATCTCTGTTGGCCAGAGGGAGTAAAAATAGTTCCTTGTAAGTGGGTTTTCAAACTAAAGGAGGGAATAGATGGTCACCCTGATCTCTATAAGGCTCGATTGGTTGCTAACAGGTTTATGCAAACATACAGCATCAATTATGAGGAAACCTTTGCCCCTGTAGTCTGTATAGAAATAATAAGATTATTAATTGGGATAGTGGCAGAACTATCTTTGCAGATAGATCCTCTTGATGTTAAAACTGCTTTCCTCAATGGGCAGCTAAATGAAACTATTTATGAAGTTGCCTGATGGTATAAAATGTAATAAATCTGTTAATACTGTGGTACATTTGCATAAAGCTCTATATGGTTTGAAGCAATCATCCAAAGTGTGGAATGCAACTATTCATCATGTTATTATTTAGCTAGGTTTTGTTTAATCAAAATATGAAGCTTGTTTATTTGAAGAAAGATAGTGCTCGTATTTTAATCATTGCATTGTATGTTGATGATTTGTTGTTGTTCCATAATAATACGAAGGAAAGAGATTTCATTAAAGGAGAATCAATGAATAAGTTTAAGCTGGAGGATGTACGTGATGCAAAACTGTGTCTTGGTTTGAGAATTTCTCAGAATGCATCTGATGGGAGCATATCTTTGGATCCAGCCCATTACATTGTTGAACGGTTTAATAGGTTTGGGATGCAAGATGCAAAGCTGATAAATACTCCTCTTGAAGTAAATATTAATTTGCCAAAAAATAACCAAACATTAGCCAAACTTCATGTACCTTACCAATATTTAATTGGCTCTTTAATGTATTTATCTGTGTATACACGCCCTGACATCATCTTCTGTTAATTTTTTAAGCCAATTTAGCAAATGCCATTCCACTGAGCACTAGAAAAGTGCACTGAAAGTCTTAAGGTGTTTGAAATATACTAGTGATGAAAAATAAACCTACAGGTAGAAGTATCACTGGTTTTGTTGATGCTAACTGGGCTGGAGATCATAATGATAGACAATCATGTGCAGGTTTTGTCTTCAAGTTTAATGGTGCAGTCACATTTGATTTCAGAATTGTTAAATTAGGAAGAAATTGCAAACATTTTTTGTGACAGTCAAAGTGCAATAAAATTGTGTCATAATCCAGTATTTCATGGTAGAACAAAACACATTGATGTTCGATATCATTTCATGAAGGAATTGATTGATCAAAATGTTATACATGTAGAAAATTTACTGACTGACTCAATGATAGCTGATATTATGACTATAAGTTTATGTAAGGTAAAACATTCCAAATTTAAAGAAGGTTTGGGTCTGTTGTGATTTTTATATTAAATATTATTTATATTAAATTCAATTTGCTTTATTTGTGGTTGCAAATGTCCCTAGTGTAAGAGAGAGTGTTACGATATGTACTCCAGAGACATTTTTGTGATTCTTTTGTCACGTCGTTCTTGTGCACAGAAGTAAATCTAGAGTCCTGTTCAGTCCTACCTGTTCTGTCTGTGAATAAAGATGTTTGTGATCTTTATCTCCTGAGTTCACTTCGTTCCCTAACCTCGACATCAAACACCCATTCCAAGAATGTGAGAGGAAAGAAGGGTAAATAATGAAAGCATTTGAAGATGCCCATCCTCTGGTGCTGTTGTAGAGGTATCCCTCATCAACCGTGGCCCTTAGTATCCGTGGTTTGTTTTTTAAGAACCAGCCTTCTCAACCGCAGGGGTTTTCCTGGTTAACCGCGGTCTACGAGTTGCCTGACGCGGCTGCCCTCAACACAGAAAAAGTTTACATGGTATCCAAACTTTTACCAAGCTTTGCCGGTCGCAGGATGTACTTTAATTCTGTGCTGTTGTCTTCTGTGGCAATTTAAAACTATTTTCCTTCAATCAAAGGCACACTCAAATTCAAATCAAATCTTCCTTCAATCAAAAGGCTGTTGTCCTCTGTGGCAATTTAAAACTATTTTCCTTCAATCAAAGTCTTTAACAAAATCTCACCAATTGCAAGCCATGATTTTCCCACAATGTGGAAATATAACATGCTTTTAATAAAGGTTTTTACATCAAGTGAGACTTATCCCATGAACACTATCGCTTAAATACAGTTATTCCTGGGGCTTAAGCGATGGTATCCAGGATTATACATGATGGAATTTCCTTCCACTGTTTCAAAACCAGACCCCCATTGAACACATCCCTTGTGCCAAACGTTGCCAAACGGTAATGTGCGAATCTTTTTTTTAATCAAGAGTTCAGTTTTATAATATCATGTTATGTAATAATAGATACTTGAAAGCGAATTTCATCGAAATACATGATAAACAAATGGAGTAATTTAGAAGTTGAGATTCACATCAATTTCTAATCCAACTTTGTCTTATCTGCCTCACCGAATGGCTACCCTATTATCCCAACTGCGCTACTTACTTTTGTACCTAAACCTAACCTAACAGGGCATAACCTAACTCAGGCTCAGGTTGAAATTCAGTCTCAAGCTAACTCGGTTGAAACTTGAGTGCACGTACTGAAGTCCCAGTTGTTTTCTGAGCGACCCCTTTTCGTTTTACATGAGATGTGATGGATTCAAAGCATAAATCAAATCAGGAGATAAGCAGTTTTGTAAAATGGGCGACACATGTAATGACACTGCATAAAAAATTGGAAGTGCTTGACTATAGTGGAGAATCCTGCGCTTCTGTTGCCAGGTCGCTGGGAGTGAATGAATACACAACAATTAGAACAATTAAAAAATGTGAGTCATCAATCCAAACTAGTGCTGAGAGTGGAACTAGTGCAAGAGTAAAAGTGTCCTACATGCCGCAAGATTGTAATGTGGAAACAACAGAAGCATCATTGAATATTTGGATTGAGTGTCAGACACAAAACAGAGTGCCATTAAGCACACTAATAATCCGTGAAAAAGCCATGCAATTTTATTAATATATCATGTCATCAGGAGAATGCAGTGGTAACAGAGAATTTACTGCAAGTAACATCGGTTTGACAATTTTAATAAGGAATATAATGTCCATAGTGTGAATATTTCTGGTGAAGTCTCCTCGGCGGACCACATTGCTGCAAATTAGTATCCTGATAATTTTAGGAAGCTCATTGATTACTCAAGGCAACAAGTCTTCAATGCTGATGAAATGGAACTTTTTTGGAAGAGAATGCCTTTGCGGACTTTTATCTTGAAGTTTAAAAAAAATGCTCCAGGATTCAATGCCAGCAAAGACCAATTACCCTTTGTTCTAATGCAGCTGGCGATTTTCGTGTGAAACCTATGCTGATTTACAGAACCCATGCTCTGTCAGAAGGTAGAAATGATACCTTTATCGCTGCTACCACTGCTCGCAGAACCCACGAGCTGTCAGGGGAAATTAAAAATTACCTGCATGTGTTTTGGCAGTCCAACCGAAAGGCGTGGGTAAATATTATTTTCAATTTCAGTAGCAATATTTTCATGATTGGTTTCAGAACTGTTTTGTTGCCGAATTCGACAAGTACTTAGCCTAAAAAAATTGACTTTCAAAGTGCTTCTACATAGTTTTGAACAATGCGCCAGATCATCTTTAGGAACTCGAATCTGCTCATCCAAACGTAGAAGTTTCATTCCTCTCGCCAAACACGACATCCCTCCTCCAGCCTCTAGATAAGGATATCATTTCTACCTTCAATAGATATTATAATCGGCGAAACTTCTCTTTCTTAATAGAAATGATGGAAAAAAACAATTCTCCCTCTGTAATGGATCGCTGGGCAAAGTTCAGCAATGCCGAGAGCATGAATATAATTAAAGAATCACTTGAAGGGCTGAGGCCATCAACATTGAATTCAAGCTGGTCGAAGCTCTGGCCAGAGGCTGTCAATGATTTTCAAGGATTTCCCCAAATTGACGGTGAAGTTCATCACATTGTGTCCCTTGCCCGGAAACTAAAAGGGGAAAGGTTAGAAGACATGCAGCCTATGGATGTTAAAGAACTTTTAGCCTCACATGAAAAGTGAGGAGTGTAATGTATTTGCCATTGTAATAAGTGCCAATGAGTGGACGACTTGCACGGGCGCCCTCGCAGTCAGTTGTTTTTCAAGTGATGAACCACCATGGGCACGTGAAAGTCGTGTGTTCTTGTCCTGATGTTAAAAACTTAGTTATTTATTATTGCCCCAGCCTGCTCCAATTGTTATGTCCTAAAATGTAACAAAGTGGTGACGAGATAGTAGAATTCATGCCTGGAAAAGTGCGTAATGGGTATATTTAAAGTAATTACCGGCAATTGCCTTGATTGTGGGCGTGTGTAGCAAGGTGCATACGCATACCTGAGACCTAATAGTTCGTCAAAAATACACAAAGGTGTGTTTTGACGTCAAACGTGTTAGGCCCGACTTGTGTAGTAGGGTGCACAAGTTTCGGTCAGTGAATGGAATTAAACCCAGTACACCTAGAGTCATTATTCAGCATCTCAAACGGACTTGGCAGGATGGCGGGTGTCATAGGCAGCGTCGGACAATACGATAGTGCGGAGGAAACTTGGAGTTCCTACATTGAACAGTTCGAACTATTCTGTGACTGCAATGGGATTAAGGACGAGAAAAAGGTGTCTACGCTGTTGACATTAGTGGGGATGAAAATGTATAACCTTTTGAAAAATTTATGTTCGCCGGACAAACCAGCATCAAAGACATATAAAGATATTGTGAAGATGGTAGAGGAACATTTGAGCCTGTTACCTTCGTTTATTGCTGAAAGGTACAAGTTTAGTTTACGGAATCAACTTGACCATGACACGGTTGCACAGTATGTAGTGCATTTGAAGCAACTGTCAGCTAGCTCACTGCGAATTCAAAGACAAGTTACCGGACTATTTGAGAGACCGAATCGTCAGTGGAGTGAAAAACAAATCAATCAAGAAGAGACTCCTGGGCGAACCAGACCTAACCTAAGAGAAGGCGGTTCAAATGGCAACGACCATGGAGACGGCGGATCGTGACGAGGCGACGCTAGCTTCACAGGCAGGGCCCAGTGGACAACAGGGACTTCACTCCATCGCCAGAGGAGGCCCTCGACCCCCACCACACCCCAGCCAATACCAACAACAACAGACCTTCAGAAGAGGAGGGAAAGAGTCAAGTGAACCAATGTGTTACTGTTGTGGGAAGCAAGGACATTTGAAAAAAGAGTGTCGATTTAGAGCCTATAGTTGCAATTTTTGCAAAAAGGTTGGTCACTTAGAAAAGGTATGTCGGGCCAGAAATACAAGTAAGTCCCTTACATCTCAACCTAATGAGAGAAATTCAAGACCTAAGTATGGTAACAAGGTTGGTTCACAGCATGGTAAGCAGGCCAAGCATGGTGGTAATGGTAATCAACATTATGTTGAAGAAAGTAAATCTGGAAGACTTAATACTAATGAGGAAAATAATGATTATGATTTAAGTCAGCTGTTCACAATTCGAGAAAACATGGAAGTTGTTAACCAAATTAAAATGGAGCCTATTAAAGTAGATTTAATTGTTGAGAATCAAATGGTAAATTTTGAAGTGCGTAGTGGTGCCTGTGTATCAGTCATTTCCCATGATTTTCATAAATCACGATTCAACCACTTACCCTTGCAGTCAACCAACTTGGTACTGAGTTCATATACAAATGAACAGTTTAAACCTGTGGGAAAAATAGGTGTTGTAGTAGAGTGCCAAAACCTATCCAAAAATCTACAGTTGTCTGTTATTGAACGAGGTTCCACCCCTTTGCTGGGTCGAGATTGGATTAGGGAGTTGCAAATAACAGTAACCATCCCACTACCTGTAAATAGTGTTTATATAGGCCCAGACCAGGCTGTCAGTCAGAATAAGCCTAGCAAAAATAACAATGATATAATAAGGAGTTTGTATCAGGAATTCCCTAATGTTTTCACTGATAAGTTAGGGTGTTATACTGGGGATCTAGTTAAGCTAATTCTAAAACCTGATGTAATGCCAAAGTATTGTACGCCTAGACTGGATTGGTCTAGGCGTACAATACTTTGCTTTGAAAGACAAAGTTGAACGGGAACTTGAGAGGCTTGTTGCAAATGACATACTTACACCTGTACATAGCTCAGTTTGCGACACCTGTGGAGCCAGTTTTGAAAAAAAATGGTCAACTTTGTGGGGACTTTAAAAATACCTTGAATTTGTATCTAGAGGTAAACCGACATCCTATCCCGAGAATTGAGGACCTTTTGAATAGCCTTAACAAGGGGGAAACTTATTCCAAAATAGATTTATTACAAGCTTATGAACAAATTAGGTTAGATGAGAGTTCTAAAAAGCTTTGTACAATTAGTACACACAAAGGGTTGTTTGTGTACAACAGAATTCCTTTTGGTATTTCCAGCGCACCGGGCATTTATCAGCATATTATGGAACAGTTGTTGCAAAACATTCCTGGTGTTGTTTACTTCCTTGATGATATTTTAATAACAGAGGTTGATCCAAATGAACATATGAAGAATCTGAAAGAAGTGTGTAGTAGGTTAAGCAACCATGGTTTAAGGAGGTTCCTCTGCCGCTCGGTGCGTCAAAAGCCGGTTAAAAATCCATCTTCTTAAGTGTTTTAAGAAGTCGATTAAAAAATATTACCTTACGTAGTCACCTAGAGTATTTAAACAAGTACTTAAAAACTTTGTGAATAAGTTGTATCAAAGCACTTAAAAGTGGGAAACAATTTTTAAAACTCATCAGTAGCTTATTAGGATCTCGGTTTCTGGCTGGCAACTCGTTGCCACGTTTAATTGCTCTGGCAATAAATTTGAGCTCATCACCACTATTTCGTGATCTGAAATGTGTTCCATAATTTAAAAATAAGTTTCAAAATATTTACATGGAAATGTAACTCCTTATTTAAATATAATGGGTATCATGTGTTAGAATGACTTGGCAACAGTGGTAAGTGCAACATTGCTCAATTACTGCGTTCACTTGTTTTCCTGCTCTCGTGTTGGCGTGTGTTTGAGTTTGTTAGTGACTGCTTTCCAGGAAATCGTTAATATTATACATAAATATATTTGTATAATACATTACTGTATTATTGTATTCATTTATATAAATACCCGTGAGTATTATAACATATCTTCAGATAACTTTCGTTTCCTTGGAAGCTATCAATTTCCTGCCATGCCGAGGGAACCTGGACAACATTACTGAAACAACGACAATTTCTAATACTTTTTTGTCAATGTATAAAATTTAGCGTCCATGCACAAAAAATCCAGCTCCACAAAGTTCATTGTAAATTCCTGTCTGCTTGAAAATCACTCGTTTCATCACGGCACAGCCGCACAGCGTTGCCGATGTGGAATCAACCTGCTGCGCCACATGTTAGTAACTACGTGATTTCTGCTATTTTTGTTGCAAAAATATGTTAATATCATTTAAACCAACGTGGTAAGGGTATATTTTTTAAATATTATCATGATTCTTATACTGTGGCCTCAAATATAAATTATATCAGTTTTTTGTCAAAACGACATTTATATTCGAATAGTAATCTGCATTTCTTCTACTCATAGGCAAGCATTGTCATAAGATCCTATAGAAATTCTCTCATTTTTAAATGCGATTTCCGAGAAATACAGCGTGGAAAGCCTAATTTCTTTCAACGGCAATCGATAGAGTGCAATAAGTAGGGCTTATTTTGAAACTTTCATGAAAATGACATTTACTTCGTTTCTCGGTGGAACCTCCTTAACTGTAAGTAAAGAAAAATGTCAGTTTTTTTGTAAATCAATACAGTATCTAGGTTATGTACTTAGCAAGGAAGGCCTTAGTACTTCTCCTAGCAAAGTGGAGGCCATTGTTAAGGCCTCAGCACCTAAAAATGTGTCCCAATTAAAAGGGTTCCTTGGTTTAATAAATTATTATGCTAAATTTGTACCGAAACTATCAACCATTGCTACGCCTTGCACAACATGCTGAAAAAAAGGTGTAGAGTTTGTGTGGAGTGTCAGTTGTCAAAAAGCTTTTGACACAATCAAGGAGCATCTTGTATCAGCTCCAATATTAGCTCACTACAATCCTGACTTACCCTTAAGACTGTATACTGACAGTAGTTTTTATGGGTTGGGTAGTGTTCTGACTCGGGTACTAAGTGATGGTAGCAAAAAGCCGATAGGGTATGCGTCCAGGCTGCTTAGTTCTACAGAACTTAAATATTCAGTGATTGACAAAGAGGTTACAGCTATCATGTTTGGAATTAGTATCTCTTTTGTAACAAATTCACCTTGGTAACAGATCACAAACCTTTACTATCTATTTTTAGTCCTAAGAAGGGTTTTCCAGCCTATGCAGCATCTCGCTTGCAGCGTTATGCTGTGATTCTAGCCTCATACAATTTTAATATTGAATATGTTAACACTAAAGAATGGCCCAGCTGATGGGTTGTCTAGGCAACCACTTAATATACAAGAGTTAACAAAAGTGTTCAAAGATATGGAAACAGATGGCCTAAACTATGTTGGTAATCATTTGCAATGTTTAAAAGAAAATGAAATACCTATTAATTTTAAGGATGTCAAAGAAGCCACTCAAAAGGATCCTGAGTTGAGTAAAGTACTTTGTTAAGTCTTTGTTTGCTGTACTAAGTATGTTATGTTTGGTTGGTCAGCAGTTTATTTCCAGAGGCAAAGTGAGTTAAAGGTGGAGCAAGGTATACTCATGTTGGGTTACCGAGTAGTTATTCCAAAAACTCTGAGATCAGTAATATTAAATGAGCTTCACACAGGTCATCTTGGAATTGTAATAATGAAATTAATCGCGCGGTCTTACGTATGGTGGCCTGCCATTGATAAATATATCAAACACCTGCCTGCTAGTTGCTCATTGTGCCTACTGGAACGTGCACTTCCTCAAAGGAGTAAGTTGCATGTGTTGGAATATCCCAAGTTGCCTTGGCAACGTTTACATCTAGACTTTCTTGGGCCATTTGACTCAAAACTCTACTTGATAATTGTTGATGCTCATAGTAAATGGTTAGAAGTTGAGCCAGTCAGCAGCACTTCAGCGCTGCAGACTATACCTAAATTGAGGAGGTTGTTCGCGAGATTTGGGTTACCTGAATGTGTAGTATTGGACAATGGCCTCTCAATTTTGAGTTTTGTCAGTTTTTGAAGGTAAATGGTATAAAACAGATTCTTTCTCCACCGTTCCACCCTTCCAGCAATGGTCAGGCTGAGAATTCAGTTAAAACAGTCAAGAAACGGTTAAAGTGTGCCTTGAGAGGTAAAGAAAATTTGGAAATTGCTTTAAGTAAATTCTTAATAGCCTATAGAAATGCAGTGCATAACACAACTAACGAAACACCTGCCCAGTTAATGTTCAAACGTAATTTGCGTACCAGACTAGATTTGTTGAGACCTGTCTCAAATGTTGTTCAAACTAATCAAGAAAAACAAATTACTAACAACAAAAGTAGCCTAAACACTAGAGAATTGTTACTAGGACAACCAGTCCTAATCAGAGATTATAGGAGTAAGAATAAATGGGTTCAAGGTGTTGTCATACAATCCCAGTAACCTATTTGGTTAAGTTAGGTGATAACATCATAAGGAAAAGGCATATTGATCGATTAATTGGTTGGCAAACTAATAAGGACACTGATCATGAGCCAAGCAATGCTAGTTTTGACCCTGATGAGTTGTCGTTGCCCAAGCAGACGACCAGTGTCACTATCACCAGCTGGCCGCAAGTCAGTTGTGCCAACTGAACATATGACTCCTGTAAAACACTCTCCAGTCAAAAACAGACGATACCCAATGCGAGACCGTAAACCTGTACCTAGGTTGGATTTTTAAATAGATATCACTAGTTGAAATGAGTTATGTTTAATTTCACACTCTTGCTACTGTATTTCTAGATGGAAACTTATTTGAAAAAAAAAGAAAGGTTTTGTTTGATTATTGATTGTCTTTGCCCATTGCCCATTATTATTTATCATACTTGTTTGTGTCTACTAGTCATGTTTTTTTTCTTTTGTTCTCTCTCTATTTGTCATTCTTTGATAATGGCTAATGGTTATATTTCCATGTTACATTATCCAACATAAAATTACTTTGTCTCAATTTTTAAAAATATTTCCAAACTCTATGTATCATTAAATATTTTCTGTGTAACCCGAAAAAGAGACTTCATTATTATTTCTGGACTTTATCATTGTGAGTCAAGACTTGGGGGGAGGAATGTAACGTATTTGCTATTGTAATAAATGCCAGTGAGCGGACGACATACACGGGCGCCCTTGCAGTCAGTTGTTTTTCGAGTGATGAACCACCATGGGCACGTGAAAGTCGTGTGTTCTCGTCCTGATGTTAAAAACTGTGTTATTTATCAATAATAATAATATAATTAATTATAATAATAAAGTCTATTGAGCCTGGAGTGTGTACATAGCAGAGTTGTCTTGGGTACAGTTTGCCGTGTGTTCAACAGCACGGACCCCCTGCTCACTCTTGTAAGGGAGCACGAAGGTGCCGGGGTGGGGGGCGTTCCTCTTCCAGGCGGCGAAGAGGGAAGCGGACGAAATCGGTCTGGACATTGACCTGTCATCCAACGGTAACGACAGTGGCACGTCAATCGTGTCACTGAGGGCAGACGTCTTAAAGCTCGAGGTCAAAAAGGCTGAGCAGAAGACCTTGCTCAAGACACGTACCGATAAGCCCATGCATGGATGTTTCTACCGAAACATGGAAAAACATGGGCTATCGAAGGAGCTGACGTTTGCCTTCCTTCGTTCCGTGGGTCTCAGGTCCGAAACAGAGGGTTTCGTTCTCGCGTGCCAGGATGGTGTCATCAACACACTCGTGTACCGCCGAATGATATTCAAGGCGGAGGTGACGGACACGAGATGCAGAGCGTGCCGAGCCAAGCCGGAGACTTTGAGTCACCTTCTCTCCGGCTGCAGTTATTACGTGCAGTCAGCGTATTTAACTAGGCACAATGCAGCTCTGTGGGTGTTGTATTTCCACCTTCGACATCATTACGTCATCGACGAAGTACATGTGCTGCCCCATGCCCCTGGAGATATTGAGTCCATCGTGGAGAACGACAAAACAAAAATCTGGTGGAATTACTCATTCCCCACCACCAGGCAGTTGAAGGCGAACAAGCCTGACATCGTTCTCCTCGACCGTCTATCCTGTTCCATGTTCGTAATTGAGTTTTCGGCTCCGGCCGATACGAACTTGGACTCGAAAGAGGCGGAAAAACGGATGAAATATCAAGACCTGCTGTTCGAACTTCGGCAGATGTACCCGGGACACTCTGTAAAACTAGTAGTCCTAGTCATAGGTGTGCTCGGTGGAATCAAGGGCTTGCTGATACAGAGCATCAAGTGTATTCCTGCTTGCGTGGCACAGGCGGAATCACTTGCAGCCCGCATGCAGAAGGCCGTCCTGTTGGGGTCGCTCCGTCTGCTTCGTAAGCACGACCCGAACGCAGCATAGCCACTGATCCGATGGGTTAATCGGAAGCTGCTACGAACTCTGCACCGCCCCTCTCGAGTTCACGGCCATTATGACGGCAACGAAACCCGATGTTAGCCGGGGACTCGGAGGGGAAAGTTACAGAAGTAACAAGAAATAATAATAATAATATTGTTCCGTCGGTCATTTACATGACATAGAACATGGTCAGAAAATCAAGATGAAACAAGTACTCACATAAGAATATAACAATTGTAACACTATTTGCATAATTACAATTTGTCACTAAGGAACTCATTGATGCTATAATAGCATTTCTGCAGCAAGAACTCTTTTAGATTTGTTTTCAAAGTAGCCACAGTGGACTTATTTTTTATACAAGGAGGCAGTTTATTATAAATAATAGACCAGGAGTGGTGTGGGCCTTTCTTGGATATAGCAAGTGGCTGAGTTCTTAGGTGAACATTCTCTCGTCCACGAGTAAGGTGACAATGAATGTTAGAGTTAGGCACAAACAGATATGGGTTCATTTTTAGAAAAACAGCACCATGAAGAATATACATGGCAAAGTCATTATTTGAAGCTCCTTAAACTGGGGCCTTCCTGATGTCCTAATGGATACATTAACCATTGCCTTCACTGACCTCTTTTGCATGGAAAATGCCTTAATTGCTGCCCTAGAGTTACCCCAAAAGACAACCCCATATGCTAAGTAAGGGTGAACTTGGGCATAGAACACAAGTTTTAGAATTTCCACTGAGGTGGTTGGGACAAGCTTCCTAATTATAAATGTCCCTATGGCCATTTTTTTCATGGTTTCTTGAATGTGGAGATACCAATCGACGTTCTCACTTATAGATATTCCCAAGAATTTTATGGAGCTAGACTTGTGGATACATGTATTTGAATTCACCCTAAAAAGAGGCGATAATACTGGTGGATTAATTTTATTATGGAATTGCAAAAAACTAGTTTACCCTCATTTATTATTAAGTTGTTCATCATACACCAGTTTGACATTTTAACTAAGGTTTCACGAGCAGAATTAGTAGCATCGGCAAAATTACCTCCCATACTTAATGTAGATGTATCATAAGCATATAAAGTCACATAACAGTTTGGTAAGTGAGTGGGAAGGTCATTAATGACAATGATACACAGGAGTGGGCCCAATATAGAACCCTGAGGTACTCAACAGTTGGTTTCAACAAGCTTAGACTTGTGTGTGCAAGCGCCTGCTTTAATTTGGACCACTTGCTTACGGCTAGACAGGTAAGACTTAAACCCAGGACAAAGCAATACCATTTATTCCAATATTATATAATTTAGAATAGAGTATGTCATGGTCGACTCTATCAAAGGCTTTGGACAAGTCAAAAAAAAGTCCAGTTATCTCTTTCTGAGTGGAAAACCCCCTCGTGATTTTATCGATCAGCTGAAAGGCAGCAGTTATGGTTGCAGCAGCGGCTCTAGCATGTGTCACATAGGTGGGCCAAGGGTGGGCCAGATTATAAAATGGGTGGGCCTAACCTCGAGTTAACGTGGATAAATGCAAAGGACAAAATATAGTTTAAAACATTTATTTATTGACCTTACACGAATGGCACCCCTTTCCTCACATGCCACGCAACAAAAACAAATTATGCCTCAGGCCTTAATGCATTTTCGAGAGTGCATTCATTTTATATTCACTTGAAAAACAGCAAAATTGATACCACTGGGAAGAAAGCAAAAAACTGTGAAATATAAATTAACAAGCAGTTGTTTACTTACTTTTAAAACAGATTTATCCTTCTGTGGTTGTGACTGATGGCAAAATCATCAACCACTCTTTGCAAGTCAATAGTCTTAGTCACAGTCCTTTCTATTGCAAGAATAGACAAATAACTTAGGCGTTCATCAGACATTGAATTCCTTCAATAACTTTTTACACATCGCATGCACGAAAATGTTCTTTCACATGATGCAGAGGAAGCTGGAATAGTCACTACTATTTGACGTAAGTTTTACAAATCATGTAATGCAAGTTTATATTGCTCTAACAACTTGAGCAATGCAAGTAAATTCTCAATCTTCACTCCGGTTTGCTGTTCATGTCTTATAATAAGATTTTTTAGTATCTTAATTTCTGCCTCCAACGACTTAGAATTGCATGAATAATTTCGTGCTAATGGCAGTAATACTGGCTCATCCATAAAATGTTCACTTTTTGGGTTTAGACAAGTGATTCCTTTAATAATTCCAGAGTTTGAAATAAAACATGTCTCAAGCTCACTGTCTATAATATTTAAAATTTTATCAAATACTAAAGATTTGAAGTCTGTTGGTTGCACAGGTTCCAGGCTGTCTTTATTCTGCAAATCACAAGCATATTCCCCAAGATGTTTTGGCAACTTTCGAATTCTTCCAAGAGTAAAGGAATCTGTGGGAATATCAGCACCAATTTTTGTTGCAACATCTACACTTTCTTTCCATACATGCGTGAAACCTGAGTCTGATATACGCATTTGGTTGAAATGATCCCTTGTAGCTTCTACTAAGTTGATTGCAGCAACAATATCACAGTCTTTGCCCTGAAGGAAATCAGATAGTGACTTGCACTTTTCTAGCAAACATGTGAACAGGCATAAATGAAAAATAAAAGAAGAGTTTAACTTTGCACTAAATCCTGATGCTTCGGCAGCTCGTTCTGAATTTTCTGCCTGAATGTTTACTAGGGTTACAATGATAGCTTCAATTGTCTTCTTCACAGACCAACAAGAAGCATACTGACAGGCCCATCTGGTGTCACTTAACTTTTTAAATTCCACTTCTCCAACCTTCATTTTAATTTGTGTATCAATAAACATTTGATGCACTGCCGACCCGCTCATAAAAACATAGAGTCCCTTCAGTGTCATAAAAAAATCTGTAGCCGACTTGATCCCTCTGCATGTGGCTACTGTGACGAGATTCAACTTATGGTTCACACAGTGTGTGTACATGACTTGTGGGACTTCCCTGCTTAAAAGAGCTTGAACACCTGCACAAGAACCACTCATAACGGCAGCTCCATCACATGTTTGTGCCACACAGTAATTTAAATAGACTCCACAGTTTGCAAGTTTTTTTAAATGCAGACTAACAAAGAAGAAGCATCCAATTTTTTTGCAGGTTCAAAGCCTAGAAACCTTTCATGTATGTTACCATCTAAATAGTACCAAATGACAATTGACAGTTGCTCAGTTTTTGAACAATCTTTTGACTTGCCAACCATTAGAGCAAAATACTGGGCTTCTTTCACTTCATCTGAGATATGTTCTAGAACAATATTGCTCATGGTGCTAAGAATTTCATTTTGTATATCATGATATGTGTATTTTTCCCTTTTAGATTCAAGTTTTTTCCTAACACTTGGATCTTTTTTCCCTATAAGTTCCATTAACTCTAAAAAATTCCCCTTATTCGCATTATCTTTCGATTCATTATGACCTCTTTGAGCTATTCCTTGAAGGGCTGTGTATCGAAGTACATCGGCAATAGTTTCTATGTACCCTCTGTTTTCTTGAACTTCTAGAGCATATGTTTCATCTAGCAGAGCAGCAACTGATGCATTCTCTCCGAACTTACTTTTTAGATTTTTGAAAGACTCCCAAGCAACTACAGAGTTTTTGTGTGGGAAGCTGTTCTCATGCTGTATAAAGCCGGAATTAGAATCTGTTGCTCTTTTCCAATTAGAGAAACCCTCACTTACAAAAGTAAGTAATTCGCTTTTTGTGCCTTCAGTTTGGGGACGGAAAAATCGACAGGCAAAACAAAATGCAGCATCATTTATGATACTATATTCCAACCATGGATGAATTTTGTACCAACCAGGCTGGAAATTTCTTTTTCTGTCTCTAAACAAGCAGAAAATGCCTTAATAGAGGCTGTTTTGGTTCATCGGTAGGTTTCGTAGATATATCACAAACTGAAGCAGATGGATTAGTACTGCTGGTGCTACTACTGGGAATGGAAAATAAATCTTTACCTTTATTTTCTCTGAGTTTTTCATTTTGCCGACTGAAGAAATCTGATATGCTAGGCCGTTTTGCCATCTTACTACACTCACTTTCAATAGTGATTTCAAGTGGGAATCAAACATCTGTGATTGCCAACACGACGAAACATGTATCTACTGTACTTAATAAATCTTGGCTAACGGAAAATGCTTTTTCAGGACTCCGCGATTATCATCGTCAGGCTGGCATGCTTGCAGATAACAAGGTCCTGTTTCACCATTCGACACTTGGAAAATGTAGCGTTAGCCTGAGCATTTTTGAAATCACGTTATGTAAACCGTATTGGAGAAAAAAATTGCAAGCTTCCAGAAAAAAGCCCTTTTTTGCTTGGGTATTACTCAGCTCTATATTGAGATATGAAAATGAATCAAAGTCTAGAATAACGCTACATGTAATATCTTTGCGTCAAAACATCCTCTTAGCGTGTACGTGCCACTGAATCGGCGCGATTTTGTTCCGCATAATCGATGTTCATGCCTTCGAAAGCATGCCGGCGACCAGATCTGCGTTGGTTATCTGGCGCTGCTCTCGCCCAGAGAGGTTTCCCCCCCACCCTCACTTCCCCTACATCTGTCTCTCTCCCTCCATTGCTCTCTCTACTTCTCTCTCTTCCTTCCCTACTCGACATTGGGTGGGAATAACTGTTCGGCTCATCTCGGAGAGAAGAGCCACCGATAGACGTCGGTGCTTTTCATTTGGGTAAGGCGATAGCCAATTATCCAACGCAGGTGCCGTCGATCGCCGACTCATCTGCATCCCCAGATCCATGGATAGGTCGATGTTAACTTCGTCATCATAAAATCCACTACGAGTGTATTTGTTTTATTTTACGGACTTAATATGGACAATGCAAAATTGTTTAGCAAATTAACATAGTGGTTCCTATAACTGTACACAATTTGTTTTAATTTTATAAAATAAAGTTTAACTTTGGACTTCGATTCTGAAATTTGTCCGTCTTATTTGGGTGGGCCAGAGGGTGGGCCGAAAAAAATTTGGGTGGGCCCGGGCCCACCCTGGCCCACCCCTGGCGCCGCCACTGTATGGTTGACTTTCCTGAAATGAAGCCATGCTGAGAGGGGTGTAGGAGGTCAAAATGGTTCAAATAGTCCATAATTCGATTATAAAAAAGTTTTTCGAATGTTTTCGAGAAAACAGAGAGAATTGCAATGGGTCTATAATTTTATGACTCTCCATGTGGTCCACTTTTATGAACTGGAGTTATCAGAGATGTTTTTAGCACAGTTGGAAAATATCCATTAGTAAGTGATATATTAAATATATCAGAGAGGGGTTGAGAGATTACCTTAGCTGCCAGTTTAACAATAGGCATGGGAACCCCATCATATCCCACTGACCATTCATTATCAAAAGTAAGAATAGTTTTTGCAACTTCATTTGGGTCCGATGGCATAAGAAATATTGAATTAGAGCAATCAATCCTGTTGAAAATTGGTTGATTTACTTGTTTCCTTAGTTGGCAAAACATATTATAAAAACAATTTGCTATGTCAGCAGGTTTAGTTACTGGAATGTCATTAAAGACAATATAGGGAGGGTTTTCATGATTGATGCCACTAATTGTTTGTTCATTAATTGCTTTCCATGCTGCTTTGCTTACATTACTTGATGTAGCAATGCACTTATTGAAATAATCCCTCTTGTATTCATTAATCTCTGCTTTGTATTTTTTTAGAAGCATTTTATAACTTTCTTGGAGGGAAGGCTCAGAATACTTGCACTGTACATGTAGATATCTAACTCTCGAGCCAAAATCAATCAGATAAGGAGGGAATTTGAAAGATCTATGACAGCTAGATTGGAATTGACAGACAGATTGGAAGCAATAGTTTTGGTTGGGAAAGCATGGTTGAAAACAGTAATGAACTTATTAAGAAAATCATTAAATCTAGCATCTACATCAGATACATGCTCATGATCATCCCAAGTTTCTACAGACAGGCACATCAAGAATTCATCCATGTTCGAGGGAGTAAAGAGACGTTTAGTCATTTAGGACGGTTTGTTACATTCAAGATCATTCAATGTCAGTCCTACTTCAAGAGCACAATGATCAGAAAGATGGTGGAATACCGTGGCACATGAAAACACATTAATAGGTAGGTCAGACACTACTAAATGAATAAGAGTAGAGGAATGAGAGGATATTCTAGTAAGATCGCTGTTAATTATTGATAAGCCAAAGGAAGAGAATAGGCTAACCAATTCATCACATCGTGTGGACTTGCAGAATAAGTCAATATTAAAATCACCAAATAACATCAGTTTGTCAATTCTACTCCTAAACATAACCTGAATAGCATCAATGAGTTCATTTTTAAGAACTAGAACACCTAAGCAAAACTTTTTGGTCCTTAAAATAACAGCAGAACACTCATGCACTTTTTCAATATTATTCATGAGCTTTATAGGTGTAGCGGATAACCACGATTTACAAAATAGTGCAACACCACCACCACCTCTATTGTCACTTCTGCAGACGGATGCACTTAGTTTCATGCCATTGACAACATAGCACTTAATTTCATCGCAGAGCAACCAGTGTTCAGTTAAAATAAGTATGTCACACTTTTTTTCTTGGAGAAACACTTCAAGATCAGTTATTTTGTTCCTCATAGATTGAATGTTGAGATATAAAAATTTTATTTGATTTTGATGTAGTGAGTTAACACTCATGTCACTAGGTTGACTACCATATTGGATGTTAATTTGTAAAAGGCGGCTGCTTCCACCTGATTCACAAGAACCTAGTCAAAAAGCTTTAGGTTTTAGGCTACCAGTGGTCGTTCTTGTTACTCTGCCATTACCCAACACTTGAGCATTGACACTGTCATCAACCAAAGAAATGTCGAGAGATATGGTTAGTGTGTCACTGATTCCATCTCAGAGTTAAGGATACCACCATCGCTCACAACAGAATCAACATTATCGCTGCGGCAAATGTTGCCATTGCTACGGCTACTATCAAAATCCCCAACTTCAGCAGCACACACAGGAGACTCTCGAGGGGGGGAAAAATTTGCCTACCACAACATTCAAAGGCCAGGTCATCTTATTGAACAACTCATCACGTAAACTTGCAGGAGCATCAACCTTGAATGAGCAGAAGAACTTCCCTGCGCGAAAGCTTTCACAAAAAAAATCACCATTTGGAAATATTGAACATAAATATTTCGAAATATCACACGCAGTGCCCCTGCCTGCTCCAATTGTTACGTCCTAAAACGTAACAAGGAGGAGCTGGAGAAACTTCTCACAGCGGACAAGGAGGAGTAAGAGGCTGAAGAAGAGGAGGAAGAAGAGCCTCCGACAGAAATAACATTGTCAAATGTCAACAAAATGCTTGATATGGCCATGGAATTATCAAATTTTGTCTTTGACATTGATCCCCAAATGGATTGTGGTTTGCTTTTCAAGAAAGGCTTAGGTGAACTGCTACATCCTTATAAAGAATTACGAAGTACTCTACGGAATTATGACCTAGGTTTCGATAGATTTCAAGGTGACCTTGAAAATGATTGCTGGGCAATCGAAACCTAGGTCAGAAATAAAATTTTAAGTGTGGAATTAAATAAGAAATTTTTTCGTCATGTCAGCTATAATGCCCTAAACATGAATCAAAATTCAAAATAATAGGATAAATTAAAGTCATCCAAGAACTCAGAATATACGTATAGGCATCCAAAAGTTAATTAAAAATACAGATTAATGTCATTTTATCACAAAAATGTCATTATATTTCAAATCTAACCACTAGATGTCCATTTACTGGAGATACAGTTCGGAGCTGCAGTGCGCCATTGCGCTAATTTGTGATATTTGAAGTACAACAACATCAACGTAATGATTATAGAAGGCTAATATTTGGGAAATCGTCATTCCTCATTGTATTCTTCCTTTGAGCCAAAAATCGTGGAAATTGGAGATGGTCAAACACGGCCTTGATTGAGTTTCCATGGAATTGCCCTAAAATATGTTCAGTCAAACGCCATAATAAGGCTCACACGCTAAAAATTTAAAGCACAAACACGTACCTCAGTGAGGTGAAATTTCTTCCAAATTTTCATCAGAGGACTAATAATGTTGATTACCTCTGAATACAACTCCTAAAAGCAATTATACTCATGTTATGAATGCGCTCTTCCCTGAGTGGATCTTAAATGGTTATGCCTTGGTGTTTTACCCAATCCTCTACCCATAAATCCTGATAAACAGTGTATACGAGAATTGCCACATGAATGTCTCTAACCTTTGCACAAGAAAGGAAGCATAAGGCTTCCTTTCTTGTGCAAAGGTCGGTGAAACAACCTCGTGCAATAATACTGCCAGAACATCAGGGGTAAAAAAGCCATTTACTTCTCTGCAGCCCCTCTTATATTATCCTGAATAAAAACATGATTCAATCTCAAAACCCAGCACTAACTCTTTTCCAAGAAAATATCATATGAATTGACCAGAATTAAATCTCAGATCTCCCAATAGCCAGACTAATAATTTATCTAGAGTGTACCTTACCACCTATGCACATGATTGGGTATAGTATTATGGGTGGAATTTGCAGAGATTTGGAACAAAAATTTAGACTGAATCAAAAATAACTTTGTCATTTTCACAGAATTCAAAATAATAATTGGAAATGACGGGAATTTTAAGCAACAAAATAGTGGGCATTTTTTATTTCCATTGATAAAAAATGATTAGGATTAGACTCAGATTTGCGTTCCAGCCTTTTTCCTTGGAGAAAACTGTCACATGATCTTCAGTACCTATCTACAGGATCACGGTTTCTGAAATTAATTTTTGATCTGTGCAAGCTGGAGTAATGGGCTGGGTATATTGACATGGAAAGACCCTTAAATCATTTGTATACTCCTGTCCAAAAACAACTTACCACCTCAGAGCCGAAAAATTTCTAAGTCCTGAGTTGACGTCGATGTGACAATGCCGAACCACGCCCCCTTGGGTGGGAAAGCAATAAACGCACGGGACAGAAAAGAAACCTTCCAAACGTACCTGACGAGAGGGAACAACACTAGGCAAAAATTTTAGAACTGTAAGGGATTATTTCTAGGGTGGGGTGAGGGTGGGTTGGGTCTATTGTGTCAGTCCTAACCCGTCCGTGTCGGGGTCGGGAGGCATGGAGAGAAAGGTCGGTCGGAAGACGAAGTTGCAAAATCGCCCTTGTTTTCGGAACCTACAGGAATGAAAGACAACTCAAATATCCATTTCATGTCTTCATCGGCACACAGGAAACCTTCACTGAAACTGATGGGTCTTCCTCTTATCAGGCCGCAGAAAACCTATTACTGTCGCGATAAGGTTGAATTGGGTCAAATCGATTGTAGAAATCATTTTTTACATTTCTGACAGCGACAAGTCGTTGTCTAACAAACAATAGAGGTTCCATTTTCCAGGCATTAATTGCAGATTGTAATCGCTCAGAGGGTTTGAATTGGATACATAATCATTCCATTACACTTAAAAGAGTTTTCATACATAATTATATTTGAGTTTAATATTTTATATGACACATCGTTGACGTCTGAGATGCTAAAAACATGTCAACCACACAGTGTGGCCCTCAAGGAAATCATTTGACAGTATTTCTTTGTTGTACTGGACAAAGTTTTTGTAAATTAGAATAAATTAGCTTAAAATAGACACAAATATGAATTCACATTAATTAATTTATCATTCAAATTCTAATCAGCAATTGATTTTGTCTTGCCGAGTCCCCTGAATTGCTTCACGCCTGCTTTGCTTTGCTCAGAATTTCTGCAAATTGCTGCACACTTTGAGCTCGGAATTGAGAGGGTATTGGTTGTATCCTCCAAGTCATGATCAATATTTTATCCCCCCTCGCTGAATTTCAACGGGTACCCTCTGCTGATTAAACGTAGACCCCTCCTCGCGACCACGACCGCCACCAGGTGGTGGAACACGACCACCCCTCAGGTGGTGGAAAGCCTGTGCTGGTTGTAATCGCACATTCACCAACTTAAGTGAGTGAACTGTTTACACACCAGAAAGAAAGAAAGCCCCTTCGCTTGTCTTCCTAGCAAGGCCTGCATGAGAACTGGAATGGAAGGGGCTAAGATATTGTTTTCAGATTGGAGTGGGGGAGAGGGAGCGGTATAGTGGTCGGTTGGGCTCTTTCACCCAAGATTCGTGAATGCAAGGGTTCCCTTGGGGGACCGAGGTTGGGGGGTTCTCAGTATTGCCTCTGGCATACCGAAGTGGAATTCTTCGATAAGCAGTTATGGAAAAATATGCTATACACCTCTATAATAGTGCTATACACCTCTATGTTCATCATTACCATCTGCATTGCGTTGAGCCTTTGTTGCGTCCTTACCATTTACCGAGGAAAACATTACAATTTGCATTTAGTGTGGACAAACTATGAGTCATGGTGAAGTCCTAACTAGAAGATTTTTATGGAGATATACTTTTAAAAAATAGAATATAAAATTTCCAGCTTGATCTTTGGGGTTTCCTGCATCAATGGTAAGGTAACAAGGGGCGACATCAGCACAGTCTACCGAAGTTCCCAGCAGAGAACGTGAAACGTTGGGGCCGAGTAATTTTTATAATTGTGTCCCCTAAAAACTTGAGCAGCATTGCATAAATGAATCACGACAGTTTCATTCATTTCAAAAATTGGACTGGATAAGGATTACACCAATGTTCAGTTTGTAGGAATCCTCAGCATAAAGGTTTTCCACCTTTCCACTGTGATCCTATCCAAGATGTCAGCCTGATCAACGTTATCCATATTCAGAATGCTTTCGTTGGTTCTTTTGGTGGTGTGATGGAGGTTTTTTGAATATCAAAATAAAATGCAATTCGTACTACATCAGTTCATAAATACTTTTTAACATTTAAGAATACGATGAGAAAATTATCACAGAAAGATATACGACAATGGAGACTAGAGATAGACAACCTGGTGTATGAGAAAGTAGTACTCTATCACCTTGAATGGACATATCCTCTCAGGCCTTCAAGATGTTGCGAACGAGGCATCCTGACATTGTCTACCTTAGCAGATCTGCCCCCTTTAGCCTTCACTAATAAGGAAACAGAAGTCCAAAACAACCCAAATGATTGGAAACAGCTTAAAAAATAACACTACTCCAACATGCCCACTCCCAGCAGAGAAAGAAACCACAGCCCTGATTAGGTCACTTGCAGAAGAGAGGAGTCTTTCCTCAATACAAAATTGTGAAAATTGCTTTCTTTTGTGCAGAATGCTTATTGCTCTCCCAGAAATGTATTTATAGGGTCGACAGGATGTTGCCTCAACACAATTGATTTTGGATAATGGAGTGGAGGCTGAACTCACTAATTGAGCGAACTGAAGATAGTATTTACGGCATTTCAGAGTCAAATAAGTGATATAGAGTTTTTTTAACTGTAGGGATTTAGTGTAAAGGCTGTGTGTTTGGTCGATTCCTCCGATTTTCATGAGAAATAAAATGGAGACATCGTAACATCATTACAAAGAAAGTTAAGCAACAATAAATCATATGCTATCGGAAAGGTATGATGATTGAATCAATATGACTTGTTTAAATAAAACCAGTAACGTGAGGTCTTGGCCTCTTGGAGCGACCGAAAAGGGCTATCCCACTTTCATCCTCGCTCACACATTAAGCAAACAGAAGCCTAGGCCCTCCTCCCATCATTAAGAATTTCCTTTCACGGGTCAAAATTTTCCTGTCTTCCATCTTCTCCCTCATTCTCCCTCTCCAACTGCGGGGATGAAGGTCTTTGTCCCGTTCCGTCTATTTATTGCCTTCGTGCGAATGGGGCATGGTTCGACCGTGTTGCCACATCAATGGCAATTCGGGACTTATAAATGTTTTGGCTTCAAAGTGATAAGTGAGTATACATAGATTAAAAAATTTTAAAAAGTAGAAGAGCGATCAAAGCTGCAAGCATTTACAAAGTAAATCATCTTCCGGATGGTGCAGAATCATCTCCCACATCTACATCAATAAAACGTAAATAGTTATTATATAAAACCATGAGAAAATGGAAATACATCACTATCGAAAGATGAAATCCTCCACTGCAAAATCGCATACCGAGAAGTAATTCATATGAACGATCAAAATCCCACTATTTTCTTTCCCAGTAACATTTAGTATCTGTTTGGACTCAATTGAAAACAAATTATTAGATTATTCCTCTGCCTTTGAGAGATTAAACCCATTTAACAAAGTACGCTTTGCTACTTACAAACTCGGTTAATTAATAGCTGCACTTATAGAGGCTCACAGGGTATGGAAAGTTAAATGAAACATGTCATACTATAATATACTTACTTTGACAGTTATTGAATATAAATATAATTTTCACAGAGAGAGACTGATTAGCCACTAGACTATGATTTGATTCCATTATACTGCACCCTAACACTGGATTCCGAGAAAAGACGCCATAACATGTGTCATTATGGACATAATATCACCGTACCTTTAGTTGCGATTCCTTTACTGCAAGTATTAAAGTAAATCATCTTCTGGATGGTGCAGAATCATCTCCCACATCTACATCAATAAAACGTAAATAGTTATTAGATAAAACCATGAGAAAATGGGAATTCGAAATACATCACTTTCGGAAGATGAAATCCTCCACCCCAAAATTGCATAACGAGAAGTAATTCATGTAAGATAAAAGAATGCGTTAATGTATTCACGCATATAGGGTAATATACAAAATACTTAACACCATTAAGTTAGGAATGTCCCAACGGCAGGATCTGGAGCACTACAAATTTTCATAGGGCCTAAATTTCATTGAGGCAGGGCCATATTTTTAATTGCAGGAAAATACACAGTACTTACTTTTGCCATCACAAGCCACAATTTTAACTTTATCCACTTTTGCTACTTCTTGAACTTCCCTGAATTCAACATCATTCAGCATGAAAGTCCACACATTATCACAAAACCGATAAGTGTTAAGTTTTCCCGCCTGAAATACAAGTGGAATGGCATAGAAAACATAACTTACTACACAAATATGGCATAGATAAGTCTAAACGTCAAATAATTCCGTACCTTGAAAGTCAACCTGGATCTAACTCTCGATGGGAGCGCCGTATTAATACTTTTATCAAACAGAAGCAGTATTTTTATTGCTAATTGTGGGGTAATTTGACCATACTGAAAGCGAACGTAAAAGTTGAACGGAGTTTATGATCACAAGTACATTCCAGGAATATCTTAGTACACTCCTACCTGAATTAACTCGTCCAATGTTTCTTGCAATGTATTGCCTAAAGTCGTATTTCTATAGAGCTGGTAAGTCATCGCGCTTCTCCGTTACAAAACAATTTACAAACCACAAATGAAATAAAGCAGCATAAATAGAGAATCAGACGGCTTAAACCAGCATTACATCACTGCGATCATTATGAAGCAGCTTCCCTTTCCATTCCATTGTGTTTCCGCTTTTTCAATGACGCGAGAAAAGCGCAAACCTGGCCGTTGTTATTGAGATATTCCGTTCTATTCCATTGAATTCCATCCAACGTCCCACAAGTTCCAATGTATTTTATTCTACCCACGAATATAAGGTATCGTATTATGTATCCCCGTCAATGCGCAAATATCCACTGATAATAATCGACGTTCAAGCCATAGGTGTAGTGGATGTGGTGGATAGGGATGTCGTGCGTGTAGTGCTATGCTGAGATTGCGGAAATCACTCGGCAATTGTTTCTATGGCAATGGGAATGGTTCAGAGTGGTTCAGAGTGTGTGTGACAGTCCTGTTAGGTTATGTCAATAGGAATGATAGCAGAGAAAATTTAGTGTTGTGAAATGTGCTTACTCTCCGAATGATATCCCTTATTAAGCTGAAATATAATTGTCTTCACTTATGGCAGACGGAGGTAGGGAAGAGAAACGCTACATAGGAGGTTTCGCCAAATCACTGAAGAAGTATGGAAGTACTTGCAACCATATGAAACCTCAAGAGAAGCTTATAAAGCACACAGTGAGCAAATCAGACACTTTGCAAGGAATCGCTCTTAAATATGGCGTTACAGTGAGTAATGTTTTAATCCTTAACGAAAAGTTAGTGATGATGGCTGTACTCCTTCGGTGTTCTGCTGTTGAAGTTAATCGTTTGAGCTAAGGCATTTACGGGCAATTTCTTTGAACGAGGAGTCGGGAATCATTTTTCATTTTCTGTATTATGTTTGTAGTATAGTAGTTTGTAGTAAATGTTCACGGAACTGGATCCAGCGAATTTTTTCATCGCTTTATTTTCATGAAATATGGGACAAACAATCTGCGGCGTAGCCATTAACATAACGGCGTTTATGTTTGCATTTTAGTCAATTGCCACCACGGACGTACCATTTTCTCTTTGTTTTCCATTTTGTTGTAATTTTTCCTCATCTCATTGAATTCAGATGTTTTGAACCAAAACCCTCTGTATCCCTTTAGTGGCAAATGTTCGCCTGAGAGGTTAATGACTTATACGAGAGCTAGCACGTTTTTATACTGGATGGGAGTCTGTTATAAGTGCTAAATGAACTTAGTGAATCTTTTAAAGGATCGCTTACTTTCCAATCAATTAGCCTGCAGAACATCTCAATGACAAATAGTAATGAATTATACCACTTAGGTGATATAAGTACTAAAGAGGTGCGTTACCCTAGAGGACTACGTGCATGGTTTTTTATGTTAATTTGGTTTTCTAGTTACATTTGACAAGATGGGTAGTATCACGTGCTATAGGATGTGCCTTTTGAATCAACATGGGTAGGAAAATGTGGAGTTAGTTATGAAGCTTGCCATCTCAGGTGCTTAGAGCTTTCTCGTACAAGACACAATGAAGTCATTGCCTGAGTAGGGATTATGTTACATGTATATCACTCCTCTTGAGGGACTTTTGATTGCATTGCATCGGAAGACAGCAGTGAGAAGAAAATAGTTTTGGCACCGAAGGTCGCGAGCAATCGAATATGCCCTGCCATATCAAAACTTGCCCCGCGTCATGTTATATGAAGAGCAAACATTTTGTATTCTATATTAGGTTTTGTTGTTCATCGCCTGGGTTTTGTAATGCAGTGATATGATTGGGTTTTTTTGTGGAGGATGGGGAGAGGCTTCGTTAAACAAAGGAAGGCAATGCAGTGCATAATATGGGACTCAATCCATCTTTACTGCTTTGCCATGTTTTGTGATTTTGGTAAGGTGACTAGGCTAGGCTTAAGTGGACCTCTTCAAACTATTGACTCCATTTCTGTTTATGAAACCCACTGCATGGGGCTAAGAGCATTTTGTATCCCCTTGACCTCTTCAAATTCAGTCACCTCTCCCCCAGTCCAATTTTCTCTTGTTTTACAAAAGTTCCTAGGTGTTCTCGATGTGATGTGTGCGATGCCATTATGTATTACCTCCTTAACCATTTGTTCATCTCCCTCCATTTCTCACGTATCGCATTCCAAGTCCATTTCCTTGCACAGCTCCCTGTCTTTCCTACACTTTCCCCTCGCCTCCCTCCCTCCGTGGCTCAAATCATTGAGAACCAGGGTCGTGAGCCTTGCAACTTATCAATAGGCATGAAGTTCCTCTGTTCAATGAAGGAGAAATCCATCCTCTCATCTGGCGATTCCAATGATGATGAATGCCATCCACCTTACCGTTGGGTATCTCTCCTATCACCTCTTACAATCTCACTTTTTCTTTACTTACAATCTCACAATTATTATTTCTGCCCTCTAATTTTGTGAAAAAATTATTTATTTTCCTAGATGGAGCAAATCAGACGCATAAATAGGCTGTGGGCTTCCGACAGCCTATTCCTCCGTGAGAACCTTTTAATTCCTTCTGCATCATATTCTGCTGATCAAGAGGGACTCTCGACGCCTGAGCTCGAGGCAGCCCTCGCCAACATCCCTCTTACCCCCACCGAGTTCCGTGCTCTTGCGAGCAGCGAAGATGTGAGCTCCCCTATCATGAGGGAGTGTGCAGCTGCAAATGAGGACCCACGAGAAGAATCCCAGGAGAATGTTAAGACTGGTTCTAAGCCTTCTGAGGAGAAGTCAGTGTTGCAGTTTCTGGGTGAAATCGATACCTCAATCGCTCATACCAAGAACATGGTGAAGAAAATCCAGGGAGCTAGCGAGTAAGTGGATAATATTTATGTTTTTGAAATTTTGAGTGCTTGGGTCACCTTTTCCTCTTGGGATGGCAGGTGTAAGACTTGTTGAGGTGAGAGTGGGGAGAGTTGTCACATTTGACGGAATTTAACGGGCATGTACCGTATTTCTCCGAATATTAGCTGCACTTTTTTTTTTTTATTTTGGGGCCTCAAAATCGAGGTGCAGCCTAAATTCAAGAACTTTCTTAAAAAATCCTAAAAATGACGAATTTGAGCAAACCAGCCATTTGGATTCACGGATGCTAGCTAAATTCACTTAAGCCACGGGAAAGATAACGCTGCAAAAGGTCAATTTGGTGCTCATTTTATTCGTATATCAAGGGATAATTTAGGTAACATTGTGTCACAGTTACATTGGTAATGTAGAAACAGATATAAAATTCTAACGTCTAATACTGTAGGTAGTACTTGTTTACAGTAAAAATTAAGAATCAAACGATCAGAAAATAAAATTCAAAACTAGTAATTCAGTCAGCAGGACTAGAGGAGGTCACTATGGCACGCTGTACTTTGGTATGGTAATAACTTTTTTCCCTGTTTGAGACCCCAAAAAATGGGGTGTGGCTTATATTCGAGTGTGGCTTCTATTAGGATAAATATAGTATTTTCCTGACTTCATTTTACTTCAGTATTGTCATTCTTGTAGAGTGGGCAGTGTGGTAGCTGATGGGTCTTGGGTTGTTTTGGTTCAGATGTTTGTGCCTTGCACACTTGGATACTATTTGATTGAAATGTGACATTCTTAACTGGCTTCATGTGAGCTTTGGGGAGGAGCTTAACTAATTGGTATATTGCATTGAATTGATTTTACTGCATATAGTGATTTTGTTTTGCTTATTTTGGAAGAGTTGTTCCATTGCCTATGAATTCAACATGCACTGTGGAGGAATTACTAAAATTGGGATTGAATTGCTTTATGGTGTGGAAATCCATCAATGTGAAATGGGATTTGTTCAAATATGGCACATGAGTAGGAGTCACTGTAGGGTTTGTGTTCACTCTTGGAATGCCAATATATACCCTGAACTTGGCAGGTGCCGAAGTACACGAAGGATGCTAAAAATTATGAGTATTCAGTAATCAGTGGTCAAATCATGTTACTTTTTGGTAGTGTGGTTACTTTTTTCCACTCCCTGTACCTAAAATTTGTGTTGGTTGAATCCAAAATTTGTTAAATGCTGAATTCAATTTTTTTTATCAAATCTTGAATAATAATAATAATTTCTTCACCTGTTTGATTATACATTAAAGTAGACATAGGCTTTGTCAGAAGGAACTTAATCCAGTACATTTTAACGAGTTTAAATTTAACACTCAATAGGCTTTGTAACAATAAGTAAACAAAATTAAACATTTTTATAGAATACAAACACAAGATGCGTAATAAGGTTTTAGATGTCATAATAGTTACAGATTTTAAGTTGCTTTACATTACAATTAGGTACATTTCATTTTGATGTGTCAGAAAAAGAGCAAACTCATCCACAATATAGAATACTTTGCTAAGAAGTAAACGTTTCAGTTTGATTTTGAATTGCCCCAAAGAAATACTTTTCCGTATACTTTCAGGAAGAAGGTTGTATAAATTCAATGGTTGGTGAGTTCACTTTGTGGAAATTATTATTCATCTTAAAAATGAAAACACTTAGTTTTTTCCACCAATGTATTTAAAACACAAGTCGACTGGTTTCTGCGTTTTCAGGCCATTATCAAGATGAAAGAGTAAAACACCCAAAGAGCGCACAGTTTATATAAGAGATCTCAGGGAGAGGGAGGTGGCTGAAATAAGGGGGGGGGGGGGGGAATGAGAGGCGAAACTGCAGGGGAAGGAACAAACGTGTGGTGACGCTCAAGGACTACGGGGATGGAGGTGGGGGTAGGTACTGGCACAGAGAACAAGGGTGCGGCGGTTGAAGGAATTATGTCATTGAGTAGTTTATCACCATGGACATTGTAATATGACAAAATTTCAAAATTTTCCAGAAAGTCCAACTTCCCCCCTTGTCACAAACGTGTAGCAGCCTAGGGGTAAAATTGGATCTGTGACACTCGTCAATTAGATTCTCTGCAAAATTTGACTTTTTGACCTGAAAAGGCCGAAATCTGTCGATTTCTGCCTTTTCAGGCCATTCTCAAATCGGTCGATTAATACATTGGTGGAAAAAACTAAGTGTTTTCATTTTGAAGAAGAAGGTTATATAGTTTTATTTCTTTGTTGAATGGACCATCACTGCATCTTTTTGAGTTCCTTGGTATCACATGTAGTTTTTCTCTGGATCTAGTTCCATTACTATGTCACTCTTCATTTTTACCGAAAGTGTGTATATTTCTTTTCATAAATGCCAGTAAGTTAAGGATGTATAGAGATGCTAATGTTAAAATTTTAAGATTTTCAAAGATAATTCGGCATGAATCTCTATATGGCAAATTTAACATGATCCGTATCACTTTCTTTTGGATCATAAAAATCTCTGTCCTGTGGCTACTATCACCCCAGAAAATGATACTATATGAAATGAGGGATTGAAAAATTACAAAATGCACACATTTTAGAATACTTAAAGAATTACTGGCCCTAAGGTATCGAATTTGAAACATATCACGGAATAACTTTGATTTTTGTACCGAACCTGGAACCCGAATCCTGGTTTCACCTGATTCTGAATCCCATTTCCTTATCATTACCAATACACGAATAATAATATATTTGAAAATAAATTCAAATTCATTTTTTCACTAAATTGTAAATTTATGAACCCATAAGTAGTCCCAACCTTTCCCTGTTTCTGAAATCTAATTGTTTTGTTTTAAAAAAGAAATAAAACTGAATAGAAACGTTTCTGTGTGAAATCTATTACTTCCTCTCTCAAGCAGAAAGAAAGAAGTCAAGTGAACACAGGTCACTAGTACAGTAGCAACTCGATAATACGAAGTTGGCAGGACCGAAAAATTGGCACTTGGTATTTTTGAGTTTTGTATTTTCGAACCTTTGTAATAAATTGCGAAAAGTATTTCCCCTCTCCCCCTCTGACTTCTCTGGTCTTTGGAAACTTTTTAAAACGATTTATAGTCGTTATTCGAGAAAGCATTCGAAATAATGCCTTTAAATCATAAGCTAAATGTCACAAACGTTCGTGAAATAAGTTCTATAACTACTTAGTTCCCTGTACAAATGATTTGTAGATTGATATCATTTTTGCCCTGTTTAGAAGATGTGTATAGAGCAAATTCTGCATTTTTGCGAGACTTTAGCTTTGTTAATCTGCGGCTAATCAGGACGTGCAACTGGTATGGGCGTTGTTTCTAACATCTACTCAGTTAAGACGGTAGCTGGCCCGACCGCGCTTCCAATCACCCTTTCTTTATCGCTCAATTACAGATAAAATGAGCAAAAGACTCGCTCCAGTTTTTAAAAATCCTTCACAGGTCATTGTTTGTGGTTTCTTTCCCATCGCCTGCTGGATATACGAACTTGAGAAGAAATATTATTTCGTTCCAATTACTAATCGCATGACGACGAATTGGGCGTGATTCAGATACTTCCCATATCTTAATCATCTCGGAGTAAGTTTCCGGTTGTAACTGGCGATATTTTTTGGACCGATGGAATATTTATGTGGATGTCATGGGGAATGATACCGAAGAAAATAGAATCTAAGATCCCGTTTCGTGGAGAAAGAACGAACGCTTCAAATGCCGCCCAGGACATGCCTTCGCTTGCAATGACGGTGCTTCACCAATCCAATTCTTATCGATGTTCCTAACATCTACGCAGTTAAGATGGTAGCTGGCCCGACCGTGCTTCCAATCGCCCTTTCATTATCGCTCAATTTTTGGTAAAAAGAGCAAAGGACCCAGTCCTTTTAAAAAATCAGGTCACTATTTGTGGTTTCTTCCTCGACGTCTACCGGATATACGAAATTGGGGAGAAATATTATTTCGATCCAAGCCAAACGGTTTCACCGCTCATTGAAGTTCGAGTAAGAAACATTAACTCATGACCAAGTTCCTTTTCACTTCGATGATTCGTGTTTATAGTTCTATTCGGCAAAACATCAATCCAGGAAATAAAGTAAGCGATTATTTTTTTATCCTTCTAAGGATAATCTCTTCACGTCGTAGGTGTTGTGCTGAACGCCATTTTATCCAATGGCGTCTTTATATGCCAACTTCGGTAGGCTAACACATAGAAGCTAATGAAATACCTCGTATTTAAAAAGTGATATCCGAATCACTCTTTGATTTTCGTAACTTTTTATTCACAAAAGTGTGAAAGAGAAACTTCATCCTAAATGAGCATCGCGGAGATATTCCAGATCCAGCATTTTCCATTCCATTATTTAGTTATTTTCTTTCCCATCTGCGACTTACGTCTTCTATGCTTGACTTTGCTGTGGAGCATAAAGCTCGAAAATGAAATAGGACTAACTGTTTGAAGCGTAACTTTTTGTAAAATTTTCTGTAGGAGAACTTTGAAAAAGGTTGGGGTCATGGAAAAGGTAGGTCACAGCTGAGGCTGAAACCTAACTCCTTTCTGAGGTAAAATCGTGATAACGACAATAAGTTTCTATAGAGTAGTATTTCCGTAGTTAGATTCCTCTAAACATCGCGTGATTTTCGAATGTGCGCGCGCCCGCGAATGCTTCTGAATTATTAAAACCATTTTATACTAGAAAAAAGCTTGAGTTGCTTCAACAAATGAGTTTTGGCGCGCAATCTTCTCAAACAAGCGAGGAACGACAAGCAAGCAACGTAGCAGATCGTTTACGACTTGCTCAATCACGTCAATCAGAATCATATCAGTAAGACATAATTTTCGTTCAAAAGTGCGTAATTTATTTGTACTTGGAATAAGATTTGGTGCAGTGATCTCTTTGCTTGCATTTTTATTTAATACTTGCCCTCGATTTCGTATTCGCGTCGCTATTTCCTATTCCAAGTCCCATACCAGTAACCAGGGGAAAACCTGTTGTCCTATCACTGTGCATGAGTCATTATGACTCGGTAAATTGTGGCATAAAGGGTCATTTTGAAGAATGGTCATCAGTGTCATTTTAGATTTGTGTGGAAACATACCGTCGCTATGCCTCTTCGTGCCAAATTTTCGGAGACGGAGTTGAGGATAGTTTTAAGCGCTATTTGTTTCTTTCGTCGAGAAGCCGAGAAATGTGTTAACAAAGTTGATGGGAAGCGGTGAAAAAATGCCTCTAGTTATACTTTGGGGAGTGCAGCAATTTTTATCGTTTACTACAGAACGTTAATACGATCGAAGTAGTTTCCCCCGCCGGTAAATGCTTGCAGTAGGCAATTCCTCGCGAGTCTTACGGACAACCCTCTGACTAGAGATGGGCGCCTCGCCGCCGGCAAATTTACCGGCCACGCCGCCGCCGCCGAGTCAAAGCTTGCGGCGCGCCGCCACGCCGCGGCCGACAAAAACTCCGGCGGCGGCGCCGTGGCATGACATGCTGGAGTGGACCATATTTATCGTAAACCCGAATTTCTTTCGGAACATACCCTGAATGGTGCCATTGGGTTAGGAAATATCGTATGTAAAATATTGCCATTGGAGAAGGAGAAGACGTGCCGCATCGCTCCTAAAGTTATTAAATTGCGCAATATTTTCCTGTTTTCCGGTATTCCTGACTATTATGGACCCGTCGGGTCCTTAATCGTCAGAAATGGCCTTTTTAATTCCTTTTCTGTAATCACAAACATTTAATTATATATTTCATATGTTCCATATCGAATATTTTCAATTTCTGCGGAATAGTTTCTGAGACACGACACCGAGAGAGCGCATGCCACCCAAGTTGACTGGCGCGCCTAGGAACTGGTATCGTTCCGCAAAAGTCGACTTTAGACTTCGGACATTGGACGATCCGACCTTGGAAGTTGACTGGACGACACACTAGTCGACTTGAGCTGAAGTCGGAAAATGTCGACATTTTCCAACTCCAGCTTCCTAAGTTCCAAGTACAAAGCTATATAGCAAAAGAAACGGAAACTATGTTATTTTATGATTTTTATTAAAGGTGATCATGTTGCGATTGTTTCGTGACCAAAATAGAGATGACCAATGTAAACGGCACAAAAATTGTACGTGGAATGATAGTTTTATTCTAAACAACAATATATAGAAAATAGAGGAATACTGGAAATATTCTGAAGGATAATTGTGGAGATGAAAAACCTGTTCGACGAGAAAATGATAAAATGAAAAGTATTTCCGGGAAAGAACGAGCATGAGCAAGCCGAAGAATGAAGGACTGGAAAAAGAAAAAACTTGAGAATGTAAGGATAGTTAGCCCATTGATGAATGAAACGAAACGATTTACAATTATGAGAGCAATTTGAGGCACTCGTGGATCTGGATCATTTTCTTTCTCTTGGTCTGCTTGAAAGGGTCCCTCGCTGCCCGGACTAGTTCATTTTTGCCGTCGACGGTGTTCTAAGTCTTAAGCACAGTCTTAAGCTCAGTCCTCGATAAAGCGATGTGAGTTGTAGCGCTCCCGTTGTATTAAGTTCTTAATTACAAACCGTGCACTTCACTTTGTCGACATTCAGTTTTCAGTAAAATATTCCCACATAGAACTCTTGTGCACCATTTTCGATATCAGATGTCACACGATGGGACAGAAAACCAAGTACCGTCGTCGAAACACAAACACAAGTCTGCACTTGCCACCGGTATAAATTCTCGCGCTGAACATGAAATAGTGAAAAGCCAAAATACGTGTCATAGCTGTTAAGACTGAAAAGGGCTGGCGCAATGCCTTCGGTCACTCATCGCTCTACTCGTATTCTTCTGTACTCTGAATCTCTAGCTCCGTATACAAAGAAAATCAATTCATCCGGACTATTCCCATGATCAGCACATTAGCGACTTTTTTGAAAATTGAGAGTCTGTTTTCCAAAGGTTGACTTTCGGAGTAGAAAGTCGACTTCTAATTTCCAATATCTAGGCTCGCCCTCTCGCAACTTCGCTAGAATCTATTAAGCGAGCTGCCACATATCACGTTTTGCGACAGAGTATTTGTTTAAGAAATTGGACTATTTTTCTAAAGACAATTTAACGTACCTACTTGTTTACTGCCATATTTAGAGCAAACATATAAATAACAATTGAGAAGTACTCGGCTTATTTTGTACCAGAGCCACATCAGTTTAATCACACAATTACTGATTAGTACTTCAAGTGTAAATTACTCTGCAAAATCCCCGTAGTGGAAATAGCGTGTTATTATTTCACAGTGGTTTTAATTATGATGATCAAAACATAAGAGACTCTAGCATTAACTTTATTTACTCTGAAGGTAAAGCCAGGAAAAATGGTTCCCCATTAGAAGGATGAGCTGCTTAAGAAATGATAGAACTCTTGACATTTCTCTCTATGTGGATCGATTTGTTGCTGTTCGAGTAGGCAGATGTTTTGTCCCAACAAGCACATACACATAAATGCATTACACAAGAGTATCAGAAACCTGTCCAACTTGAACTACTACATTTCGCAGGCGGTACGCACCTGAGAGACTTATCTCCGCGATCGACTCTGCGACTTAAAGGAGGAGTCCGTCAGACGTCCTACGCCAACGTTGAGGTTGCGGCTGCTGAAACCGAATCACCTTCTTCCTCTAACGCCAAAATTGTGCAACACCTTAATGAATGCATCAAGAAGCACTCAATAGTCGAGCGATCGAAGAATCTGTAGAGAATATTATACGTGCCTTCCGTGATTGTTAAAGTGGCTAGTAGTTTTGTTAATATATCTTACTTGAGCAGCTATGAGCAGCAAGATTTTTCTTCATTCGGTGGCTTATATTTTCAACTCTAGCATGTGATATAAATGTTGGCGCAATTCTACGCGATTCTACTACTTTTCAACCTATTTGTAAAATATTTCATAAAAAAATATTAAAGACATTTTTATCTGAAACATTCAAATTTTGCAAAATTCAGTGATAAATAAATCCTTTTTAGAGTTCAAATTAATATTATGCTGGCATCCATGAGATTATTCCTTTTCACATATTTAATTTTTGTGCTATAACTTAGTTGCAATACGAATTTGAATTCGGCATTTCGCTACTGCGGTGCGTCCGATGGCATTTGTGTGCTATTTATCAATCACTTTCGCTTTTGTACATTGTGGGAGCAAAAGCATACTTACCAACCAGTCTAGTGCATTTCCTTGAAGCCTGAATATTTGTCAACTCAATGTGCTATTAAACATAGACATTAGAGCAACTTCATTTTTTCACTTTTGACCACCTTTTTGGGATTTTGCCCCACTGTGCGTCGTCCGTGCGCCAGCGGGGCGATTATGTAACTGTGCGAGCGATGACGGCGGGTGATAGCTATCACGGCCGGCGTCATCGAGCGATCATGTAAAGCACCGTCATAGCACGTATGACGGCCATGGGTTTCCTGTAGGTTGGTAGCAATAGAAAATCTGAACAGCCAATGAAACTCATCGACACATTCCAAGCAAACAATTGCGGCGTGTTGAGCGGCTGAAACGATGTCGGCGGCACTAGAGTTTAAGGCCCGTATCGTCAGATTCTCCTTGAAGGCCACCTTCACCTCCTAACTCTCCTTAAGGAGAGATTTCAGTTCAAGAGACTCTCCTCTTCTCCTATTAGGAGTCGAAGGAGGCCTTCTAATCGAAGGTTACCATGGCCAATGTTTCTATTAAAAGGTCTCCTCCTAATTGTTTACAAATGGCCGCGGGCTGGAAGTACCAGACGACCACCTGGATGATTTATTGGAATATATTTGCAACAATTTCCATGATGTTATACCGTTGCAACGCTTGATAGATGGTAGAATGTGGTGGAATCATCTTCAGATATATTTTTTAGGCCTGGGACCAGGTTTTACCAGTGACAATTACTGATATACGTATGCTAATGTTGTCGCTAGCAAACAGCAATAGACGTATATGTACGCCACCGATCATGAAGACATGGACAGCCCTGTGGTTTTTCCGCTTCCAGCAGCTCTCAGGTAGGAGAAACTTTTTTCTCTTTCAATATTATCGAGAAAAATTAATGATGACATGAATATAATGTGACCTCTACGCTGTGTGCGAATGTTATCAAACGCTAATGCTGCCAACAAGTTTTTGACATTTTGCTTTATTTTTATAATCCGACCGTGACAGTGTTTTGTGCCAAACTTCACGTAAATATTTGATGTATTGATTAAAATATGATTGATTCGCATGATTTCAAATTAGATAATGACGTCCTATGAATTATTCTGCGAAAGTGCTAACCAAATCGCGAGAACGAATACCTAAATATCACTGTTCTCCAGTAAAAGATAGTTTCTATTAGCTTATCATAGTACCCTAAGTTCATTCTACGTAATGCATTGTTCATAGTGTTTAATTTCAATAAAGTGACTTTTCAAGATTATCTTTGTATTAAATACATGGTTATTTTGTTTACAGATTGGCAACGCTGACTAATAACAGTTGACGATATGCATTGGGCGCAGAAAATCACGGTGTTGGTGGTATGAAATCATGAATTGTCTTCATAAACATGTCAGTGCATATATGATCTATCATTATTTGGCTATGTTGATTGAAATAACTCCTTACCAATTTCAATTGGATCTACGAAGGCTGAAGTGATACCTCCTGATGTAATTCATATTTTTACTGCCAAACTAATAAAGTTTTAAAATAGTTAAAACTGCATTTATTGAACAACATCCTATGCAAATGCGAACGACATTGGCGAGCGGAGCTAATAGCGGTTGCAAAATGGTAAGATTTCAATATTCACGCACTTATAAGTTGAACCACTGTCATTTACTGTTCCGGAAAATCATATCTACATCAATTAATTTAGCATGAACATTCTTTTAAGGTACTATTCGCTAGAAAGTAATAGATCACTAATCTCATTACCTGCAGGTCATCATAACTTGCAGCATCATGTTTCCGCAACCAGTTAGCATCGAAGCAGGCTCTTTATTAACGGTGCTATAGTACCTGGAATAAAGTTCTTAAATAGCCGTAGCATCGAATGAAAGGGAAAAATATCGGGAAAAATTAAATTTTATTCGCAGAAATTAGAATTTTCTTGTAGAATCACAGGTATAATGATGTTCACAAAGTTCAAAACAAGAACGGCACTCCAACAACAATTCAGTGAGAATACAATGCTAGGTAAATTAACTGGAGATTTCTCCGGAACTCATGGGAAGAAAATTTGGACGAAAGGAAATCCAAAGGACATCAATGTAGAACTGGGGACAGCCTTGATTTACAGTAGCACCATAGAATTCTAGAAAGAGTGATTGGAGAGTAATCAGCGGTTAGGATTTTTTATATGCATTGGCTATGTAAAGCACAGTTGTTAATATAAAATGCCGGTATTTATGATATCGCGATAAGGTCATTAGGTTTGACATGTACGCGATCGCGTACTCTAACCGTATATTAATATCCCAATATACACCACTCGTCGGACAAGAGAAAACAATTCACCGTCGAGATATTCTTCTAATGTAATGCTAACTACTTTGATTAACCTGTAGCACATTATATACAACGGTACTTCATAGCCAATGCAATCACAAATACATCATCACCAATATGCCAGACCAATAAACTAAAGTATAATTACCTCGTTCATGTTTCCGTTTCCATTGAATTCATCTTGCAGCTTCACCCAGTACTTTCCGTTGGTCGACAAAGTAACAGAGTTTGTTCTAATCTTCAATTATATTAATATATTTTACGAAAAAGCATAGCAGCTAAACTTCCTCATTTCAGTGATTTCGCTCCGCAATGAAAATTGTTGACTGTTATGTTAGTAACGCTGCGTCTTTGTTTGATGAACTGAGCGGATCTCGGAACGGATCAGTCCGTGACCGACAACAATCCTTCCTTCTATTGGGAGGTGAAGGAGACCTCCAGGAAGGATCTCTTGATCGTAACATCGTCCTCCTAATAGGAGGCCGCCTTCGTGAAGGAGAGATTAGGAGGAGATACTGACGATACGGCCCTAAGTACTCCACATTATTCTTTTTTGTATGTTTAGGAATTAAATATTGTGTTAAATATGTTATAACGTACCTAAGGCCCCTGTCACACGGGACGGCACGGCGCCGTTCTGTTTGATCAACGTTAGCTTGAATGAGCCTTTACACACAACACGGCGACGGCCGTCCACGGCGCGACGCCGTGGACGGCCGCCGTGAGCAGAACGGCGAGCTTCAAAATTTTGTCCGGCGGTGTGCCGTCCAAAGTAGCTAGATAGTGTACAAACACATGGACGCCTTCACACGACACGGCACGGCGACGTAACGGCGGGCTCCTGCGCATGCGTACGTCATATTAATACTGCTTTGGCTGTCAGTTTGATTGTGAATGGAAGTAGAGGCATCACATTTTGGATCAGTCATTCCTATTCTATAATGGCCACTTCACCAAAAGAGGATGACCATCTCGATGTGGATGTTCTAATTACTTCGGTTGAAGAATGACCCGTACTGTGTGTCTCGTTCGCTCGAAATGAAACGACTCTCTCTCTGCTAACCTTCTTTATTCATCCGCGGGTGGCATACACTACATCCCACACTCGGCGACTCGCCCACTTTTATACCCTGGGAGGGGAAGGGAAGGGGAAGTTCGGGAAAGTTCCAGAACAGCGGCAGAAGTGCGGCGGCAATTTTAAACATGAACACACAACATCCCCCCTTGTTAGAAAAAAAAAGTGAACATTAAGGCATTTATCTTTTGGATGCAAACAATACTAAAAAAACTGAGGAAAGACTAAAAGAAATCATATGTTAATCTTCTCGGTGGTCTCACAAGACGACCGCTTCTGGTTGTCAGTCCTGAGGTGCCTGGCTCCAGGTTCTCGTCTGGTGGGTCCCTTGGTACCTCTTCCTTCGGAGGGTTTATGCAGTCCACCAGCAAAGGATCCCAGTCTATGTCCATCCGTTGTCTCCTGGCGGGGATGAGGAAGGCCCGATTTCGGCGAAGAATTCCATCCCTCCATCGCACTTCATATGATCGGGGCTCAGCTCGCTTTTTGATGATCGTGCCATATGACTTCTTATCCCGGATCCATACTAATTCCCCGGGTTGAACTGGATCCAACGTACAGACGCGGTGACGTCTGTCGAAGTTGGCTTTGTCCCGCATTTTCCTCCGCCATAGCTTCTGGCGATGGCTTTGCAAGTCTGGCAACTTGGGCTCCAATGACTGCGATGTACACGGTACTGTGGTGCGTAGTCTGCGACCAATCAGTAGCTCTGCAGGGCTGATTCCCGTCTCGAGTGGTGCCATTCTGTAAGCAAGCAAACCGAGGTAGGGATCTGTCTCCTTCTCGATGATAGTCTTCACAATTTTTACTCCCGCCTCAGCTTGGCCATTGCTCTGCGGAAACCCTGGGCTGCTAATAATGTGGCGGAATCCGTAGTCCGTCGCAAACCTACGAAACTCCGCAGCAGAAAATTGGGGACCACCATCGCTTCTTACTTCTTCAGGGATCCCATGTCTTGCAAATATTTTCTTCATCTCCTCGATAACGGCAGAAGAATTGGTGTCGTTTAATCTTGCAACCTCTGGGTAGCGGGAAAAGGCATCTATTACCACCAAAGAGGGCAGGCATCAAAGGTTCCACCGGTCGTGGCTGATGCTCGCTGCACACCTGGCAGTTGCTGCAGAAATTCCTAACGTCGCTCTCTACTCCCGGCCACCAAACGCTTGTTTTAGCTCTTGCCAAGCATCTGGTTTGTCCCAGGTGTCCATGGTGTAGTCGACTCAGGATATCCTTCCGCATGCTCTCCGGAACATAGATGCGGGAATCATGCAGAAGCAGTCCATCGACTTCCGCCAAAATGCCTCGTTCGTCGTGGAATGGCCGAAGACTTGCAGTAATATCTCGCGAGTGGGGCCATCCGTGCCTGACAAACTGCAGCAAAGCAAGCGTCGTCTCGTCCGCTCTCTGGGCATCTCGAATCCTCTCCAAAGTGATGTCGGATGCCGGAATCTCTTCGACCACCGACCTGGCGTAGAATTCCACCTCACTGTCGTGCAGGACGTCTTTTCCATCGCCAGATGATACGGTCTGCAACGGGGCCCTTGACAAGGTGTCCGCCGACATCATGCTTTTTCCTGCAACATGTTCAATTTTATAAGAAAATTGCATTAAACGCATGCGCAACCGTTGTAAGCGTGGAGACAGTTCGCTGATAGGTTTATTTCCTAGCAGTACAACTAGGGGTTTGTGGTCCGTCCGAAGCTTCAAATCAGGTGCCCCTATGATGAATTGCGAAAACTTTTCGCATGCCCATGTGAGCGCCAACGCCTCCTTCTCAATCTGGGCATACCGCTGCTTGGTCGGAGTCAGCGCCCTAGATGCGTAGTAGACTGGCCTCCAGACGCCGGCTTCGCCTTCCCAAGTCTCGTAGAATTGCTCCAATACAGCCCCCAGGCCATAAGCTGATGCATCCGCAGAAATCCTAAGTCGCCGTTCGGGATCGAAGAATGCCAGGGCTGGTGCTGTTACGAGCCTCTTCTTAATATCCTCCCAGGCCCGGTCATGCACTGCAGTCCACGCAAATTCTGTATCCACCTTCAGAAGGTCGCGCAGCGGCTGGGTGAGGGTCGACAAATGGTTCACGAATTTCAACTGGTAGTGAACCATCCCAAGGAACCTCTTTACCTCCGTCGCCGTTCTTGGTTTTTCCATTCTCACGATGGCTGCTACCTTGTCAGGATCTGCCTCAACTCCTTTGTCTGCTGACACAATGTACCCCAAGAATTTAACCCTTCGTTGTCGGATTCTGCATTTGCCCCGGTTCAATGTTACTCCGCTGTCTCTTAGCCTCCTAAGTACTGCACGGAGTCTCTCATCATGGTCTTCAATGGTGGGGCCATGGACCATAATGTCGTCTACCAGGTTGACGACCCCCTCCAATCCTGAAAGGATATCGCTCACCCGCTTCTGGAAAACCTCTCCAGCGGATGACAGGCCCATTGGAAGGCGGTTGAAGGCATACCTTCCAAATGGTGTAATGAAAGTTGTTAAGGTTCTTGATCCTTCGTCCAGCGCCACCTGGTAATATCCCTTATTGGCGTCGAGAAGAGAGAACCATTTTGCCCCCGCCAGCTGGGCAAATGCCTCTTCGACAGTTGTCATAACGAACCGTTCCCTTACGATACTGCTATTTAGCTGCGTGAAGTCTACGCACAGGCGCACATTCCCAGAAGGTTTGGCGACGACCACCATGGGTGCACACCAATCGGACGCCTCTTCCACCAGGGAAACGACGCCATGCTGCTGCATCCGCTTTAACTCCTGACGGACTCGATCTCGAAGCGGCAGAGGGACGCGCCGCGGCGCGGTCACAACATACGGCTCGGCTCCCGCCTTCAGACGGATTTTATATGGTCGATCCTTGTTGATGCAACCTAGGCCTCGGAAGATTTCCGTAAATTCATCCTCTGGCTTGGTCAACGCCGTGAACTTAGACACCGCTGCCGCGATGGTAGCGCCTGGGTTCCACCTAAGAATTTGAAGATCTTCTATGGCTGGTCGACCTAGAAGAGGTGGTGTTTTTTCCTCCACCACGTAGATAATATCTTCCGCTTTATTGCCAGCCCATTCTGCGGTGATGGGCACTTCTCCCATGACTTTTAGCTGCCTATTGCCGACGCCTCGCAGCGTTTCGCCTGACGGTTGCATCGCTGTCGCCCGGAAATACCGTCCGAAGTCCTCTGATGAGAGTAACGTCACGTCCGCGCCGCAATCCAGCTGAAATGGTTTATCTCGTCCTTCGACGTGTACAGTAACCTCCCATGGCGGTCTTCTCCCGCGTCTCGCGCCGATAGCTTGCACCCGTCCAAGGAAGAAGTCATCATCGCCTTCCGTGTACTCTTTTATACTCGACTGCACCGTCCGGATGGACTTGCATACGACTGCCCAATGGCCGCGTTTCTTGCAGGCATTGCAAGTAGATTTTTTCGCTGGGCAGTCAGAATAAGCGTGTTGCGGCGACCGACCGCACAGGCTGCACGTCTTACTGCCCTGCCGCTGGTCAAACGACGGTGCCGTAGCCCCCTTCTTATTCTTTCTCTGTGTCCTTTTCGTCCGGGGATGAGCTCCTCCTTGCTGAACGCGATGATACACGTCCGGTTCTGCCGAACCGCCGCTCGCCCCTGATGGCTGGCCGATCAGCTGCTGCTGTCTCTTGACCTCCTCGCGCTGCCGCGCTTTGGTGGCCGCCTTGCCCAAAGTCAGGTCCGGGTCGAGTTGCAATGCTTCGGCAAGTTTCCTGTCCCTCATGCCGATGACGAGTCTATCACGTATCAATTCTTCCTTCATCGCCCCGTAATTGCAGGTTTCGGCTAGGCGATGTAACTCCCGCAAGTAGTCGTCGATTGTCTCAGTCTCTCCCTGCTGACGCTGGTTGAAACGGGCACGTTCAAGGACGACGTTCACTCGCACACCGAAATATTCGTCGAATCTCTGCATCAGGGTGCGGTAAGTTCTGGCTTCTTCCTCCGTTAAATTAAAAGCCAGGGGAAGATACTCCGCTTTCTCACCCATGATGTATAAGAGTTGATTCTCCTGCTCCTCGTCCGGCTGTGCGAAGAGCCCGCTTCCGCGACGATACCGCTCCCATCTGGTGCTCCACCGCGTCCACTCCTCCGATCGAAAGGAGAACTTGTCTGGCGGCTGAAGTTGGATCGCTTGGAAGCACTGCGGCCTTGACTGCTGCTGCTGCTCGCTGGTAGTCGTCATGTAGATCGGCGGTCAAATTGAGTCCGAAAAGTCCGCTGTCACCATGTCTCGTTCGCTCGAAATGAAACGACTCTCTCTCTGCTAACCTTCTTTATTCATCCGCGGGTGGCATACACTACATCCCACACTCGGCGACTCGCCCACTTTTATACCCTGGGAGGGGAAGGGGAAGTTCGGGAAAGTTCCAGAACAGCGGCAGAAGTGCGGCTGCAATTTTAAACATGAACACACAACACTGTGGGATAAGTGTTCCGAAGAATACAAATCCAAAACTGAGACAGCAAACGCTTCATCAGCTTTAGCAACTTCAATACGACTAATGCAACAAAATAAATAAATTGTTAAAAATGTCTGATTCTTGAACTTGATTTTACGTTTGTTTGTTACGTTAATTGATTCAATAAAACAAGCTATGGATCAATGACTTTTATTATTGTACCTCAAAATCTAAATTCACTTAAATTAAAAATAATGCCATTGTAATTTCTTCATTAAATACAATTTAAAAACTGTCCAATATATTGTAACGTGTTTAATTATTTGAAATACCCGAAAACCGGACTGTAAATAATTTTAAAAAACCTGAATATTTCGGTTAAGGAAGGCCTATGTAAGATAATTTGGTGTCTGTTCTGCGGGGCGATTATGTAACTGTGAGAAGGGTGATAGCGACGTCGTTGCCAGGGGCAACGTCATACGTATGACGGAGGGTGATAGCAGCGATTATGTATCCGTGATAGCACTTTTTATCACCTTCCCGCCGTCATAGCGTATCACGCTCGAAATTGAAGGTGATAGGCGTCATAAGGTATCGGATATACGTGCGAATACGTTGAATAAATATTTAATTACAGTAGTCCATGCCCAATTTACTAACTTAGAGTTTATGAATGACTTCCATAAAGCAGTACGATTAATTATTACAGGATAATAAATTGTCTTAGTTCTTTAAAAAGAAAAATTCGATTATTTACTTATATTTTCACTGTTTAAAGCATTATAGAATTTTTATCGCACACAAATTTAATATAAATTCTAAAAAATGTCTATTGTTAACAATTCACAAATGTCATTATTGTATTTTGAGTTACCTAGACCGTATGATAGCCATGAATGTACGCCTTCATATAATAGACGGTAGGTTTATTGATGTGTGTTAGTTTCGCTCCCTATATATTTGTTTGCTAAGACAACCGTGAATGACGGTAAGAGTTGCGACGATAAAGTGTTCGGGTCGTTTTAGGATTTGCTGTTATAATCCTATGTAATTTACGCACTCTACTGAGGCAATGTACTGTAGGTGGACATATAAAACTAGCTGCCGTTCAGCTGCACAGCCCACTCGACTGATACTTTCAAAGGCACACTTTAATAACTCTGCGAACTATTTGATGGCTCATGTATATGACAATTTCGAAAGAGTTCCAATATAGAAAGGAACTTAAAAAGTTACACAAGTTTGCATTATGTTAATACCTAGTTACCTTAGGTGTAACGAATAACTAGCACGTCATCTCATACATATAACGTAAACGGAACTAATACCGTTTAATGTGCATTGAAGTAATTTTCAATGAAATTGATAATGCGACGGAGAGGTTTGAATTCATAACAAATCTGCGATGCATTTGCAAGACATTGTAACCTTATATTACAAACGAAATCATAACGATAACAACATGATTCAATTCCACTAAATTAATATGATGTGTTAGGTACGTTATAACATATTTAACACAATATTTAATTCCTAAACATACAAAAATGAATAATGTGGAGTACTTAAACTCTAGTGCCGCCGACATCGTTTCAGCCGCTCAACACGCCGCAACTGTTTGTTTGGAATGTGTCGATGATTTTCATTGGCTGTTCAATTTTTCCATTGCTACCAACCTACAGGAAGCCCATGACCGTCATACGTGCTATCACGGTGCTATGACGGTGCCTTACATGATCGCTCGACGACGCCGACCGTCATAGGAGGAGGCCGTGATAGCTATCGCCCGCCGTCATCGCTCTCACAGTTACATAATCGCCTCGCTGGAAAAAATACTAATCTTGACAGTATCTGTGTTAGTCTGTTGTTTTTTGATGTGAACTTCCACTCTTCCCAATAGTTCATTAAGTGATGGAACAGACATTCTAAAGTAGTTAAAAAAAACTTATTGCTATCTTTTTTCGCCTTCTCGAACAGTAACACAAACGCACCAGTTACGGGTTCTTTCTATGTTCAATTGATGCACCCATTTCACTCTTTTCTACCGTTTTTTACTTTGTAAATGAAGTCAGTACAAGCACAGTGCCTTATGATATTCACGGCTTGTTTTTGAGGAATGCACGGCGGCGTCGAGCCGTCCCGTGTGAAAGGGGCCCAACATCATATTAATTATAGTGGAAGTGAAAATCATGTTGTTATCGTTTTGATTTCGTTTGTAAGAAAAGGTTACCTATGTCTTGCAAATGCATCGCAGATTTGTTATGAATTCAAACCTCTCCGTCGCATTATTAATTTCATTGAAAATTACTTCGATGCACAATGAACGGTATTAGTTCCGTTTACGTTACATGTATGAGATTACGTGCTGGTTATTCCTTACACCTAAAGTACCTAGGTATTAACATAATGCAAACTTGTCTAATGTTTTAAGTTCCTTTCTTTATTGGAATTCTTTCGAAATTGTCATATATATGAGCCATCAAATAATTCGCAGAGTTATTCAAGTGTGCCTTTGAAAGTATTAGTCGAGCGGGCTGTGCGACTGAACGGCAGCTGAAGTTTTATATGTCCACCAACAGTGTCCACATTTGCCACAGTAGAGTGCGTAAATTGCATAGGATTGATTATCCTAACAGCAAATCCTAAAAACGACGACGGAAAAAAGTGAGTTGATTGTGCGTGGACTACTGTAAATAAATTTGTATTCAACGTATTCGCACGTATATCCGATACCTTATGACGACTATCACCATCAATTTCGAGCGTGATACGCTATGTTGGCGGGAAGGTGATAAAAAGTGCTATCACGGATACATAATCGCTGCTATCACCCTCCGTCATACGTATGGCGTTGCCCGTGGCAACGACGTCGCTATCACCCTTCTCACAGTTACATAATCGCCTCGCAGGCCGCGGTTGACGGCAGATACGCGCCAATTTCCTAGTCGGTGACCGTCGACTCGACAAGCTTATGGTGCGTTCACTAGATCACTGCCCATCGACTGACCTTTGACAATCGATTGACCATTGACAATCGATTGGCCATCGAAAGTTGATAGACCGTCGTTAATCGATCATTCATTGGTAGTATATCGACCATCGGCAATCGATCGGACAGTGTCAATCAAATGACCATCGAAAATCGATTGACAATCGTAGTATGGTATTCGATACCCACCAACGTCATCTAAAGTCGACATAAATGACAATTTTGATTCATCGAACCATGAAACAAGCCTGTCTGTACGTGGCGGGCATCAGCAAGCGTAATCTACGCATATACATTGTTGCTGGACTTTTTCAAACAGCTAAAAAAACTGCAAGGCTCATCTCTGAGTTGGAAAACATGATATTATTCATCAGAATGACGATGTACGTAGGTTTCGTGAACCAGCAGTAGGCGGTAGCCATAATAATACTTTAGTCATGTACGCTTCTGGCCAAAGAACATTATTTGTTTACACTGAGTATTGTAAGTATAGTTTGGATTAAAAACTACTGCAATTTTTCATATTAGACCATTTATGCATAGATACGACTGTTTGTCAGTTCACGCCTTCGGCGCCGCCGTGGGATAGGACGGCGAGCACGCCAGCGCCGCCGCCGCCGAAGTAAACCTTCGCGGCGCCCATCTCTACCTCTGACTGGGCACCAGCGCGCGCCTCTCCCTTTCTCTTCCGGGCATACTCCTGGCAGTTCAGCGCGCTCTTTTTCCAAAATAAATGTCAATCGATATTGATTAACCAACGAATTCGTTAAAGACTTAATAAGTGGATTCATGATGATGAACTCGATAGCTTGGTGAAGGTTCAAACGGCGGTTTTCAGGGATGGGCGGAACGGAAAATAACGTAGTCATGCAATTTCATCAATAACTAAAATACCAATGCTGTTCGCTCACGCATACGGGACCACGAGGATCGTACGCTCCGCGTGATAAAAGGAAGGAAGGGTATACGGAATGAAAAACAGAGGAAAGATAAAGAATGGGGAATGAGAGGACGCTCACCTTAATTCCGCCGCTGCACCTCCGACAGACCATCGCCGGAGAGAACGCGTTTTCCCGATACACACGCACTCATGAACGCACTGCTGTCTACTTTGGCAAATAGAGACCTTTTCTGACGCGATTTCTCCCACAAGGTTCGTATTAACGAACTCAGTTTCTCTGTGGGGACTGGGTCCGAGGTTCGTATTTTCCAAACTTCGTATTTTCGAATAGCGGCATGTATTTAGCATAGGCTTTTCGTCGAGACCGACAGTTTTGCTTCGTTAAATCGAAACTTCGTATTTTCGTGCTTCGTATTACTGAGTTGCTACTGTATATATTGTCACTCATGCTTGTACATTCTTAGTTAATCTCCAAGGAAATGTTTCAAAACTTAGCATGTATTTTGTTGGGAAAATTGTCTGCTTTGGATGTTTTTCTGACAAAAATTAAAAACTTTTTCTGGTATTTCTGCAGTGCTAAATGTGCTTTGGAAATGAAACCATGGGATAAAGTATCAGGATTTTGCACTAAATAATGCAAGTTTCAAACTGTGACTCAGTTTAATGCCGATCAGTTGTATTTTGAATGTAATGACTAGCAGGCAGCTAGCTTGCTCACTGCATGAGCAGGGGCGTGTACTCGCCCCAGAGCTATCAGTAAGTGTCTAGGGGTAAGTGCCCTAGTCTAAAAATAGTTCCTTGGTGAATATGTTTTTTTTTCATTCACTGTTCTCCTTTGCTGTTTTTAAAGTCATTTGAATAGGAGAGCACTGTGGGTTTCTTTTGTTTCAACCTTTACAGTCTTCCACTCTACCCTTTGGCCTTTCTCCCTTGTCACTGTGTTTCCCAGCTTCTGGATGTCGCAACCACAACCCAAAAATGGTCCATTACATCTTCAAATAACTTATACCTTTGCATACACGGTAACCTAACACCCCCTGCCACACGCCCAAGCAGCCGCTCTTTCGGATCTTATTTGAACTAACTAAATACACTCCTTTTAATTCATGTCTCCATTTCATCTCCAAATATCTTACACCTTTGCACGGCTGGTGACCTATCACCCCCTGCCACACGCCCAAGCTATAAAAATCCAAAACTACTACCAAGTCATGAAGGTGGATAGAAGGATGTGGAGGAGTCACTGTACTCTTTATCGTATGTCGAGACCCATAATTAGTCAGAGAAAAAAGAAAGTTGGATTGCAATATTGAACAGATTCAGTGGCCAGATTGTTTTACTGTATTTAGCTGCATTATTCATCTGCTCTACCCCTGAAAAATATGTTTTAGGGAAACTGTATGGTGCAATGAAAAATGCTGGTGAAAATTACTGTTTAACTGAGTGATGGAATACCAGTATTGGATATTGGTACATGCGTGTTGTGTTTACACTCTGCATTGTGCTTTTCACAATTACATGCGTACATTTTATTATTTCTTGTAAAATTTATTTATCTTCACTGCCCCGAATACAGCACACTAGGCCAATTTATGTCTGGTGAATAATGGTAACAACGGACGAGACACAAACACCCACGTCCTGGGCAGTGAATAACCTACCCAGGCGAGACTCGAACCCGCGACCCACGGGATAGAAGGCGAGGACTTTACCCCGACGCCACGTGGGCCGACATCTGGTTTTGATGGTGCTCTTCATAATGTTTTTGATATATGGCCTGCATGGTGGCCCCAGTACCAGCAAATTTAGGGAAAATAGCAGTGTGCGAAAGCGTTTGCTCATGAAATAGATCTCTACTGGGAGGTCGACTGTTCAACAAGCTGCTGAGTGTGCTCTGGAGCTGTAGAATGTTGTAGAAAGTAATATCCTAAAGAATCACCTAGGTACAAACAAGAAACTTACTAAGTGTCTATGTCTGTTCTAAAAAGCCAACTCTTAGAGCAGAAATAGGATTATGATATCCAGTGTACAAATTGTCTTGCAGATTAATGAAAAGTTTCAAGAGAACCAGTATTATATGATGAAGGAGACAGTTTTAGGATTGACTCGGTGGAATCTTTCCAGCATTGGATGAGAAGAAGAAAGCATTGCTGTTCCCCTTAAAAATGATTTATTTCATGGTGTACGTTTTGCTGCTGTGCGTCATCTTTGATTGTTTATTTTGATTAATTACCTAATTAATTCTCAAAGGTTGATTCTTGAATTTTGATGTTTTGTAAACACTTTATGTATTCATTACAATTGACCGAAAATTGAGTGGGTGGAGTGGGAGGGGCAATCGCATGGGATGCCATATTTCGTACAGACTGTGTGTTTTTGTGGCACAATATCTCAAACTCATCTAGTACATCTCACCTCCTTTTTTCCATGTGAAATAACTGCTTGTGTTTACTGCTTATGACTCGCTTACTGTGTATTAGGAATCATTTATCAAAAGTGCACTTTTTCCCAGAACAAACTTAAGGATATTGCTACAAATGAAATAAGACTCGAAGAACAGAAGTTAAGTTTGATTACAGTTAGTTTATTGTGAAAAAGCATATTAATGCCAATTTAAATGCTGAAAATTTTGCGCCAAAGCTCTTAGGACTGAAAAAATTTATGAACTTTATGAATTTATGAAGCGCATGTTCCCCTGGATGCCAAGGCGCAGGCCAAAAGCAGTCATGACAGCAGTGCATGATCAGACCAAAAACCAGGAGAGTGACCCATAGAAGAACGTGCTTCAACCAGTACACTACTCAAGATACAACCACGGATTGGTAATATTAATGCGACAGATAAGGAGCTCTGCAAGGAACTAAATCATGCCAGAGTATATCATGCGAGGTCAGTAGCTAATAATCATGTTAAGATATTTAGCACTTCTGAAAAAACCTATTTTACCTTGTCAAAGTAAAAGTATCTTAGAACTGATGTATTGCAACTATTATGGTCCCTTGTTGTACATGGAATAAATGAAATTTTAAATAACAGTTCTGCAGTCTATTACCTTAATCTTATGCCTGTATTCTTTTCTACCATATTAGTTTGCTCTAACAAAATATGTTGAAGGTTCCATATTCGTGATCGTTTCCACAGTTAGCTTTAGAAAAATGTGTTGAATGTCGTCTGAAAT